>CM076578.1:1634424290-1634836612 GCA_034641835.2 Pinus albicaulis | reverse complement strand
CGCGCTTTATCTTCAGCGAAGCCGCGTATATACGCGCTTCCTCTGCGGCGAAGTAGCGTATAGATCTTCAATCATTATAGAGCAACATACTTCTTCAGATCAGATATTCAGTTCAGATTTACCCTTTTACTTCAGACAGATGTTCGCCTTATTTCAGATCTAATCACTCCATAAACAGATCTAGCAAATACAGATACATTTCAGATCTAGATCTCCCGCTTCATCATTTCTTCATAGGTGTATCATAGATTCAGATCTATCATCAAACCTTTACCCTTTCCATACAGATATACTTCATAGAGAAGTATTCATTCAAGCTCAGACATCTTGCTCCCACTCTCATCATTTGCATAATGAATTTCATCTCTTTATATAGGTTTATCCTTTTTCAATACCATGAGCCCCTTTTTCAATACTATGAGCCAAAACAACATTACTTCCGATGGTATTCCTGGACGGGGTCAATTAGGCGGATCATTAACCAATACAATGGGTCAATACCAAAACCTTTACCCTTGGTTTTGCACTTTTTGAGCGCTTTTGCCCATACGCGACTTGGAACGTTGTTTCCCGCGTGCATACGCGACTTCCCCTAGACATATCCACGTATGCCTTGAGACATACTCTTTTTATCATACTTTGAGCACATTCTGAATTCCTTTCTTCATTGCCTTCTGTACACACTGTAGATACATCATATTTACTTCATCAAGAACATATTCTAGCAAGCACAACTTCATCAAGTAAGTTGTCATCATCTTCATCAAGAGGATTGCCATTTAAGGACAACACTCAGCGCCATATTGCTAACAACAACTTCATCAATTAAGTTGTCATCATCTTCATCAAGAGGATTTCCATTTAAGGACAACACTCAGCGCCATATTGCTAACAAACATCATATCACATCAGATTTACATCATTTACCAAGTCCATCAAGTCAAGCATAACTTCATCAGGTAGATTGCCATCAAGGACAACACATGTCAACAGTCGCATGTCTTCATCTTCATTCAGTGGGTTGCCATCAAGGACAACACTCTGCATCATATTTCCAACATCATCTACAGAAGGATTACAAAGACAACTTAATGCCTTAGCTTTGTTTTGTGATCTTCGACAACTGACAGTCAACTTGGATAAAACCAAGGTTATGATCTTCAATGGGGTGAAGAAAACTTCGGACCTTCACTTCCTATTTAGAGGGGATGAGATCACTAGCACGTACACTTACCTGGGGGGTGCGATTCTTAGTTCCTCGCTTCAATTTGCAACCAACGCTTCAATCTTAGATTAACAAATAATATGGATCCTTAGCCCTTCTCGAGAGACAATGCTTTCGACATCACTTCTAGTACATCTCGTCCAAGATGAGCCTCATGGACACTTTGGTCCGTCCCACTATTCTATATGGCTCAGAGATTTGGGGATTGTATTTACTGGAGTCAGATTGGGCTTCTGTTGAGAAAGTCCAGACTCTTGTTCTCTCCCGCATCATTATATGCAAATAGATAGTACCTCAACACATTATCCTTGCAGAGTTTGGAGCTCAGGTCTTTCGGCTTGAGACAGTATTAAGTTTGGTCTCATTATTGCATCGTGTTCGAGGCTTTGCAGACTCAATATAGAGTAGGGACCAGTATCCTTGGCATATTTCTCTTCTGAGACTATTGCTCAGTCTACTCCCTCAGGTCGGGCTAGATGTTGGTTTAGAGGAGTTTCAGATCTCTTAGAATCAGTGGGCATTCAGTGGGATCGTCTCCCTCCTTTCCGATATTCCTTAGATGATTCTGGTCACATTTTACCTACTAGACATGAGCTAAACAAGATCATCAGGGAGGACATCTACAAGCAGTTCGTCCAGGTCACTTGGGTCAATCCTCCAGCAAGGTTGCGTCCAAAGATGGCCTTCTACGCTGAGCACTTCTTGGAGTGAGAGACAGGCTCATTGCTTGACCCCAGTAGATGTTTCACCATTGGATGCATGCTATTCGCTTTCCTCTAGGCTAGTTCAGAGTAGGCTCTCATAGACTTCAGGTAGAGACAGACCGCCAGATAGATAGACTAGACATAATCTGCTAGGTATGTCATTTACAAGATATTGAGACCGAGGTGCACTTCATTTTTGGATGCCCTGTCTACTACGAGACCAGATAAAGGTTCCATTTATTGTTCAAAGGTTCTCATATCCTTGTCGATTTTTTCAAGTATCTCGATTAGAGATGTTTGGCACTATATATGCAGGAGGCTCTCAAGTTTCGAGCGCATATTCTTTAGCCTCCCATCATACCAGATCCCACACAGAGGATCACGACATTTTTCAAGGTACTACCTTCAGACAGGGGCACAAAGAGATCGATTGATACCAGTTCATATCCATGCTCTAGATCAGTGAGGATCCGTGGAACTTCACCCTGCCACATGAGATTTCAGCAATAAATCCATCTCAGATCCGTTCATGGGAGACATACTAGGTCCTCCAAACATCAGCAGTGCGCGAACTCCCCCAGGAAATGATCTAGCAGACAGTGCGCACTTTCCACCGACCCTTCATCAGGCTAATAGACTTTGTTGAATTTCTTCAATGTTCTTTTAGCCTCAGATGTCAGGAGAGATAGGTTTGATCTTCAAATCCATTAGCTCCTCGATCTTCTCCGCTAGGAAATTACATACATTATATTTATATGTTCTTGCATTGTACCTTTTATATTCATGCATTGTATCTTTATAGAAGACCGTTTGATTATCCCGCATTGTATGAACATCATTGTACTCAACAGTCTCTTTAACCTACTTTGTGATTATTAATTAGACATCAATATAATTATATTATCTTATCTTATCTCCATATTCATTTGAGATAAGAAATATACATCGCTCTAGACAATCTTACTAAATATTAATTTAACAATAAAAAATTATTAATTTAAGTACAGTTTTCGATATTCATTGGTTTGAAGTAGATTTATAGCCTTCCTCTTTGTGATTCGTCAAAAAAAAATATGTGATGACAACAACATAACGTGAACTTTGCATGTGCTTATCTCAAGTTTATTAATTAATAACAAGTTTTCTCTTTCTCTTAAGTTGAAATAATGTTTTTATTATATTTGTATTTCTCCACGTAGAATATATATATATATATATATATATATATATATATATATATATATATATATTATTTGATTTATTTAAATATAAAATAAAATATTTTATTTATTTGATTCATAATTTACATATAAAGATTTTAATCGTGGTATAGAAGTATTATAAAAACTTTATAATTGGATTAAATTTTGGTAGATCAAACCAATAAAAAACAAGCTTTACCACTCGGAGTAGTGGGTTGGTGATGAATGAAAATAAACTTGAGTCTGTTTTAAGAATGTTGTTTAAAAATTTAATCTATTTTTCAAATGTGTATCTTGTACTTTCAAATTCTAAATTACAATGTATGTTTATAAATCATTTTTTATATAATTGTTATGTTATTTATGTGAATAATTAAGGACTTAAAATTATATGTATATATAGGTAATTTTTAATTTAATTGTAAATTTAGGTTAATGGAAGATTAACTATAAAATTAATTATTGATTTGGTAGGTAGGTTATCCAATGACCTAAATCTACAATTAGATTAAGTTAAAAAATCTATACAATTTTTTATAAGTATCTTATTTATGTGACATATTAATGCTTAAAATGACATGCATATACAAATTTAAAAAGACATGCATTGTTCTTAGCATTATGAAGGAACGTTGATATCCATCCACATAATGTTAACAAATCATTGTCTATATATTTTAATAGTTGTTAATTTTGGTTGCTAAATGACAAATGTACAGGAGGGAAACATTATGGATCAAAGAGGCTATTTGAGGGCTCATGGAGCATAAGACACAGGGAAATAAATAACAATTTGAGAAACCCCAACAAGTCAAGACTATTCAACATTGAAGATGTTTTATTAGGGGGAAGGTAAAGTGGAGGTGGGAAGAGACGATCCTTGTTTTGAACAAATAAATGTTGATCCCCAACTTGAATCTAAGAATAAAAATAAGAAGTTGAAAGTTAGTTATCACTAGAGTCCTCAAAATGTGAGATAAATTCTCAACTCATATATGTCCTTGTCTAAAGGTGCATGAGAACCCATATTAAAAAAATAAGGGCTACATCTAGATAATAAAGAATTGTGTTTGCATAGAAATAGGTTGGTAAATTTTGCTATCTCTATCAATTTAGTACTTAAAAGGAGAAATGTTGAATGGGTTGTTAAAAATGGATAAGAAATACTCAATACGATAGTTGTTGTTTGATTTCATATCTATAATGTTGTCCAAGACATCATATCGGACAACAAGACCTATAGGATTAGTGGTTCATGCTAACAATGTCATCAATCCAAATCAAGTTTTGGATGTTAGTAGCCCCACTTTTGTATATTTAATATCCCTAATTGGGATTAAACAATAATAAAAGGCAAAAAAGGCAAGAAACTACGACAAAAATAAAAACACCGTTAAACAAAGAATATGAAGCCAAAATCAATGCTAAGCCATTTTATTATTATGCTGGAAAAGACTACAAGTATGGTGCTGAAAATATTGCACCTGGGCCTGTTCAAGGCAGGTTGAAGGGTTTGCTAAAATCTCGACCCCGGAAAATTTCCCTCTTGGGCTTGGAATGTTGTTTCGTAGGAGAAATTGAACCACTAGTGCAATTTGCTGGAAAATGCCTACGGAATGCTACTAAATACCCTGGTAGGAGATGGATAGCCTCCCCTCCGAGTCTCCTACTGAATCTCCTCTGCATTCCTCACTCCTGGCACCCACACCAAACTGAACTGCGCAGTCTTGGCTGCCTCTGCGTAGTCTCGAAGGGGCTACACTATCCTCGCTGATGCTGCTACTCCAATATAATCTGCAGAACTGCACCGACCTCCATACTAAACAGAAACGACACTGCTAAGCCCACCTATGAATTCAGAATGAATTCACCAAGGGGAGTTGGGAACTTGCCCAATCTCTCTCAATCACCTGAGGGTTTCCATCCTGGGGCTACCAATGGAGTAAAGAATCGGGTTCTCAATCTCACATACAAGGAAAAATTTCAAATCCAAGATATTCACCAATGACCTCATCCTCTTCTTTTATAGATCTCATGGACTCCTCTAGAGCCTTCTATTTTATTATTATTTTAATCATGGAGCACTTTACACTCTTATTAAAATGGTCTTTTTAATACGGGAAAGAGTAAATCAGTTTCCTGCATTCACATCGATCCTTAACTACCTGGAATTGGTTGACTATCCTTAATACTTTGTTCTTCTAGTGCCTTCAGATTGTACGACCAACTAGTAGAAAATGGAGTTGTCTACCCAGGCAACGGAATAGCCAGGATGACAGTTTTTTGCCAGAATCCGGGCAACTAAAATTCAAGAAATCAGGTAGTTTGAGTGTTTGGAATCCATTTTTGATAGTGGAAATGGATTCAACACTATCAAAAACTCTTAGGACACTCAAAATACTAAAATTTAACAACTGTAAACATGATTCTGATAAAATCTTTGCCAGATTCTGGGCCAAAACGTTGCGTGGGAAGACTACAGCGAAAAAATACATGGAAATTCATGGCTGGCTATCTAGGAAATAAGCACCATCTTTGTTTCCCAAACAGAATCACGATTCAAGCATCCAACATACCTTTCTCCTCCCAACAATTTTCCATAGCACATACTGGAGGCAAAGAAATAATTACCACGTCCAGCAATAAACATGCTCGATGCCTACGACAAGAAATTAGGAGCATGGTGGGGACGCAGCCCTTTCAGTGGCCTTGTCCCATTCTATGAGTATGCCTGAACGTGTTTCTTTCGACCTCTTCCATCGTCCTCCTTCCGAACGCTTGACTGCCACAGTCAGCGTAAAAATTCAGTCTCCCGAATGTCTTTGTGGAAATCGGATATCACAATGCAATCTTAGTTATCGACAATACATCATTCCTGATATCAACCCCTTCCAATTGGATGTTGAGATTGGTAGCGTCCAACGTGAGAGTGATCACCGTCTCACGCACAGTGATTACGGACTCCCTTAATCACCAAGTTGACAGTGCTCAAATCGACAGGAATTATTGAATTTCATTTTGGTTCCATGAAAATCCTCCTCCGCTCAGCCACGCAAACTGATGAGGCTCATTATCATTGAAATTTGTATAATTCAGCTTCAAGGAGGCATAATCAACCCTCTGCAATTACATCACATCCGACCTTTGGCAGTCGATTAGGCTCAAATAATATGAAGACTGGTGTCATCATGTCGCGTCTACCTTTGCCCCGGGAGATGACCCTGCAAGTATATTTCCATGGTGGTACGTACTTGTCGTCGACCACGTGAAAATTTTCTCAGCTGGATAGAGTTCATGCGTTCCCTTGGGTTGGGGTTCTGGATCTCCGCTGGATTGTATCAATACGACTGGCGCAATTATGATCTTCGGCCTCCCCTACTTCAGCGTGACTCCACTTGACCAGAGAGAGATCACCCGGTCTCTCTACGTATCTTCTTGCCTGAAGTATTTAATATGGGCCCACCTGCATCGAAGTATATTCTGGCTCTCCTTCGGCAAATAATACGAACAATACTTAGTGTTTGGCGTTACGGAGCTCAGCGGGATTAATCGGCTTGGCCTTCACAAAATATTTTGACGACTTCTTAATAGAAACTCCCCGCCATGCAAAATAGCTTATACTCACGACCCCCATCGAATTTGGCTTTAGATTTTCCACATAGATATTTCAAAGACAATGTTAGTGCCATCCATTTTTTCGATTACTTAGACCAAATATATGATGATGATGATGATTTAGCTTCTCTAGATATAATTTTCATAGGAAGAGTTCCCCCACGGCTGAGTTAAGATTTGAGCTTTGATACCACTTTAATATCCCAAATTGGGATTAAACAGTAATAAAGGGAAAAATAGACAAGAAACTAGTACAAAAATAAAAACACCATTAAACACAGAATATGAAGCTAAAATTAGTGCTGAGCCATTTTCTTATTATGCCGAAAAAGAGTACAAGTATGGTGTTGAAAAGATTGCACCTAGCCCTGATCAAGGAAGGCTGAAGGGCAACTCGAATCCTAGCAAAGATCCCTATTGGAAGTAGTTCTGCGTGGCTCAATCATTACGCTGCCTAGTCCAGAAAATGCAGCTGCTGGCTAACTTTAGACCACTGGTTTGGCTGCCTCTAGTGCTTAGAAAATTTCAGGAATTGGACACTAGACGCTCCTCAACAAACCCAGAAAAATCCGCAAAGGTTTTGCTAAAAGCTCGACCCCGGAAATTGGCCCTCTTGGGCTTGGGACACTACTTCGCGGTGGAAATCGAACCACTGGTGCAATTTGCTAGAAAATTCCTCTAGAATGCTCTTAAATACCCTCGTAGGAGGTGGCTAGCTTCCACTCTGAGTCTCCTACTAAATCTCCTCTGTAATCCTCACTCCTGGCACCCACACCAAGCTAAACTCCGCAATCAGTGCGCAGTCTTGGTTGCCTCTACACAGTCTTGAAGGGGCTACGCTCTCCTGGCTGATGTTGCTACTCCAATATATAATCTGCAGCACTACACCAGCCTCCATACTGAACTGAAATGGAACTATGAAGCTTACCTTTGAATTTAGGATGAATTTACCAAGGGGAGTTTGGCACTTCCCACTCTCTCTCAATCACCCAAGGGTTTCCGTCCTGGGGCTACCAATGGAGTAGAGAACCGGGTTCTCAATATCACATACAAGGAAAGATATCAAATCCAAGATATTCCCCAATGACATCCTCCTTTTCTTTATAGATCTCATGGACCCCTCTAAAGCCTTCTATTTTATTATTATTTTAATCATGGAGCACTTTACCCTCTTATTAAAATATTCTTTTTAATGCGAGAAAGAGTAAATCAGTTTCCATGTCTCTTCCAGTCACTAAAACTCATGTCCAACCATCCCAACATGTAGGTATTCTCGTTCTGGTTCCAACAAGCTATTCCACTAAGGTGTTCTATCACGTATTCCTCCTGGAATGCCACCTTGAGCGTAATTAATTGAGTTAAGCCCAAAAATAACTTAGTTTTTTGAAAGTTGTCGGAATGCACTGGAACGAAAGAAAAATTGTGCAGATGATGGAATATACCAAGAGAGTGCCATCGGTACTCATAGAAAATCCTCAAAACTCCTCCAAAAATCCTCTAGGCCTACTGATGACCCCAACCTGTACCTGTGACTTGTCTGCTCCCAACTCTGGAAGTCCATCCTAACCATGCCATAAGGAACACAAAAAAAAGAATATTACAAAAATTCTGCCCCAAGGTTTCTTTCCCTCGAGCAATCCAAATATGTGGGCCACCCTGTTGGCCCAATGCAACTGAAACCTAATGCCCGAATCCCATACAAACCCCTAGTTTCTCTTATGCTCTTGTTTCAAGCCACTTGAAATAGACCCCTCAATGAGGATATCCAAAACTGATCAACCAATCCTCCTAGATCCCAACGCCACCATGGCCAATCATCGCCCAAGCCCCATGGCTTGGACTGCGCACTGTCTCTGGCTATAACTGTTGTCCCATGAAGCGAATACCAACTCATCAACTCTCTCCAATCCAACCTCTAGCCTAGGCCGATGTCAATCCTGCTCTGTTGATTTCGGGCTAGTGCTCCTGAAATACTGATGGACTATCGGTCCATAATCCATTGCCCAATGGAACATGAAATAAATCTCTCATCCAAGTGCTCTTTCCAAAATGTGCCCAGAACTAAGAATGATACTCCATCAACAGGATACCAACTCATGATCTCCTGCCAATATATCCTGGAAGAAGAATCAAATGCAGTGACACCTTTTACTGAACAAGTCTGGTGTGTTGTCGCTAGTCCATACTTAGCTCGTGCTGCTTTGTCCCACCTTTCAATGAGCGCTGCCTGAAAAAGGAGGCCCCTCTCTCTATAATAGGCAAAAGTGGGCAAGATATGCTGCAATCCCCATCGATGTACTCCTAGAGAGTGCTACTCCCTAAAAGTACTGCTGCTTTGCTAACTTCGTGTGCATCTACCTACAACTCATTAGTGGGTCGACCCAAAGATGGATGCACTACCATCTCAGGAATGTCATACTACTTCTGTCTACTAGCCTCCTGCAAAAATACCCTATCGACCTCTAACATCTCCTGAGGATAAATATATGTAACTATTGTTACCCTGCTAGATGTCTGTATATCTGTCTGCTCCTCTTCAATGGCTGACCCCAACGGTAGCCACACATCCATTAAAAACTCAATGTGAACCTCCATCTGGCTCTCAAAAGGAATATCATGCATACTGTGCATATCCTCCTCCTCATATGACTCATGCTCCACGATATGCTGCTCCAGATGAATCATCACAAGTGACTCGTCACCGTCAGTATCTCCCATAGAGTCCCCTAACTTCTCACCGTGCACACTGGAATACAACTCCGGTCAACTGTCATCAACTCCACATGACTACTCATGCTACCCAGAAGCATCCTCATATGACCCCATGGACTCACCCAAATAAGAGTCCTCATCCTAACATACAAAAGGAATGTCCTCCTGATCTACCTTCACATCCCTCAAGCATGAGTGGTTAGGTTCCCAAAGTTCTTTGCAGATAAAGCAAAGACCCCTCCTCCTTAACTCATTCTTGCTACATGGTCCATCAATCTTGAGAAAACCTCCTTGGTCAAGTGTTTCTGGAACATTCTAATATTCTGCTCAACCAACCTTTCAGCTAACTCATAAGTAGCAGGTGATACCAATTGTTCTTTCCTCCAAATGGTCAACAATCTAACCCGCAACTCCCTGGAAACAGAATCACGATCTACCATGACTGAAGACAAAATGGACATCATGTTTATTATAACGAAATCAGGGTGATGCTTCCTAATGTTAAAGAAACAGTGGAACATCTGATGGACCAAGTCATCACACCCCAAATCAAGCATGATGTCATACGTTTTGAACATGGCTATACCTCCTAAAATCTCCAGCTTCTTCCCAAAGGTAGAGCCTGCACTGTTTTCCAAATCTTGGAAAGTCTCTACTATCAATATGAAAACTCTCCTCATAACATCATCATTGTAAGGAGATATGGGTGTGTTCAACCTCATAATGTTACTGAGGCATGATGCAATTGGAAGTCTGAACCCTTCACAAGGCTCTTCCAAGAACTTGGGTTGCATAAGAGCACGCATAACAGGTTTTAGAGCCCTAATTAGTGTCTTTCCTTCTAATTGGCTTATTTGGAAAGGATTTCATTAAGTTCATCAAGTTTGGAAAGAACTCTCCATGTGATCTTCACGTGTTTCAAATTTGTTCCAAGTGCAAGGATTTTGTGTCCCCTTTCTAGATATTTATGCAGATCCCTTGACTGCTCATGGGTAAGAATGGAATGGATTTATTTTGAGAATGACTTGCTGTTCTGTGTGGGTTTCTCGTCCAAATTGTAGTATGTTAATGTATTGTTGTTTTGATTTAAGAAGTGTTTCAAAAACCCCATTGTTCAACAACATATATGGTATATCAAGCAAGGTTTCTGGCTGACCAGTATGACCATACATCTTACTCCTAACAGTCACACAACTACTGTACCTGATATATAATTAGCCAATGACAAGACAACACCAATAATAAGTACAAATCTCCCTCCAAAACTTACAACCTTGACAGAACCATACAAAATACTAGCAGCAACAACCATACATTACTCATAGGTGTATCTGTACCAATCTCACATTCAGAGGTAATGAGGCCACTATATTTTTGGATATTTATAGTGTTGTAGGCATGAAGTATGTAGATACACACAGTGGCATATACTCATGTAGTTCACCCCACAACTAAGACTGATATTTTAATGATTTCAGGGGTAAAATAGGAGATTGATAATCATTAGAGTTCTTATCATGCTACGAGTTTTTATAATAAAACTGCCATGAAATGACACAATAGAAAATGTATTGGGAGAGACCTGATTTTGATGGCAATGTAATGTCTAGCCGCTTTCACATCGATCCTTAGCTACTCAGAATTGGTTGACTGTCCTTAATACTTTGTTGTTATGGTGCCTTCAGATTGTATGCCCAACTAGAAGAGAATACATGGAAATTCGTGGTTCGTGTCTAGGAAATATGCACCGTCTCTGTTTCCCATACAGAATCACGATCAAGAATCCAACATACCTTTCTCCTCCCAACAATTTTCCATAGCACATAGAAGAGGCAAATAAATAGTTTCCACGTCTAGCAATAAACACGCTCGACCCCTGTGGCATGAAATTACGAGCACGGTGGGGACGAGGCCCTTTCTGTGGCCTTGTCCCATTCTATGTTTATGCCTGAAGGTGTTTCTTTCGGCCTCTTTCATCGTGCTCCTTCAGAACGCTTGGCTGCCATAGTCAGCGTAAAAATTCGGTCTCCCAACTATCTTTGTGGAAATTGGATATCACAATGAAATAAACGGCTGTAGGCAATGCGACATGTTTGCTATCGACCCATTCCAATTGGACATCTAGCTTGGTAGCGTCCAAAGTGAGAGTGATCACCATCTTACGCATAATGATTACGTACTCCCACAATCGCCAGAGTTGACAGTTTTCAAATCGACAGGAAGGACAGGCCTTCCTGAATGTTGATTCGGTTCCATGAAAATCCTTCTCCGCTCTGCCACGTAGACTGATGCGGCTCATTATCATTGCAATTTGTATAATTCAACTTCAAGGAGACAGAATCAATCCTCTGCAATTACACTCGACATTTGGCAGTCGATCACGCTCAAATAATATGAGAATCGGTGTCAGCATGTCGTGTCTACCTCTGCCCCGCGAGATGGCCTTGCAAGTATATTTTCATGGTGGTACGTACTTGGCTTCGACCACGTGCGAATTTTTTCAGCTGGATAGAGTCGACGCGTTCCCTTGGGTTGGCGTTCAGGACCTCCACTGGATTGCATCAATGCGATTGGCGCAATTACGACCTTCGGCCTCCCCTGCTTCAACGTGACTCCACTTGACCGGAGAGAGATCACCCGGTCTCTCTATGTATCTTCCTACCTGGAGGATTTAATATGGGCCCACCTGCATCGAAGTATATTTTGGCTCTCCTCGGGCATATAATACGACCAATACTTGGTTTTTAGCATTACGAAGCTCGGCGGGATTAATTGACTCGAGGCCTTCACAAAATATTTTGACGGCTTCTTAATAGAAACTCCCCGCCATGCAAAATAAAATTCAACAGGCTTATACTCACAATCCCCATCGAATTAGACTTTACATTTTCCACACAGATATTCTGAAGACAACGTTAGTGCCATCCATTTTGTCGATTACTTGACCGAAATATATATATATATATATATATATATATATATATGATGATGATTTGGATTCTCCACATATAATCTTTACAGGAAGAGTTCTCCCACGGTTGAGCCAATATGAGCTTTGATATCACTGTAATATTCCCAATTGGGATTAAATAGTAATAAAAGAAAAAATAGACAAGAAACTACGGAAAAAATAAAAACACCATTAAACAAAGAATATGAAGCCAAAATCAATGCTGAGCTATTTTATTATTATGTTAGAAAAGATAACAAGTATGGTGCTGAAAATATTGTACCTGGGCCTGCTCAAGAAAGGTTGAAGGGAAACTCGAATCCTAGCAAAGATCCCTGCTAGAAGTAGCTCCGTGTGGCTGAGTCAATCACTGTACTACTCAGTCCAGAGAATGCAACTAGTGGCTGAATTTAGACTTCTAGTTGGGCTGCCTACTGTGCTTAGAAAATTCCAGGGGATTGATACCGAAATCTCCTCAACAAACCCACAAAAAATCGTGTAGGATTTGCTAAGATCTCGACCCTAGAAATTGGCCCTCTTGGGCTTGGAACGGTACTCCGCGGGGAAATCCAACCACTGGTGCAATATGCTGGAAAATTCCTCTGGAATGTTGCTAAATACCCTGGTAGGAGGTGGCTAGCCTTCCCTCTAACCCTTTGAGTCTCTTGCCGAATCTCCTTTTCACTCCTCACTCTTGGCACCCACACCAAACTGAACTGCGCAATATTGAAGGGGCTACACTCTCCTGGATGATGCTGCTACTCCAATATAATTTGCGGCACTGCACCGACCTTCGTACTAAACTGAGACAACACTAATAAGCTCACTTGTGAATTCATGATGAATTCACCAAATCCTGAATTCACCAAGGGGAGTTGGGAACTTGCCCGCTCTCTCTCAATCACTCGAGGGTTTCTGTCCTGGGGCTACCAATGGAGTAGAGAACTGGGTTCTTAATCTCACAAACAAGGAAAGTTATCAAATCCAAGATATTCCTCAATGGCCTCCTCCTCTTTTTTTATAGATCTCATGGACCCCTCTAGAGCCTTCTATTTTATTATTATTTTAATCATGGATCACTTTACCCTCTTATTAAAATATTCTTTTTAATGCAGGAAAGAGTAAATCAGTTGCCATGTCTCCTATGGTCACTAAAACTCATGTCCAACCATCCCATCATCTAGGTATTCTCATTCTAGTTCCAACGAGCTATTACACTAAGGTGTTATATCACATATTCCTCCCAGAATGCCACCTTGAGCGTAATTAATTGAATTAAGCCCAAAAATAACTCAGTTTTCCGAAAGTTGTTGGAATCTACTGGAACGAAAGACAAACTGTGCGGATGATGGAATATACCAAGAGAATGCCACCAGTCCTCATAGAAACTCCTCAAACTCCTCCAAAAAGCCCCATGGGCCTGCTGATGACACCAACTTGTACCTGTGACCTATCTGCTCCCAATTCTGGAAGTCCATCCTAACCTTGTCATAAGGATTAAAAAAAAAGGAATATTGCAATATAATTTGCATTGAAAGCATTAACAAACTTATGTTTTGAAGTTGGCTTTACAGAGTGAGAATGAAGATGGTGTCATATGAAGAAATGTTGCAATGTATGTTATAAGCTAGTGGTTAATTCATTTTTCTTTAGATCTGTATCTCCATAGTTTAGTATAAATCAAAGATATTGCCTTGCATTGAAGAAGTAGGTTTTAAAATTAAAATGCAATTTGTGAAATTAAAGTTTTGCTTGATAATCATAATATTTATGAGTAGAATATATATATATATATATTTTTTTTTTGTGGATTTTAGTAGTAAAATTATTGGAAATAGGTCCCTTGTTCCATAAATAAAGAAGTTTTATACACTAATTTAGTGTTTAGCGTAGTTATAATCTTAAATTTAAATTATTATTATTATATATTTTAACTTGAATCATGTAAAAATTTATTATATTTATAATTTTTAATATAGAATGAAAAATTTTAATATCACTACTTTCTAATTAAACCAGCTTAGATCCATCTTAACTCCGGATCTATCAAGAGTCGAGAGGGATCAAACCTCTCGAGGTGCAAACTTTTCTTCAAGTTTTGCACTCAAAAAATAGGTTTGCACCTCAAGAGATTTGATCCCTCTCGGCGCTTGATAGATCCGGAGTTAAGATGGATCTAGGCTGGTTTCAGTCGTGTGTGGTCATACAAAATTTGTTAAACATCTAATTATTTTTATCATTTTAAATATGCTAAAAATGTTTAAGATTAATGATGAATGATGAGACAATTACTAACTTGAATAATGAAAAATGATGAAATAAAAATTTTAAGTGCAAAGTGACAAAGTAACAATGTTGAATGATAGAAAATGTGAGTAATAAGAATGAAGTCAATTACAAACAATCTTCATTGCAATCAATTAGAAACTATTTTACTCTATTGTTCTTATTGTCACATATTTAGTTATTCTCTATTACTGTGTTTGAATGAAAAGTGATTAACAATGTTGAATGATGGAAAATGGAAATAAGAAGGATGTGGCCAGTTACAAATGTTTTATAGTTTCAAGAAGAAGACATTTCAGGCACGTGAAAATTTTATTTAGGATGAAAATTTAAGTTTTGTATTTATGGTTGAATTATTGCTACACATAAGTCAATTCATGTCATGATCAATAATGTTTATGTGCTCACACTATGAGTGTGTGTGTATGTTTTGGGGGTGAGATAGATATATAGATGGAGGGGGGAGAGAGGGTAGAAGAGAGATGCAAAGACATGGTGAGGGGGGCGGGGAGAGCTATAGATATGGAGAGAGAGAGTGTGTATGTTTGGGGGTGAGATAGAGAGATAAAGAAGGAGAGACAATGGGAGATAGAGATATAGATGGGGTGGGCCGAGATATGGACTGAAATCAATGTGCACTATTAATCTAATTACTTTGAAATAATTGTACATCATACATCTAGTTGCATCAAATCATAAATCAACATATACATTGAAATCAATGCATCTAGTGCTAACAATAAAAAGGGTTAGAAATCAACTTCTACACTAAAATCAATGCATCTTTTGCAAACAATCAAATAATATTAGAAAGAAAAATCTACACTAAATTCAATTCATATATTGCAAGCAATCAAATAGGATTAGAAATCAATATCTACACTGAAAACAATGCATAGAGGGGAGAAGAGAGATGCAAATACAGGGTCGGGTGGAAGACATATAGATATGGAGAGAGAAGTGTTAGAGAGAGAGAGGAGGAGGATAAGAGAGAGAGAGAGGGAGTAGAAAAGGGAGGGAGATATATATATATATATATATATATATATATATATATATATATATATATAGAGAGAGAGAGAGAGAGAGAGAGAGAGAGAGTGTGTATGTTTGGGGGGTGAGATGTAGAGATAAAGAAAGAGAGACAATGGGAGATAGAGATATAGATGGAGGGGTCAGAGATGTGCTTACACAGAGATCAATGCACAATATTAATCTAATTACTTTGAAATTAATGTACATCATACATCTAGTTGCATAAAATAAAAAATACACAATTACAATGAAACCAATGCATCTAGTGCAAATAATCAAATAGGATTAGAAAGAAAAATCTACAATAAATTCAATGCATATATTGCAAGCAATCAAATAGGATTAGAAATCAATATATACACTAAAACCAATGGATCCATTGCAAGCAATCAAATAGGAGTAGAAATCAACATTTTCACTAGAATCAATGCATCTAGTGTAAGGTATTAAATAGGATTAGAAATCGACATCTACACTGAAATCAATGCAACTAGTGCAAGTGATCAAATGGGAATAGAAATCAATATCTACACTGAAATAGATGCATCTAGTGCAAGAAATAAAATAAGAGTAAAAATCAACATCTAACTAAAATAAATGCATCTAGTGTAAGGTATTAAATAAGATTAAAAATCGACATCTACATTGAAATCAATGCATCTAGCGAAAGTGATCAAATTGGATTAGAAATCAACTCATACACTCAAATAAATACATCTATTTTAGTGAAAAAACAAAATATTCATGACTTTCTAGATCTAACTTATATGTCTATATGTGTCTTTGTGTCCACCTTCCATTCTGTGTCTATCTCCCTCCCTCTCTCCTTCTCTCTCTCCCCCTCCCTCTCTCCCTTGTCTCTCTCTCACCACCTCTCCCTCCCTTCGTCTATATTTATATTCTTCCCTCTCCCCCCCTGCCATCTATATCTATACTTCCCTCCATATCTCCTTATTTTTCTCTCTATCCCATCTCCTGAAATACATGGCATGATCTCTCTCTCTCTCTCTCACACACACACACACACACACACATTTTCATTATCTCTCTCTTCTTCCCTCTTTCCCTAAGTCTATATCTCTATATCCCTTTATCTCTCGTTCTTTATCTCTCTATATCATCCTATATACATTATCTCTCCATATATATCTATCTATCTATCTCTCCCTCTTCCTGTCCCTCTCTATCTCTTTCCCTTCTCTCTCTCTCTCTCTCTCTCTCTCTCTCTCAGCACCCAAACATACACACTATCTCTCCATATATATATATATATAAGAGAGATAGAGAGAGAGGAAGAGGGAGGGAGAGAGATAGTGGGAGAGGAAGAGGGCTGGAGAGAGAGGGAGAAGAATAGGGAGAGAGGGATATATATATATATGAGGGAGAGAGATAGTGGGAGAGGAAGAGGGCTGGAGAGAGAGGGAGAAGAATAGGGAGGGAGGGATATATATATATATATATGAGGGAGAGAGATAGTGGGAGAGGAAGAGGGCTGGAGAGAGAGGGAGAAGAATAGGGAGGGAGGGAGATATATATATATCTCCCTCCCTCCCTATTCTTCTCCCTCTCTCTCCAGCCCTCTTCCTCTCCCACTATCTCTCTCCCTCCCTCTTCCTCTCTCTCTCTATCTCTCTTCCTCTTCTCTCTCCATATCTATCTCTCTTCCTTCCTCCCTCTCTTTTCCCCTCTCTTCTTCCCTCTCCCCCCCTCTATCTATATCTCTATCTCCCCCCTCTATCTATATCTCTATCTCCCATTGTCTATACTTTTCACCCCAAAAACATACACACTCTCTCTCCATATATATATCTATCTCTCTCTCCCTCCCTTTTCCTCTCCCTCTCTCTCTTCCTCTTCTCTCTTCCCCTTCTCCCTTTTCACTCCCTCTCCCTCTCCACCTTTCTCTCTCTGTCTTTCTTCCCCTTCCAACCCCATCTCTCTTCCCCCCTCTTTCAAGTCCTCTCTCTCACTTTCTCACCCACCTCGCTCTATCTCTCCCTCCCATCACACACCAATGATAGAATATAATGTTCAGATGTTTCCACGATTTAGATTGAGAGATATAATTGTATTTTGTTATTATTATTATTCTAAATATATCCATTACAAATATATTAAGCCGACATTAAAAAAAGTTTACAAACTTTCTTACATTACATCTACAGATTAATATGAATATTAGATAATAATATTAATTTGGCCCATGGAATTTGTCCCATAGGCTTCACCTAAATAAAACATCCTTTTTGAGTGTTGTTAAATATAAAGTTGATTATGGAGTAAATATAAAAAGAGGGTTTATTTATTTATCATACCTCCCATTTATTTATATTTATATTTATTTACCATACCTATTTATTCCTCATTAATATTTATTTATTTAAATATGGTATTTGACCCATGGTATTAATAAGTATTTGTTCCATGGTATTTGGCCCATGGTGTTAATAATAATTTGTTCCATGGTATTTGGCCCATAGGCTTCACCTAAATAAAACTTATTTTTTGAGTTTTCTTAAATATAGAAGGAGGTTTATGGAGTAAATATAAAAATGGATTATATTTATTTACCACACCTTTGGAGTAAGTATAAAAATAGGTTTTATTTATTTACCATACCTCCTGTTTATTTATATTTTTATTTATTTACCATACATTTTTTAATGTTCGTAAATATAATTTTGGGTTAAAGGTAGGGATATTTATTACAAATATATTGATTACAATAAAGTAGACATTACAAAATGTTTACAAACTTTCTTACATTACATCTACACATGTACCCTATCTTGATCCGACATTACAAAAGTTTACAAACTTTCTGACATTACATCTACACATCTACCCTATACTAAGCTGTAGAGCACCTCTCGACACAATAATTTAAATATCTTAAAAGCGTTGATAACATGACCATTAAAATTTTGTACATTAACTTTATCACAAAAAGACATCTTATTATATTTATAGATTTGTTTGACTTTGTAAATGATAAAGAAACTCATTATTACAATAGTTGGAGAAGCAAATGATGGTTTATGGAAGCCATTGTTTCTTTCGTTACATGTTAATCGAGATTTTATTGAATTTTTGGTGTAAGTTGATACAAATCATACTAACTTATGATGGTTTTCATGATTACAAGAAAGTTTTGTTTTGGCATTTTTCACATTACAAATATCATTCATTAGGTTAAAAATGAACTCTTATGGGAATTTTTTTTTGTCTTTTGTATATGTGAGCATAATAGATTATTACTTTTAGAAATATGTTTCTAATCGAAATTTGTGTTTAGAGAATTGATGAGAAATTTCATCAGTTATGCTCATTATATTATATATGTTTATTTTATAAATAATAGCATTTTTTTTTCTTGTTGGTAAAAATGCTTCTATTAATTCATCCAAAGATTGATTACAACATGACTATTTAGTTTTCTCAATTATTTTGGTCTCACTCCTACTAGATTTGTTGGTTAGAAGTGAAACACAAAAACCAATTATAAAGTGTCATAGTCTACTAAAAACCCAAAAGTGGGAAGACCAAAAAGGCCCAAAATACCCCTAAGATGAAGATACAACCCACATACATCAAGGAACAAAATCATTTACTAGAGCTAGATTGTTCGACCCATTATCGAGTGAATATGGAGGTATGTGTTTTCCATGGACGTGAAATTCCATATGAGCCAACCTCCCCTCCATATTCTCCATTCGCTAAGACAATCCCATTATAGAGAAGCCAATCGATCTTGCATATGCCATTGGTTATGCTGCAAATCATTCATGAAACAGATGACTGCATTGTGATCATCATCGAGATCATGTCCCAATTGTTATAGGAGAAGGGTGACATGTTGTAGCTGAGATTCTAAGGTGTCAAAAGGAGGAGTAAGATCAACACGACTAGAAGAGGGGGCTAGACTACAGACCACCTCCTCCCCTAACTCTGCTTCTACCCTTCCGTCCACCCCCAACTCCATGTCCTCCCCTCTATGCTCAACACTCTTCCCCTTTGGCCCAATCCCTATTCACACTTTCTCTTGTTGCCTATACATTATCTAATAGCTCCACTTTAGCAACACAAGTAAATCTTGCGAGACTTCCAAGCCTCAATATTCTACAATTTAGTTCTTGTAAAGCCAAGTCCATGTTTTCCTTGACCAAGGCACCCCCACCAATATATGCCACCCTTCGCTATTGTGTTTCCTTCGTAGTATGGCGACAACCTCTTCCCCCCTACAAATTCATCTCCCGTCAGATTTATAAGACTTCCCCAAGAGTAGAAGTGTTGCTCCAAAGCTCAAAGCACAGGTCAGAAAACCCAATTCGCCTAGATCCAAGAATGAAACTGCATCCGTCTGCAATAGGTTAAGGAATCCAACACAAGAAAAATTCACATCGATAGTAATATAATCGGTGAAAATCACTGATCTCACCACACCCACTACGTTTCCTGCCTCTATCCCCACCTTCAGCTAAAATACCTTGAGTAACAATACCAAGCTCTCGTAATCCAAATTCAAAACCCATATCCAAGAACAGGCTTTGGACCCCCAATGGAAACCAAAAATGAACCTGTAGCCTTGAAACCCATGCTTTCATCAACTAGAAATAAGAGTGCCAAGATGCAAGAATATCTTAAAGACTCCATCCCTAGTCTAGACAAGAAAAACATAGTGTAGTCTGCACGAAAAACCAAGGAGGATTTCTAGTTTAACTAAATAAAAAACCCAGCTCAAAATCGCCCCACCATTCGTCAAAATTAGTTTTCACCTCCCCGAGACTAAACTTTCCTAGTGACAGAGCAAGCCCCAACTACTTTCCTCCCCAGGGTCCCAAACTTGGCACGTTTGGCATCCAACAACACCATAGATGATTCCATGTTTGAAAATAGGATTCTCCACCACAGTGTACCATGACCTGAGGAGCATGTGCAGATTTTACCCCTAATAAATCACTTCACCACCCTCACGAATGCCCATAACCAAACTCACAAACACAGAGATTAACCTTGCCAGCCCATAATGCATTACGATTGTCATGCTGCCAATATTCCATATTTACCCTAGTTTGAGTTACAAGAGAGGGATAAGTCTCCCTCCCACATCCATAATATGACCATGATCATCTATCTGGGGCTCTTTTTCACTCTCTAGGATACTGCTCAACTGCTTAGTCCAACTATTGAAATTTTGAGGCAGCCAATTTAGTGTGAGCAATAAGCTTGAATCATAGCATCCCCAATTCTCTAGAAAATGTGTAGCTTTGTTTCTCGGTCTTTTAGAGTGTTTTGTGATAATTCTAGGGAAGGAACACACTAGATTTTGGATCTTGTTCACCAATAGTTCAAGGCGTCAACTCTTAATTACTTTATGCATTGGATTTCCATTGATAAGTTTTTGAACCACACTCACAACCAATTGTGAATCTCCATATACTTGTAGCTTGGTATATACCGCTTCATGAGATAGAAGTATACCTCTTTCCAAGGCCTTTAATTTTGCTATGTTATTACTAGTGTGCCCACAGTAACCAACATAGAACCTAACAGGGTTACACTGGTCATCACAATATTCGCCCATACCTAGCCGTCCCTGGATTTCCTTTGGAGGCCCCATCAAAATTAACCTTGATAAAACCATGTAGGGGAAAGGTAAAGTCTATAGGAGAAGAGCCAAGACCACTAAGTTGCTTAGATTCGTCCAATTCCATAAGAGCTTGGGATATTTCCAAATCTCATCAAATTCGAGCTTCCTCACCTTCCTCATTTCCCTTTTTACATTTCCAAACAACATCCCCTGCGCCATTTTGATCCTTGAATATGATTCTATTGTGTTCTTTCCATACGTTCACAAAAGGAATCCCAAAACCAAAACCTATGCCCTGTTCATAGTCGTATTTTTGAAGAGAGAGGGGTGCCAAGATTCAATTGTTTCCCACAAATTGTTAGGGGAACAATTTAAATAGCCAAAAAGGTTACGGATCCTGGCCCAAATAATTTCCATGTTCTCACAAGTATTGAGTAAATGGTCGAGGCTTTCCTCTTGTTGATTACAAATGGGCACCATGAAGGTCCTAGATAACATTTTTTTCTTCAAAAGGCCCCAATTTACGAGTTTACGATGGCCAATTAAGCAAAGGAAGCTCGCTACCTTTGACCATAACATGCTTGACCAAAGATTGTACCAGAGGGGTTCCTTTTGTATTTTCTTGTGATTGGCCATGATGCCATTGTTGGCATCATGGCTAATCACAAAGGGGACTTGGCTAAGAAATTATCATCATGTAGAAGATTGGGTGACAACCAAAGGAAATTCTCACTGAACTTCTAGCTTCCAAGGACTTCCATATGTGTTGCACCACAAATGTACCTTTCATTATGGCCGTCATCAAGGTGAGAAGCATTTGAAGGTTCAAACTCACCCACAAATTATTTTCATAAGGAGAATGTTGGTGAATGCAATTCCACAAGAACACTTTTTAGGCCTCCATCCTTTTGAAGGCTTGAATAATCAATACGGTGCATAAGACTAGGGTTTACATAGGGGTTTTGAATCACATCTCTTTTCTTTTTATAAGGGGAACATTGGTGGATGCAATTCCACAAGAGCAGTTTCTAGGCTTCCATCCTTTTGAAGGCTTGAATTATCAATGCGGTGCATAGGACTAGGGTTTGCATAGGGGTTTTCAATCACATCTCTTTTCTTTTCATAAGGGGAACGTCAGTGGATGCTATTCCACAAGAGCACTTTCTAGGCCTCCATCCTTGAAGGCTTGAATTATCAATGCCGTGTAGAGGACTAGGGTTTGCATATGGGTTTTGAATCACATATATCATAACCTAGTGAGGTACAACAAAGCTTCCAATTGACTCTACGATAACAATCTTGACCTTCAAAATTAGACTACATAGAGAATTAGAGTAGTTTCTCAAGCCTTTGATAAGTGTTACTTGGCAATTCCTACTGAGAAGAATAATACACGAGTGGTGTCTAAGGCTTTGGTGAAAATAGGCTTAGTATGATGATATTCATTTTTATTTTACAAACTCTAAATTGCTATGTTCTATAACTTTATAGAATATGTTTGAAAGATAAAGGAGCACCCTAGAAAGTTAACAATGTTGGTAAGGTTGAGGTCAGGTTCAATCCAACTTGTGAGGCAACTTGGAGTGTTACATGCACTTTGCATGTAGAATTGGGTCTTAGCCCATTGAGTATTAGATCTTGACGCCTTTCGAAATATTTAGAAACATTGCATAATATTATCAACTAAACCTATATCTTTGAGGATGGTTATTTACCTAAATTTACTCGCATTCATTCCATCATTGTTGAACTATTGTCACACAACACAAAATAAATTTATCATAAAATTATTGTTGAACATGCCATTGGAAAAGATTGAGGTCATTAGGCAAAACACTTTGTGGGTGAAATTTTGTCAGATTCATTTTGGTCAACTTCTTCAGAATTTCGGAAGACAAACTTGGAATTTGACTTTACATAGAATGTTAATGCTTTTTTTAACGTGTTTGATGTAAGCTATTATCCTACTAACTAATTGTTTTACAGGGATAGTAATTAGAACAAAGAAATCTTTATACTATATATAATATAACGTATATTTGTTATCTGATTTAGGTTTGGATTGCAAATTTAATTTTATTAATAAAGTAAGTGAATTTAAAGTGTGTACAAATAATTTAAAAGTGTTGAAATATAAAGAATAAATTTAATGATATTTATATTATCTAAATTTATTTTTTAAAAAATAATATTAATAAATTTGTATAAAAATAAAAATGAAATGCATTAAAAATATACCATTGTTATTATATTGATCACATTTAATACGTTTTCATTAAATGAGACGTGGATTCCAAAAGTAGTTAGATTCAAGTTTTGAAAATTGAAAGTGTATTACACAATAGATGTTATGATGACATGTTTAGGAATTTATTTACAAAGTTATAATTTGAGAAACAATTAAATTTCTTTGTAATTTTCATTCGCATATTTTCAATAAAAAATTTGTTGGGGTGGGAGTTTGGTACATCAATAAATTATTGTAATATTATGCATTTATTCAATGGTAGGGTAATAAATATTGTATAAGTTAGAATGTCTATTATTAGATTTGAACATTGACAATATTAATATTTTATTATTGGTTGTATATTTCCCTTAATTGAACATGGAATTGGAAAAAAATTTCAATTAGAAAGCAAGCATGGAATCTGTCTCACTTTCCCACTATAAAGGAAAGATATTTTTAATTTAATTTAAATATTACTGTCTACTAAAGTTTAAATTTGGCCCTAGCCCATGGGGGCAACTCAATTGGTGATTTTCATGTTATGGCGTGTTATGTAAACCATGAAATCAAGGTTCGAATCTCTCGTCGGTCAAACCAACAAAAAAAATAAGTTCAAAGTTGGCCCAATGAGATGCAAGGGAGACAATATGTAAAGATGACAAGGGGAAGGTAAAAGCACATCCAACAGGAAAATACCTAAAAAAGAGAATAAAATAATAATAATTGGGAGACGACTATTCAACCAGATGGGGAACAATAAAAAAGAACAGGGAGGAGCTTAATTGATTGGGACATGTGGCTTTGGAGAAGCACTTTAACATTCAAGGCCACAAAGAAATGCATGATGGGAATGAGTCTATAATAGTGATTAGTTATATAATGCTATTAGGCTATCATTTGAGCTTTGGACACCCACCACGAGGCCCCTTCCTATTAGTGTTAGTCTATGCCTTCATTTTGTGCATATATTTTCACAACAAGCCTCACCTTATGCTTGTCAAATGAACCATTTGATTTGTACTTGTTTGTAGACCCACTTATATCCAATTTATTTTGTTCCAATTGGAGGATTCACTAAATTCCATGTCATATTCTTGATGAGGACATCATATTCCTTCTACATAATGTATTTCCATTTATCATGAGTTTCAACGTGTTTTTGAATGTATCTTCATTTTTTATCAAAGTGGGTCTTCTCAAAAGTATGCATAATTGGTACTCGTTGGATGTGGAATTTAATTCCACATCCAACAAGTGTCTACACTTGAAATTTGAATAAACCTATACAAAGATAATCCAAAAATATAATTAAATAACGTTGTTTTTTTGTTTTTGCCTCTAAAATATTTACATGTACATATTTTTAATTTTAAAGGATTTTGATTGGTTTACATATTATAGCATGGAAATTACATGAAAATTCCATGGGCACTTTTAGGCTAAAATTTCCTCTAATGATTATCGAATTCTCATTATTTAGCATTAACATCAAATTTTGACTTTTGGTTAAGAGCCCATAAATGCAAAACTCTTTGAATACCGACTAAATATTGCCCGATTGATAAGCAATAAGATCATCAAATGCCCATTATTTAGCATTAGCATTAAGACATATACATCTTAAACACTTATACTAGCCCATGTCACATCTTCTACGTTCAGCCACATCGCTATATATCGATACCTTATGCAACAATTAGCCAGGTGTTTTGATGACAGGGCCACCATGTTGATTGTTCTTTTTATGATAGGTCCATCATGCTAACCTCCAGTGCGCATGCACAGTGCACACAATCCATTTCGTATTCCCTGGTCTGATTGACGTCTTTTCTATATTCGAAAGCATCCACGATGCATATAGTTCTTTTCATTTGTTGTATTTGTGTGATTAATATAATCCTTAGGTTGAGGTTGAGCTTTAGACTATGTGCTTATTATTTCAAAACCAAGGATGTGCATTGAAATTTCAACTTTCTACTTTCGTTTTCCTTCCACATTCCCCCACTCCTCCTATCGGTGTTCTTTTGCACCTTTCGATATAATTACTGATTTATTACTTGACTATTTTTCAATTCTGTTTTTTCATATAATAAGATTTTAAAAAAAATACTATTATCCTCCAATATAAAACATAAAATCTCATTAACGTGAACTATGTCATTGAAACAATAAAAATGAATGTCTATAAAAAGTTATTGTCATCATCATAAACTTAAATCATAAACCCTATCTAAGAAACTATATTAATGAAACAATCAAGTTAAATGTCCATAAAATGTTTGGGTGAATATTGATATATCTCGTAGAACACAACTCTACTTTTCCCATACTCCTCACATTAAACCAAATATCCATATCTTACAACATTTTTATGAATTAGGTTTTATTTTGAAATTTTCATTCCAATAAAAGAAATATGTGAAAATCACTTAGTTCTCGTAAGGTTTATAAAAATAATTAGAAGTTAAAATTGGTAATTAAATTTGGATTTCTTCCTATACCTTACATTAAACCAAAGATCCATATCATAAAATACTATTTTGAATTAGGATTTATTTTGAAAAGATCATTCCCATAAAAGAAATGTGTGAAAAAAAACCATATTCTTATAAAATAATTATGAAGTTAAAATTAAGAATGAATTTTGAGTTGAAATATAAAATTAAAATTTAATTATGTAATTACAATTGAAAATTAATTATCCCTAATGGGATGACGAACACTGAGAAATGCTCGATGCGTGTGCAATGACAGTTAACATGCAATAGATGGGAAGGAGAACAAATTGTTTGTCCTCCCATTACGTAAGGTGTAAGGTGAGGGGATCGGTGCGACGTGCGACACTTCATTCATCCTCATCGGGAATGTGTGTCGGTAAGGAAAAATGGTTAATTGCGAAAGTTGGGGTTATGGAATGTTATATTACGTTGGTATTGTGGAAGTTGGCAAAGTTTGGTCTGAGCAGTGTTAGTCTGTGTGATTCCTTTGACCCTCGAGTAGTCCGGGAGTGGGAGAAAACAACGTCGTTGCTTCCTCCACCGTGAACGGATTGCAAAAGCTTCAAGATTTTCTTCCAGTGCCTCGCTCCTCACTTCTATTAGTGGATTGAGGGAAATTTCCATGGTAAGATGGCTGGTCTTATAGTCCATACCTGCGTCGCTCGTTAGTTTTTTCCTTGAGTGTTGTTTGTGTATGGGATGGCGCTTGGGTCTTTTATTTGTTGGAAATATTTTGATTACTCCTCTCTTTGTAGATTTATCCTGGAATTCTAATACGCATAACTGGGTGAGCAACAATTGGTCTCGAAGGTTGTAAGGAAGTCTAGTGGATTTTACTTCAGCTTTTAATTAGCTTGGGTTAGCCTTGTTGGAAATATTGTCATTGATGGCAAAGGAGAAGAAAGGAGCAACACCATAATTATCATTAAGGACAAAGGAGAAAATCAGGTTCAACTGAAGTATAAAGGAGAAATAAGGCAAAAAAGGCAAATGTGCAGTGAAGAAGCATAAAAGAGAGGCAGAGGAGCAACAAAGAGTAAAAGAGAGGCAGAGGAACAACATTAGAGGCAAAGGAGCAGCAAAGAGTAAAAGAGAGGCAGAGGAGCAGCATTAGAGGCAAAGGAGCAAAGGCAGTAAAGGAGCAAAGGCAACAAAGGTAGCAAAGGCAACAAGTTTGGGTCAAGTTGTGAATGTGGTGGGCAGAGTCGTGAACGTGTTGGGTTGAGTCGTGCATGAGTGGGCATAGATCGTAAAGGAATGAACGCGTTCAACTAGTGGATAAAGTTGTGAACGTGCAGGCAGAGTCGGGCTAGTTTACGTTCAAAATAGTGATGGCGGAGATATCACAAATCACAGCAGAAGGAGTATCACAAAACAACAGAGACAGAGAAATTGTGAAACGCGAAGTGAAAGATGGTGACGTGGCTAGATGACATGGCTAGATGACGTGGCCCCGACCCCACATATTGCAATAAAATTTTGATGATGTGGAAAGGTGACGTGGCAGTGAAGTGGCACCCCCGGTGGGACCCAAACCCTTTATCGCATATCGCAAGTCGCAAATCTTAGAAGGGATAGTGCTTATGTACCACGTCAAAATGCCAAAATGCAAAGAGTAAGGAGAGCTAGAATGCGATAAGCTTCAAAGCTAAAATCTAAAGGATTTAAAGCCCAGTTGTGGGACCTAATCACATATCGCACATCACAAGCTTAGAAGGGATAGCACCCATGAACCACGGTGAAAGTCCAACTTGTCGAAGTGCGATAAAAGGAGTTGGACATGATGGAGTTTCAAAGCTAAAGACCAACGCATTTCAATTCCGGATGTAAGGCCGATTGTTAAGAAATCAGATCGGAGGTGGAACAGGTGAATATAAGGTAGAAGTACTAAGGAATGATGAAATGCGATAAAGGGACCGGATGCAATGCAACTCAGAGCTATTATTTAATAGATTTAAAGTCTGGGTGTATGTGGTTTTCCTTTGTCAAATCACATCGAAGAACATAGGAGGTTTATAACGTAGAATGATTGGATTGCCTAAATGTGATAAAGGGACCAGACGCGAGGTTGTTCAAAGGCTAATTGGAATTTATTTGAGGTCCAGGGTTCTTTGTAGTTACACTATTTTATGAAGAAAAGTGAACACAGACAGTAGACTCAGGTAAGACCCGACATTAGTGCAGAACAATGGTTGATGCGGTTGCGGCTTTTAAAAAAGAAAAGTTTGAACACAGGCAGAAAGGCTCGAGTAAGTGACCCAACACAGAGCAAAGGGCAGAGAAAGTTGAACGTCGCTGTAATGAAGAGATAGGAACCATGGGTCGAGTCGGGCTCAAAAAAACCTTCGGGGCAGAGTCGGGTGTTGAGACAAGGAGAAGGTTGAATGCTGTGGGCAAGAGAAGGAAGGCAGATAGGCAGAGTCAGGCAAAAAGAGCATATGGTGGCACTGTTGGAAACGTGCCAGCGGGGTCAATTAAGGAAAAAGGCGTTTGTGCAGAACTATTATAATATAACAGCAGAAACAAAAAATACAATGACAACAGAAGAAAGGACAAATGCACAGCGAGCCAAGAGTTGAAAGGGATGAGTGAAATATATTTTTTGTAACTGTAAATGTAAATGAATTAATTATTTTTTATTGTATGTGATGCAAAGGAAAGTCTCCGTAGGCATAGGAAAAAATCCAATGAGTGTTGTAATGATTATTTTAGATGCAATAACCTTAAATGAAGTGTAAGTAATCGAATGGGTGGAAGGCATAGGATCAAGCCTATTCACTTCATATTCCCTGTAGAATGAAAACAATCAGGAGTTATCTGTATAAGAGATGTAATATCAGTGTGCATAGAGAGGTTAGAGAATGAAAGAATCAGAGAGAGCTGATAGAGATGTTGTGCACATTAGGAGATGATATGAAGTAGATATGAAGGCTGAAGAGGAAACAGTGGAGAAGGAGTATAACATAGTTGATATCCAGGTAAATCAACATTTTAGTTTCATGTTGAGTGAGGGGATTGCAGTCTCCTTTCAAGTTGTAGCTTGATAAATTTCCAGTTGGACCCGGGTGAGGTAGGAGCCTCCTATAGGTTGTAGCATGCATAAAAAATTATGGGAGTTGGAACTTCCTTGCAAGTTGTAACTTGCAGAAGTTGAGGTAGGAGCCTCTTGTAGGTTGTAGCCTGCAAAAAATATTTGGGAGTTGGAGCTTTCTTGCAAGTTGTAGCTTGTAGAAATTGAGGTAGGAGCCTCCTGTGGGTTGTAGCATGCAGAAAATACATGTGAGTTTGTGCTTCTGTTTTAAGTTGTAGCTTGATAGATGTCCCGTTGGAGTTGGTTGAGGTAGGAGCCTCCTGTGGGTTGTAGCCTGCAGAAAATAGATGGCAGTTGGAGCTTCCTTGCAAGTTGTAACTTGCAGAATCTGAGGTAGTAGCCTCCTGTAGGTTGGAGCCTACAGAAAATCAGTGGTGAGAGGGAGTTGGAGCTTGCCTTTGCATCACAACAATAACAAGATGTGGTTTTCTCCCTTATGGGTTTCCACTTATATCTGTTGTCTATGTGCTTGATGATTATGTGTTGATGTGATGCATTATTATGTTTAATTACTTGTTGTCTACACATTTAGTTTGTTGATTCATTATGTATTAAGATGCTTATAAATGAAGTAGTTAATGAGTTGAATGAAAAGAGTTTTAATGTCTGTGAATGTAATAAACTAATTCACCCCCCCTCTCATTTTAGCTAAGGGTTTATCAAGCCTCTTAAGTGATTGTGCTGTGGTGTCAAGTATTTTTTCCTGCGCCTCTACTACCAGGTGCTTCCTAGTAAGAGGAGAGGAATAGCCCTTTGTTTGGATGATGTGGATCTTAATTGTGGGTGTACATGCCTCCCTCCTTGCTAGTGCATGGTGGTTGTCAGCTCTGAGGGGAAGGCTTCTTCTGGATAATTTGGGGCTGACGTTCGGCTCACTTTGGTTCATGGCTTGTTGGGGGGTTATGAACAATGTTGTAGGTCTTGTATTGGGGGCGTCTTCCTGGGAAATCACCATGCGACCTGTGCCGCATAATTCTCTCTCCTAGCCCATGCGGAGGGGAGCTTCAGTCAACATGGGTGGTTCTGAAAAAATACTGAATGTGGCACTAGGGGATATGGTTTTTGAAAGACCCAAGCGGGGAGGGCGTGTTACTGGTGGTGTGAATAGAGCTTCGTCGAGAGCTCGTGGTAGTAGAGGTGGTTTGTGATACGTGCAGAGTGGACGTGTAGTTGGTGACGGTAAGAAAGGTAGTGTGGCATGTGGGGGTGGAGCATGTGGGCATGGTCGGAGTTGTAGGCAGGGGCGCATAAGAGTTATTGGCCAGAAAATTCACTCTGTTGCCTATCATGAACTGCTCTATTTTGTTTTGGATCACATGGAAGTGTACGACTGGACTAGAAAGGAAGAGCACGAGGTTGTCATCGCCACACTAAATCAACTACATTACTTTCAATGCCATATCAGAGAAAGGATTGTGGTGGTTTGGTGAGGACAAAATATGCTAGTAGAGAAGGTCGAGAAGCTGGAAACGTGGATGGCTCAATTTGAGAAACATGTTCAGTGTTCATATCACCCCCTTCCCCCTCTAGGGACTAGGTTAGACAATCCAACGTCAATTACTTCTAATGATTGAGCATGTTCACAGGTGTCCTTCAGGTTTTGTTTGTCTTTTGGGCCTTTTTTCCTATCAAGATTGAAACTTCTAATATGTTTCTGCTTCTGTTTTTTTGTAATATGGTGATAGCATTGGTCAACAAAGTTGGTCAGGGTGAGACTACTTGCATTTTGATATCTATATACTCTCATTTTGATTAATGAATAGATCCTCGACATACCAATAGCAAATTGAAAATTAATTAGATTTTATTTTGAAAAGTTTATTTCCATAAAAAAAATGTGTGAAAACACCATATTCTTACAAAATAATTATGAAATTAAAATTAAGAATTGATTTTGAATTGAAATATAAAATTAAGAATTAATTTTGTGTCTAATTAAAATTGAAAATTAGAAAATTAAATTTGAATGAAAAATATGTGAAAAATATCCACATCTTAGAAAATTAACTTTGAATTACAAATATGTGAAAAATACCTACTTCTTATGTATTATGAATTGAAAGTTAACAATAATTTTTTTTATTGCAAAACCGAATAAATAAAATTCACATCAAATGTATCAAATATTTTATATCCTATTGCTAAAAACTTTATAATTACAAAATGAAAAGGAATATAAAATCCCTGTGCACTTCACAACAAGGCCATGGCTCTATCTGTGTGTTCAATCCTCATCTCATCCAACTAAATACAATGTTTTCTCACACTTTATGAAATCTTAGAAGCCCACTGGAAATTCAAAACTTTGTACAAATCTTCCCTATGCATCAAACATAAACATTTGGTTGTTTCCATGGGAATGCATTGTTGGGTATGTGTTATATTCTTTCCACGACTAGTCCAACGCGCTGTACGTTGCGCCAGGCGCAGTAGGGGGGTGACAGGGGGGGCGGCAGCCCCCCCTGTCGGGGTCTGGGGCAGCGCCCCGGCGAAATTTTTTTTGGTATGCGGTCCTAATCATATGCGGACCCACCCATGTTTTGTGCATGAGTTTGCACATGGTTTTGGGGTACGATGGTTTTCGGCCCCTGGTATTTTGTAGATCCGGTTAAGGGAACTACAGTTATGTTCTAATCCAGGGTTAATGGATTGGGGTTTATGTATGCTTCGGCATGTATATATATGTGTTGTAACACTAAAAGGAATATAATGAAAAATCAAGCTGGTAGTCCCAATTTGGGATCCAGGGGAAAATCTCTGTGTTTATCTGTTTTATGTTTTATACTCTCGCTATTGTTTATTTTCTGTTATAAGATTCGTGTGTAGATAATTTCTGTTCAGGGTTAAAACCTACGTTTGGTATCGGAGCTGTTTCGGCTTCAAGGGGACGCCTTTGTTGTTGAGGGTTTTTTGCTCGGGCCTGTGGTAGACCCTGTTCAGTGGGAGATTTGCGGGATCGATTCTTGCGGAGAAAGAAGATGGCGAGCAGCGGAAAGATAGAGATCGAGAAATTTAATGGTCAGAGTTTTGAGCTGTGGAAGCTCAAGATGGAGGATCTGCTGGTGGATAAAGATCAGTGGATCACGGTAGATCCAGGTACTAAACCAACGACAATGTCAGATGAAGACTGGAAGAAACTGGGTCGGAAGGCTAAGAGCACAATACGGTTGTGTGTCTCAGATTTAGTATTGTTGAATGTATCTGGGGAAGCTATGGCGAAGACCTTGTGGGACAAGCTAGGGACTTTGTACCAATCTAAGTCTCTGGTGAATAAATTGTTCCTGCGGAAAAAGCTGTATAACCTGAGGATGAAGGATGGAGACTCGGTGACAGAGCATCTGAACTCCTTCAATACTGTGGTAAGTCAGCTGTCATCTGTTGATATTAAAATCTCAGATGAAGATAAGTGCATCAGTTTGTTGTGTTCTCTACCAGACTCGTGGGACAGTCTGGTTATTGCAATAGGTAGCAATACAACTACCTTGAATTTTGATGACATTGTCTGAGCCTTGCTGTCGGAGGAAATGAGACGGAGAAATATGGAGGGTCAGAATGGAGATGCCTTATCTGTACGAGGAAGGTCCCAGAACAGAAACAAGAATAAGGTTTCGAGTGGGAGATCTAAATCTAGAGAGAGATCTAAATCTCCTGGAAAGTTTGTAAAGGTGTGCTGGAAATGCGGAAAGGAAGGGCACTACAAAAAGGAATGTAGATCTAAAGCTCCTGAGAAATGAAAGGGATCTGATGAAGCTCCTTCTGTAGAGGCAAAAACCACCTCGGATGAAGGTGGGGATGTGTATTTGGATTCCTCTTCAAATACACATGTAGATCATGAGTCATGGTTGATTGACTCAGGTGCATCCTTTCACTTCACTCCCCATAGGGAGTGGTTCCGCGAGTATGAGAAATATGATGGTGGTGATGTCTTCCTAGGGGATGATAGGAAGGCCAGAATCGTCGGACGTGGAAAGGTCAAGCTGAAGCTGCAAGGTGGAAGGATTAGAACACTTCCTGGTGTTCTGCATATTCCTACATTGGCCAGAAATCTGATTTCTGTAAGCAATATGGATGATGCAGGTGTAAAAACAGTGTTCGAGAAAGATGCCTGCAAGATGGTTCAGGGAGCACTGGTATTAATGCGGGGAGTTCGGACTGGAACTCTGTACAAGCTACAAGGTAGCACTGTTATTGATGGGTGTAACAGTTCTGTGGTTCCTGAAAATGGGACGGAAAGTCTAGCTGTCTCTGGAGAAAAGACCATGCTATGGCATCAAAGGCTTGGACATATTGGAGAGAAGGGCCTTCAGATACTACATAGAGATGGTATGGTAGAAGGTATGTCTAATTTTTCTCTGGATTTTGATTTCTGTGAACATTGTGTATATGGGAAGCATAATCGGGTGAGTTTTCCTTCTGGTGCTAAGAGGGCAAACAAGATATTAGAACTTGTGCACAGTGATGTGTTTGGGCCTGTGTCAGTTCCATCACTGGGAAAGTCTGTGTACTATGTTTCATTCATAGATGACTTCTCAAGGAATACATGGATATATTTCTTGAGGAAGAAATCTGAAGTCTTTGACAAATTTAAAGAATTTAAGGTTCTGGTGGAAAACCAGACAGAGAAGAAGATAAAGGCGTTGAGGACAGATAATGGTGGGGAGTTCTGCAAGAAGGAATTTGAAGAGTTCCGTAAGAAGTGTGGTATAGCACGGCAGAAGACTACTCCATACACACCTCAGCAAAATGGAGTTACAGAAAGAATGAATAGAACACTGATGGAAAAGGCAAGAAGCATGCTCAGTGGTACCGGGTTAGGACAAGAATTCTGGGCAGAGGCAGTGGAGACTGCATGTTACTTAGTTAACAAATCACCTTCATCAGCGTTGGAGGATAAGACCCCACATGAGGTATGGACTGGTAAGAAACCCTCTATTTCACATCTAAGGGTATTTGGATGTGATGCATATGTACATGTTCCAAAGGAGAAAAGACCAAGTTGGATAATAAATCTGAAAGGTGCATCTTTATTGGGTATAAGGATGGTTTAAAGGGTTACAAGCTTTGGAACCCAGAAACAAGGAAGGTTGTGTACAGCCGAGATGTGGTGTTTAGAGAAGTGAAAGATGTTGCTAAACATGAATTCCTACCAAAGGAACCTGAGAAGATAGAGTTTGAGCTAAAGGAGGATGAATCAGACTCTACAACAGAAGAAGACTCAGAAGATGAAGAGCCACAAACTCCAGCTTTAAGAAGATCATTTCGGGAAAGAAGGCAACCAGAAAGGTATAGTCCATCTGCTTTTTGTTCAGGTTTTGCCTTAACTATAACTGATGATGAACCCAGAACTGTCAGGGAGGCAGTAGATTCAGAGGATGGAAAACTATGGAAGGAGGCCATGGTTGATGAAATGGCATCCTTGCACAAAAATGAGGCATGGGATCCGGTGGAGTTGCCGGCTGGAAGGAAGCCCATCGGGAGAAAATGGGTGTTTAAGAAGAAGATGAATGTAGAAGGCAAGGTGGAGAAATACAAAGCTCGGTTGGTAGCAAAAGGTTATTCCCAGGTGCCGGGAATTGATTTTGGTGATATTTTTTCTCCCGTTGCCAAGGTTACTTCTATTAGATTACTTTTATCTGTTGCTGCTGCATTTGATTTTGAGATAGAATAGATGGATGTGAAGACAACATTTCTTCACAGGGATCTAGAAGAGGAGATCTACATGAAGCAACCTGAAGGCTCTATGGTGAAGGGTAAGAAAGAACTGGTATGCAGGTTGAAGAAGTCTCTGTATGGGTTAAAACAGTCACCAAGGATGTGGTATCAGAAATTTGATACCTATATACGGGGACTTGGCTTCACCAGAAGCAAGGAGGATCACTGTGTTTATTTTAAATTAATTGGCGACCGTGTTATTTATTTGGTCTTGTATGTGGATGATATGTTGTTGATTGGAAATGACAAAGAAATTATCCAAGATTTGAAGACCCAACTGTTCTCCAAATTCGACATGAAGTATCTTGGTGCTGCAAACTATATTTTGGGCATGGAAATTAAGAGAGATCGAGCAAAGAGGAAGCTCTGGTTAAACCAGAGGAAGTATGTTGAGACTATATTGCATAGGTTCAATATGCAGGATAGTAAACCGATGAGTGTTCCTATTCCTGTAGGGGCAAAGTCGTCACGAATGTTGTCCCAAGACACAAGAAGAAGAGGAGGATAAGGTCTCGTGTTCCATATGCAAGTGCAAGCAGAAGCCTGATGTATGCAATGGTCCGTACTAGACTAGACATTGCACATGCAGTGGGAGTATTAAGCAGGTTTATGTCAAACCCAGGGAAGGAGCATTGGATAGCAGTGAAGCGGGTTTTCAGATATTTACGTGGCACTAGTGATTATGGCTTGTGCTACCAGGGAAGACCATGATTGGAAAGAATGTTGGACATTCGTGGTTTTGTTGATGCAGACTGGGCTGGAGATCTGGACCAAAGAAGATCTACAAGTGGGTATGTGTTTAGCCTATTTGGAGGTGCAGTTAGTTGGATGAGTAAAAGACAATCTGTAGTGGCGCTTTCAACTACAGAGGCAGAATACATAGCAGCCACTCATGCAAGCAAGGAAGCAGTTTGGTTGCAGAGATTGTGTTCAAGTATGGGGTTGGTACAACAAGCTATAAGGATAGACTGTGATAGCCAAAGTGCAACTTTCTTGGCTAAGAACCCTGCTTATCATTCAAAGACAAAGCACATTGATGTTCAATATCACTTTGTTAGAGATATGGTTGAGGCTAAAAGGGTGTTACTGGTAAAGGTGGACACTTTGAAGAATGTTGCAGATGCATTGACGAAGTCTGTGAGCACTCAGAAGTTCTCTTGGTGTAGAGAAACAATGGGTGTTAAAGAATTGGCCAAATGACTAAGCTCTCCTGTGGCCCCCCGTGGAAAGAAAACAACAAGTGGGAGAATGTTGGGTATGTGTTATATTCTTTCCACGACTAGCCCCATGTGCTGTACATTGCGCCGAGCGCAGTAGGGGGGTCACAGGGGGGGCGGCAGCGCCCCGGCGAAATTTTTTTTGGTATGCGGTTCCAATCATATGCGGACCCACCCATGTTTTGTGCATGAGTTTGCACATGGTTTTGGGGTACGATGGTTTTTGGCCCCTGGTATTTTGTAGATCCGGTCAAGGGAACTACGGTTATGTTCTAATCCAGGGTTAATGGATTGGGGTTTATGTATGCTTCGGCATGTATATATATGTGTTGTAACACTAAAAGGAATATAATGAAAATCAAGCTGGTCGTCCCAATTTGGGATCCAGGGGAAAATCTCTGTGTTTATCTGTTTTATGTTTTATGCTCTCGCTATTGTTTATTTTCTGTTATAAGATTCGTGTGTAGATAATTTCTGTTCAGGGTTAAAACCTACATGCATCAAGTTAGAACGCTCCTTGTTGAAAGCTAAATCATGGAGGCCCATCTCAGCGTTGAGAGAATAGTCCCTTCTAGAGATAGGAACTCTATGTCATTGGCCACCGTCTTCATTTAAATTCCACATTTAGTCATTTTTCATAGTTGTCAAAATCACTTTAAAACAAGGCCATGGCTATGTCTGTGTGTTCAATCCTCAGCTCATCCAACTAAATACATTTTTTTCTCATACTTTATGAAATCTTAGAAGCTCGCTAGAAATTCAAAACTTTGTACAAATCTTCCCTATGCATCAAACATAAACATTTGGTTGTTGCCATGGGAATGCATAAAGATAGAATGCTTCTTGTTGATAGCTAAATCATGGAGGCCCATCTCAGCGTTGAGAGAATAGTCCCTTCCAGAGATAGGAACTCTATGTCATTGGCAACTGTCTTCATTTAACTTCCACATTCAGTCAATTTTCATAGTTGCACTTTTAGACATATTTGACCCTGATGATATTTTCTTCATGAGGCTTGGTGGTTTTATTAATGACCACGATTACCGAGAGATATTATATTTTCTGCAACAATGGGAGATTGAAGACTCATGAGTTGTTCCTCAGGAAGGATGTAAAGAGGAACATATGGTTGAAGATCAAGAAGACCCAGTAGTCATTCTTGAGGAAGGAAGTAAAGAGGAACATATTGTTGAAGATAATGGAGAATCCTATATTAGTGTGAGTTGGTTCACGAGACCTTAGGATAGGAATTAGTTTCTATTTCTTAGGGTATGGTTCTAAATTCCCTAAAACCATGTATGCTATATAATGCTTGAAGTGTATTAAGAATGCAGAGCGTTCTGTAGAGCCAGACTCTCCTAGTTCAGACTCTCCTTCGTAGAGCCGACGAGTGGGTTATTTATTTATTTAATTCAAACATCACTTTTTATTATGGTATCAGAGCTCCAGGGTCGAATCATAGCCGAAGTGCTGTGATCCCTGCGAGTATCCAGGTGGCAGAGGAGAAGCCCCTGATGACCAAGTGATTTTTTTTCTCAGGCTTTAAGCAGATCAACGCGGTTTTTGGAGTAACAGTCGTGCCGTTTGTCGCATATATTAGAGTAATAGTCACGTCGATGGCATTAAAATAAGCAGAATAGAGGCGTCGATCAGAGGAGGAATTACTGAGTTTCATTTTTGGCACGGTCATCGCGGAAATTTCCTCAGTAAGTGCGCCGAGGAGATCTGAAGTAGATCTGAGACAGTGGACACCATTGATGAAGGAAGACATCCGGTGAAAGGTCGTCGATGAAGGGATCCGAAGAAATATCTCCGATGAAAGAAGAGATATGAAGCAGATCTTGCTGGTGCAGAGGATTCAAAATTTTGTTACACAACATGCAAAACAACCTGTTGAATTGATCGCAGATCAAGTAGATCTGTATCATAACATTACTTTCTGTAAGGATCTGGGGTAGATCTATCAAATTTTTTTTTCCTGTCAATTATTTTTGATTCGTCAAGATGAATAATCAAATAATCGAAGCATAATTGAATGAGAGTAACAAACTCGATGGCTCCAATTACTCAAATTGGAAATTCAAGATGCAGACAGTGCTAGAAGTGTAGAGTGCTTGGACGATTGAAAGTGGGGATGAGTCGAAGCCAGCAGTGGGAGCCCCAACGAATCAAGATTGGGATAAAAGAGAAGGCAAAGCAAAGATGTTGTTGAATATGTCAGTGAAAGACTACATCATACCACATATCAGAGAATGCAAATCAACAAGCGAAATCTGGACATTATTGAAGGATTTGTATGAGATCAGGAATACAAATCGCCTTCTATTTTTGAAGAGAAATATTCTATCCATAAATATGGAGGAGAATGAAACAACTGCTTATTTCATATCACAGATCAAGGATCTGAAAAAGAAATTGGAAAATATCAATGAAATTGTAGCAAATGCAGATTTGGTCACGATTACCAAGAATGGTATGACTGATGATTACCAAATGTTTATCATTGGGATAAGTGCGAGAGAGAAAATCCTGAAATTTGAAGAAATAATAGGAATATTAATGCAAGAAGAAGAAATAATATTGACTCTAAAACTCCAGAGTGCAGATCTTGCATTAATGGCGAAGAAGAAATTCTTCAAATCAAAAGGAAATCCTTCACAGCAAAATGGAGGAAATCCACAGAAAAGACCGAATCAAGCTCAAGGTATGTATCCGAATAGAAAAAACTCTGTAATAAAATGTTTTTATTGCGGAAAACTCGGTCATATGGCTAAGGAGTGCAGGAAGAAGAAATTTCATGAAGCACAACATAGGCATAAAAGACATGTAGGTCATTTCGTAGATGATGACCATGTTCAGAACTTCAAATTGTTCATGGAAGAATTTGATAAAAATGTCGAAGCATACATCTGGTACGTGGATTCAGGAGCATCCACACATATGATAGGAAATAGACATTTTTTCAAAGAGTTTAAAGAAATCAACAATAAAGCACAAATATACCTTGGTGATGATAGAAGTCATCAGATCAAAGGGTGCGGGAAAATATTTGTTATTATACCTGATGGTAATGTCAGATATATTCATAACGTAATGTATGTGCCTGGAGTAACAAAGAATCTGATTTCTATATCCATGATTACAGATCAGGATCTCAAGGTGGAATTTTTTAAATCTAACTGTTATATTAAATATTTTTTGGATGGAATGAAGACTATTGCTTCAGGAATTCGAACAGGAGGTCTATACAAATTAGATATGAGGACATCACCAAATCGAGCTTTGACAACATCAAGTTTGACTACAGAAGAGCTATGGCACCAGAGACTTGGTCATATCAACTAGAATGACTTGTTGTTACTTCAGAAAAAGGAAATGGTAAGAGATATTCCTACATTAAAACAAGTGCATAATGATTGTGATGCTTGTGCATTAGAAAATAAGCATAGAGAATAATTCCCTGCTCGAGTAGAAAAGAAAAAGAGAGACATACTTGAATTAGTGCACACTAAACTATGTGGACCCATGCAAACAAAGTAAGTTAGGAGGTGCACTGTATTTTCTACTGTTTGTTGATGATTGCACAAAGTTTTCTTGGGTATATTTTATGAGTAAGAAAAGTCATACATTTGAATACTTTAAGCAGTCCAGATATATGATATAAAAGCAAATAGGGAAGCACATAAAAATTCTCCGCTGTGATCAAGGGGGAGAATACTGGAAGGAGGAACTTACCAAGTATTACAAAAACCATGGAATATTACAACAATTCACAGTACCCCATACTCCTCAGCAGAACGGAGTAGCAGAAAGAAAGAACAGAACATTGGTAGAGTGTGCTAGGAGCATGTTGAAAGGTAAGGGTCATTCGAATGGTTTTTGGGTTGAAGCATTGAATACTGTAGTTTATTTGAAAAATAGAAGTCCTACAAGAAAAATCGAGTTTAAAACTCCTTTTGAAGCATTATATGGATTTAAGCCTGTTGAGATTCAACAAGATGATGAGCTTAGTGAAAAGAGTCGCCTTTACTAAGTGGGCCCGCAGGCTATTTTTGGCGCAAAGTCTATTTTTAGACATGTCGATCATATTCTATGAGTTGCAGGATGCTATTTGTGGATGGTTGGTCAAGTTGGAAAAATAGGTGGACTTCTATTTTTAGACATATTGGGTGGAATCTATTTTTAGATTGCCAGTCTAAAAATAGATATGTCGAATATTATTAGCTCTTAATAATATTTGGACTCTAAACATTATCTTATTATCTTGGAGCACTTCAGTTAAGTGCACAGATGTGGCACAACAGCTGACGGAAGGAATTACGTTATTCCTGAGGGTTTACTAGAGCTAATGCATGAGGAATTTAGTTAGAACTCATGTGACAGAGTGTGATGGAGTTATAGAAGTAGTTGGTGGAGTTGTATTTAGTTTAACTCAGTTAGACTCAGTTGAGCTAGTTGTATCTAATCTAACTGATTGATATACTAGTGAGAGTGGTGTGAATTAATTCACTAAATAATAACTCATTAATCAACTGAAGAATACATCAGTTAACTACAGTGCATGGAAGTTTCAGTAGAGACCAGTGGAGAGATAGGTGTAAGGGAAAGATAGACTATCAGTTGTGACTATAGTGATGCATTGATTGCATCCAACACTCAGTGGAGATGCCAATGAGGATTGCACAGTGAAAGCTTGGTGGATTCGAGTTCATTCAGAGCCATTCTTCAGCAGGGATTACACAGTAGAGGCAGGCTAGCAGGTGGCAAAGATCGGTGCATGGATTTGTAAGATCGGGCCTGATTAGTGTGTAGCGATTGTATTGTACTGAGAGCTTGATATGATCAGCTTTTTATGAGGATTGTTACATGATCTCTATGACATATATTATATACATATATTTAGGGTTTTCAGCTTCAGGCTTTCCCGTTAAACAACTATGTTAATGTGTGTGAATTTTTTTTGTTTCATGTGTGCATTGCAGTTGATTTAATTTCTGCATGTGATGATCAATGGTGGAATAGATTCTGTATTGTGCATGAAGTTAAAATAGTGTGTTATCAGGAGAATATTGGATATATAACACATAATTTATATAAATTCTACATGGTATCAGAGCATTTTATCATTGGAGTAGATTGCAATTATTAAAGCGGTTGAGTTTTGTGCTGGTGGAATTCGAATTTGCTGCAGTGTTTTCTTGGTGTCGAAGTTGAGCATTCATTGAAATGTCTTTCAACGGATTGTGATTGGAGTATGCCCTTGATGGCAGCTCGAATTATATTGCATGGAAGGACAGGATGGAGGCGGTGCTAGATGATAATGGGTTGAAGGAGTTCATAGATGTTGATATTCCAAAGCCTGGTTCTAGCGAAGCAGCCGCACTTGACGCTTGGCAAAAGAAGGTAGAAAAATGTCGAAGAATTATGTTGGAAGGTGTGAAGGATCACATAGTGTCCAACCTTCATGGTAAAGCTACTCCATTCTTAATTTGGAAGGCTTTGACAGACTTGTTCCAAAGTAGAAGCGACCAAAGGAAGTTGGCGCTTAAAGACAAGCTCAAAAAAATAAAAATGGAGAAAGGCAACAGTATACCAAAATACCTCACGAAGTTTGTCCACTGCAAGGATGAGCTGGGAAGTGTGGGGGTTAGTGTAGATGAAGAAGAATTGCTAAGCTTGTCTCTCCTTGGGCTTTCGAAGAGTTGGCATAGCTACGAGGACTCTGTCAATGGACGAGAGAAACTGTCGGGATGGGAGCGACTTTGGTCGGATCTTGTGCAGGAGGAGATAAGGCGGGGTACCAGGAATGGATCTTCATTGAAGAATGAAGATGAAGAAAATTGTGCTTTGGTTGCCAAAGCAAGGAAAGGGAAGGGAAAGAAAAATCCTTCTCAATATGGTGCGAAAGGCAAGAAGCAGGACTTGTCCAAGGTGAAGTGCTTTCACTGTCACCAACATAGACATTATGCCACTAATTATCTAGAGAAGAAGAAAAATAAGTAGGCTGCTGGGTCTGCAGCTGGAGAGGCCTTAGCCTCGCAGTTTGAGCTGGATTTTTCAGTGATCGCATGCTTTTTTTCAAGTGTGATGGGATCAGTGTGGTTTCTTGACAATGGTGCGTCTTTCCATATGACCAGAGACAAAGATTTGTTTAGTGATCTAGATGAGAAGGATCTTGGAGTGCACATCGAGATGGGTGATGATGGTAGATACAGTGCGACTGGTATCGGGACCATTTCCTTTGAGAGGGAGTCTGGTAAACCTTTCATATTGAAGGATGTCATGCATGTTCGGGGATTGAAGAAGAATCTGATCTCTGTGGCGATTTTGGAAGATAAGGGTTATGATGTTGTTTTTAGCGATGGAAAGGATTTAATACTTAGTAAAACAACTGGTGAAACCTGGAGGATAGGGGTTCGAGTTAAGAACCTTTATCAATTGTAGGTAGATGGCTGCGTAGCAATGGCAGGCAAAGCAGAAGCAGTGGTGAGCCGAGATGAGGGTGAATTGTGGCACGGGAGATTGGGCCATCTTCACCGTGGCGATTTGAAAATTTTGCAGCAGATTTCTACTGGGCTTCCCAAGGGTTCACTTGCGCAGTTAGATCAGTGCAAGGGATGTACTTTGGGAAAATTTGTGAAGACCACTTTTCATGAGAAGGATAGTTGGGCCACGACGATCTTTGAGAGAATTCACACAGACGTGTGTGGACCTTTCTCAGTAGCTTTGACAGCAAAGAACAGGTATTATGTGATATTTGTTGATGAATTTTCTCGTGAGTACTGGATCTTCTTCAAGGCATTGTTTGAGAAAGAGTCGGGGAAGCAGGTGAAAGCTCTAAGGAGCGATAATGGTGGTGAATACATCTCTAGCGAATTCAAAGACTTATGCAGCGCAGAAGGAATTTGAAGAGAACTCATAGCGCCTCATAACCCACAGCAGAATGGGGTCGCGGAGAGAAATAACAGAACGATCATGGGTGCTGCACGGGCGATGTTGCATGATCAAGGCCTTCCCATACAATTGTGGGATGAGGCATGAAACACTGCGGTTTATGTGCAAAACCATTGTTTTCATAGAGTACTTGGCATGAGTACACCTGAAGAGGAATTTTCTGGTAAGAAGCCTGATATTTATCATTTGAAGATTTTTGGCTCACCTGTTTACAATCATGTGACAAAGGATTCCAGGAAGAAGCTGGGGCCGGCCGCAAAGGTTGGGATATTTGTGCGGTACACAGAAACACCCCACAATTATCGTGTGTATTTTCCAGACAGTCGGATGACTGTCGTGTGATAGGATATCAAATTTCATGAGGAGAAAGCCATGAAGTTGTCGCTTGAGAGGGAGCTACACTTTCATGCAGATGAGGAGCTACTTGTTCCTAAAGATGAGCTTCAGGATGTGGATCAGCCACAAGAGGAGGTTCATGGAGTGGAAGAAACCACTCATGCAGCACCAAACATCAGAGGGTGAAAGCGCACTATAGAAGCTGAGCGACTGAATCTTAATGCAGCACAGAATGTAGGAGCACCTACATCACAGCGCAGACAGAGATAGTCACCTGACCGATTTACTGGATACATGGCTCTGATGAGAAAGTGTATCGTGACAGAACCATCCTCTTTCAAGGAATCTGTGGAGGATCCCGCATGGGTAGATGCCATGGTGGAAGAGTATGGTTCGATTGTCAGAAACAATGCATGGGAGATTGTCCCAAGGCCAGAAGGGAAATCAGTGGTAGGTTTGATATGGATCTACAGAGTGAACCAAGCTGTTGACGGGAGCATCGAGAAGTACAAGGCAAGATTTGTTGCTCGGGGCTTCTCACAGATCGAGGGGATCGACTATGAAGAAACCTTTGCACCTCTCGCAAGGTATTCTTCCATACGAACCATCCTTTCTCTCTTAGCACAGATGGGTTGGCACATTCATCACATGGATGTGAAGACTGCGTTCCTCAATGGAGTCATTGAGGAGGAGGTGTACATAGAGAAGCCTGAAGGATTCAAAATATTTAGCAGTGATTCGCATGTGTGCAAGCTCAAAAGAGTGTTGTATGGGCTGAAACAAGCACCTCGTGCTTGGTACACATGGATAGACAGTTATTTCACCGGACTTGGTTTCGCCAAGAGTGAGGCGGATCCGAACTTATACCAGATTGTGGTGGAGGGTAAGTTGCTGATCATTGTACTTTATGTAGATGATTTAATACTAACAAGTGATGAACTGTTGATACACTCATGCAAGGTAGATCTTGCAAAGGAGTTTGAGATGAAGGACTTGGGCCTCCTTCATTATTTCCTGGGATTGGAAATTTGGAAGCGGAAGGGTGGACTATTTGTGTCTCAAGGCAAGTATGCCGGGGAGATACTGGAGAAGTTTCACATGCAAGGCTGCAAGCCTATCGACACTCCTCTTCCTGGTGGTTGGAGGAAAGAGGATGCTACATCGGCAGAGGTAGTGGTTGCCACTGTTTTTCAACAGTTGGTTGGTTCGCTCATGTATTTGGTCAATACATGACTGGACATATGCTATGCTTTTAAACATCTTTCACAAGCTATGGTTAAGCCTACCAAGCTCTTTTGGAAGGTAGGAAAGCATGTCCTGAGGTATCTCAGGGGCACATCGGGATATGGATTGTGGTACAAACAGTCGGATGAGTTGAAGCTGTATGGATTCACGGATGCAGATTGGGCAGGAAGCCCAACAGAAAGAAAGAACACATCTAGAGGGATATTCAGTATCAGGTCTACAGTAGTTTCTTGGTACAGCAGGAAACAGATATCCGTGGCACTTAGTTCAGCAGAGGCCGAGTAGATGGCAACAAGTTTGGTTGCATGTGAGGCTATATGGATGAGGAAGATCCTGGTCAGGTTGTTCGGTTCACACTTAGATCCTACTCTGATATATTGTGATAATCCGAGTTGCATTAAACTCTCGGTTAATCTAGTATTTCATGATAGATCTAAACATGTTGACATCCGGTACCATCATATCAGAGATTGTGTGCAGCCGAAGATCATGTTACTTTCTTACATTCCCACGGAGGATCAGGATGCAGATATTTTGACGAAGGCACTCACTAGGAGAAAATTCGAATACCATAGAGACAGGATTGGTGTAGCAGATAATCCCTATCTTGGTGAGAGGGAGTTTTGAGATTCAACAAGATGATGAGCTTAGTGAAAAGAGTCGCCTTCACTAAGTGGGCCCGCAGGCTATTTTTGGTGCAAAGTCTATTTTTAGACATGTCGATCATATTCTATGAGTTGCAGGATGCTATTTGTGGATGGTTGGTCAAGTTGGAAAAATAGATGGACTTCTATTTTTAGACATATTTGGCGGAATCTATTTTTAGATTGCCAGTCTAAAAATAGATATGTCAAATATTATTAGCTTTTAATAATATTTGGACTCTAAACATTATCTTATTCTCTTGGAGCATTTCATTTAAGTGCACAAATGTGGCACAACAGCTGACAGAAGGAAATCCATTACAAGGAAAATACCCTCTAGCGGATGTTTTTGAGGAACCCATTATAAAAATACCCCATACATCCGTTTCTTGCGGAGGTTACTAGAAGAGGTTGGCAGGCATAGGGTTTTGCTAATGTTTTTTGCTCAGTGCGCTTATCATTCAACATCGCACCAGTGCTCCTTACAAGAGAAAGCACTGGTGCACACAAAACATTGGCACACCGGACACCGTGCGCTCCGTACACACCCGCCCGGTGCATCGTATTACTGTAGAGCACTGGTGCTTCACAACTCTTTCGTGCCAGTGCATCATAAAACACTGCGCCAAAACTGAAACCACTCGGTGCGGTATTAAGAAACCGCACTGGTGCATCATAAAAAAGCGCGCCAAAATAGAAACCGATTGGTGTGTTCATAAGAAACAGCACCGATGCACCTATAAACCACGCGCACTGGAAAAGAGTTAAACAAAAAAAAAAAAATTACGGCAAAAAAATCAGATTTTTCACTTTTTTCAGTGCTCTAGAGCTATCAATTACCGGTGTGCTCTACAAGAGAAAGCACCGCTATGCACAAAACATCGGCACACCAGACACCGTGCACTCCATACACACCGTCCTGGTGCATCTTATTACTGTAACACACCGGTGCATCATAAAACACCGCGCCAAAACAAAAACGGACCTGTGCATTCATATGAAACAACACCAGTGCGCCTATAAAGCACGCACACTGGAATAGGGCTAAATAAAAAAAAATTACGGCCAAAAAACTACATTTTTCACTTTTCTGCTCTCAATCACCGGTGTGCTCTACAAGAGAAAGCACCGGTCGCACAAAACATTGGCACACCAGACACTGTGCGCTTCGTACACACACAACCGGTGCGTCCTATTACTGTAAATCACCGGTGTTTCACGAATTATCCGCCCCGGTGCATCATAAAACACCGTGCCAAAACTGAAACAGCCCGGTGCGGTGTTAAGTAACCGCCCCAGTGCATCATAAAACAACGCGACAAATTTGAAATTGCTTGGTGCGGTTTTAAGAAACCGCACCGGTGCACCTATAAAACCCCACGCACCGGAACAGGGTTAAATAAAAAAAGTTACGGCCAAAAAACCACATTTTTCACTTTTCTCAGTACTCCAGAGCTCTCAAGCACCGGTACTTCTCCTTCTCTGAGCCGCCCTAACATCGGTGCTTCCATTGCACCCATTGCACACACTGCTGCTGTGCATTGGCCACCAATCTCCAGCTTGCATTTTGCAAAACGGTGGGCAGATTTTCTTTTGCAAATTCTATAGCAAATATGCCTTCTCGGTGGCAAAATGTACAAGTATTTTTCTATTTTTTCCATAATTAAGCTTTCTAGTGGATTAGAATTTGAAATAACCTTAAATTAACCATTAAAAAAGTTTTATTATTATTATTTTTTAATTAATTATTTTTTTTTTTAAATTTTTTCGCACATTGCGCACGGCGCCGATAAGCGGTGCTACCTGTAAAATTTACAAGCCGCAACGCAAACCGGTGGTAACGGTATCCGTACCATGTCCGGGGTGGTACCGGAAGGCGCCCCGCATTATTTTAAAATTTTTAAAAAATTGCGGTGCGGTCATTTAGCCGAGTGCACTGTTGACCATGGGAACAGTAATGCAGTGCGTTGACGGATATATCCGCCTTGGTGTCTGTTAGCGCACCGCATTCAACATTCCAACAGGGTCAATGGTGCGGCCGGGTAAAAGACCGCACCGTTGACTATGTAATTTGTCAGGAAGTCGGTGCGCTGACACGACTATACACATTGGGGCATATATTTTAGTCAGCACACTGCTCTTCTGACACCATATATAGTCAACGATGCTTGAAAAAAATTCAAGTGCACCACAGATGGTGCGTTTTATGTCAGTTGGGGCACCGCCTCCAGTGCTCTACAAACAAAAGTCTCAACGGAATTGGTGCATGACTGTTTTTGTGGCGCACCGACTGGTCTTTTTTTTTTCCCCAGAAAAAATCATATATGTATATTCCTAAATACATGTTTGATTTAATAATTTTTTATTTATTTAATATGTCAATGATTCAGAGAGAAGAGGAGGAACAACAACAATAACAGGCGGAGCAGTAGGACATGCTTCGCCTATGGGAGGCATAAGAGAGGAAGAGAGATGCGTACCCTCGCCCTATTACAACAGATACCTAGGGGCTCCTAAGGCAGGTAGGCCTCCTCAAGTTCAATGTGGAGGCTACTTCCCTAAAGGCCCATAGTGTGTTTTTGAGATATCTTATCCACAGGTGGAATGCCCACCAACAGGCTTTCCAGGTTGGTCCTGACTAGTGGTACACACCCACTAAGGAGGATATTTATTTCATTATAGGGCTATCGAGGAGAGGGGTGGATTTTCCCTCGTTCCCAGAGGTTCCAGCTGGTTGTGTAGCAGGGAGTCAGTTAGTTTACTCCCAAAGATACATTGGAGTAGATGTATTGTCTCCTTCAGAGTTTCAGGTCCCTGGAGGTCAGCTATGTATTGGTGCATTTGGTAAACAGGACGTGCAGTGACTCTCACTTTTCATTTCGACCATCTCACACAACACTAGTGATGGGCAACGCATTAGTTGCCTACTTCTATATTATGTTGATTCTTTAGTACAAGAGACATGACTTGTCAGGTGGTCTGCCATTCTTTTTCGGCAGTTTTGTACGACCTTAAATAGATGTCGTGCTCAGGCACAAGGGAGGGTCAACTTCCATTTTGCTTCAGAGCTTTTTTGTTTATTTTTTGAAAGGTTTCCAAAGATGAGGCCTGCTTTTGTTTGGCAGCCTCATAGGCTGATGTTGGAGGCCCCGATGCACATGTGGGGGCAGATGATGCCCAAGAGGGGAGAGACTATTTTTCCAGCCAAGATATCGCATGATGCACTAGACTTACTAGCCAGTGTTGACGAGCTGCATCCCTTCATTATGGTCCCCTGTCCTTATGCTGGATTGGATTGGAGAGGGTGTGCCACCATCCTCTTCATAGATGAGGAGCCGCCAAATGATAGAGGTAATATTATTGTTTTATTTATATTTATTCTAACATGTTCTTTAATTTGTTTTTATTAAATTGTGTAATGAAATTGTATAATTATTGTTGTGTACTTGTATATATTTTGCAGACATTGGCTCTTTTGATGGCGAGGAGATGCTGAAACCACCACATGATGCAGGTGTGGATCCTGATGATGATCAGGACATGGTAGATGCCAAGGATCATGATCAGGAGGCTGATGCAGAGAGACATGCTCTTGCTAGTACGCCGGTACCGCCTTTTGCTAGGCGTGGTCGACCTGATACTAGATACAGGATGGAGTTGGGCAACCAAATCAGTGCATTGATTGTTGAGGCGGGCATCAGGCCCGCTTATTACAGAGACATACAGGCCAATGATAGGCTATTACGGATGTGGAGAGGCATGTTGCGTGACATGTACAGATTGATGTGGCATGTCGTAGGAGATACGATAGTGGTTACACAACTGAGGAGGACTGTTTCACGTTATAGGCGTGGTTGAGGCACAACACGTGATGGATAGTTCATGAGAAGCGACTCATCTCATCATCATTCACCTCGTGCCACGACTGATGAGCATGAGGCTCCACTAGCATCTAGCAGTCATCATGGAGATGAGGTTGGACCATTGGCCACATCCATTCAGAAGCCTGCAGCATCCATCAGTACTAGTCATGATCATGAGCAGGCTAGACCATTGAGCGTCGAGGCTGCACCATTGACTGAGCAGGCCTCCACTAGTATTGCTATTGATGTTGTACTACCACCAGCTGATCCATGACATTTGTATTATAGTTGTATATTTTTAAAATTATATATATATATATATATATAGTCCACGTATTTTATGTTCATGTTGCAGTTGTACTTAATTTACATGTTGGTGATCATCATGATGTGTATATTGTTAGGTCATGTAGATATGTTCATTTAATGTTTAGGTTGTAGATAGATGTGTATGTGATAGCATGAGTTATTTGACATGAGATGTATATTTGATGTTTGTGTTGTGATGATGTTAATATATAATGTTAATTTGATGTTTGAATGTGTGTTTTAGTCGAATATGATGTTTGTACGATGGTTATCATGATCGTGATGTTTATTAATTAATTTAATATTAAATGACCATGATATTTATTAAATATTATGTCGTGATTGTAATTGAAATTGAAATTTTAATTGTATGTAAAATTGTAAAATTGTATTTGTATTTGTAACTGTAATTTTAACTGTAACTGTATGTAAAATATTTAATGTAAATATTTAATTGTAATTGTAATATTTAATTTATTGTGAAATGATTGTAATTGTAATTTTAATTGTAATTGAATATATGACAAATTGTACAATTGTAATTGTAATTCTAATTGTATGTAAAATTCTAAAATTGTAATTGTATTTGTAATTGTAATTTTAACTGTAATTGTATGTAAAATATTTGTAAAATTGTAATTGTAATTGTAAATGTAATTCTAATTCTAATTCTGATTGTATGTAAAATATTTGTAAAATTTTAATTGTATTACTATGAAATGTTGTAATTGTAAAATTTTAATTTTAAATGTAATTGTATGTAAAATTAAAATTGTAATTGTAATTCTAATCGTAATTGTATGTGAAATTGTAAAATTGTAATTGTAATTTTAACTATAATTTTATGTAAAATTTTATTGTAATTGTAATATTTAATTTATTGTGAAATGATTGTAATTGTAATTTTAATTGTAATTGTATGTACAATATTTGTAAAATTGTAATTTTAATTGTAGATGTAATTCTAATTCTAATTCTAATTCTAATTGAATGTAAAATATTTGTAAAATTTTAATCATATTACTGTGAAATGATTGTAATTGTAATTGTTTGTAAAATATTTGTAAAATTTTAATTGTATTAATGTGAAATGATTTTATTAAAATATTTAAATTTGTAAATTTGTAAATTTGTAAATAATTGTAAAATAATAAATCTAGAATAATATGAATTTTTGTAACATAATAAAGTTTAGAAAATAATGCAAATAAATTCATGTACTTTAGAATTATCATTATTTTTATTATGATCTTACATACAAAAAAAATAACTTTATACAGTCCGGTGCACTTATCATCATAACATGCACCGGTGCGTCTTATTGCTTAGACGCACCAGTGCTTCACAACTCTTTTGCATTGGTGCGTCATAAAACACTATGCCAAAACAAAAACCTCGATCTTACAAACCGCTCCGGTGCGCCTATAAAACAACGTGCACTGGAACATGTTTATTTTGTAAAGTGCATTATTAGATCAGCGGAGGGTTCAAATCGGGGGCAATAATTTTTCTGAGGAGATGAGGGTTTGAAAAGACGAAAGTTCGAATTTCGGTTGAGAAGTTTATAGCAGAGAAAATGAGTGATTCAAACAGAAAGACGAACAAATACACTTACAGGGATGCAGACAGCTACAGAGATCGATAGAGTACAAAAGGAGTACAGATTGGTACCGACAGAGAGCATTCGCTTGAGTTCGGCGATAGGGTTAAGATGTCCCATGATGGAGAAATGGAGAGCAGAGTTGATGGCAGAGAAAGATCAATCGAGGTAGTTGATAAAGCCAAGAGGCACCATGAAGGGAAGGATTCTCATTCCCTTAAGGACAACAGAGAAAGATCAATTGACGTTGTTGATCGGGCTTGTAGGTCCCATGAAGGGAAAGATTCTCCAGAATGCGTTTAAAAGAAGTTGAGAGTATTGTCTGAGCTTCGGTTGGCTTACATAAACTTTTACCAGCAAAGCTGACATCACATAAAATCACATCTTCGGCTTTCAATTGAACCTGAATGGCATATCTAACTTGTCTGAGCTATGGTCCTATGGATGAAACCAGTAAAAAGTCTGCTTGTATTATAAATGGAAATCCAGTGACCATTTCTATGGGAAGAAAAACATAGATACCTGCAGCGACCATATTTCCACCTGCAAATCGATTTCCCATTGGAAAAGCTAATGTAATACCCTATTTTGCAATGTCTTTCCTCTGCTCAACCCTATACTCATTTTCTATGGGAAACCATTGCCTCCACATGTAACAACTGCAACATCTAGTCGAAAATCAATCTTCTTCTGCTAGCAAATTCAGAATGAAGGACTCGTTGTTATTGCTCCCAGAACATTACCCTCCTGCAGATTATATGTACTAATTGCTGGCAGACCATCCGTCTATCTGCAGATTATATTCTAAAACATATTGGTTGCAAATATTTAAGTTCCAATTATAACAGGTTCACATACCACAATTTCCCACTTGGGCCCTATAGTATTGTATCTTCACACGCCCCATATTGCATTCTCTCCACATAATCAGTGGGGACCTCCTGCAATAAACAAAATGCATTGGAAGAATAGCTATTTCCATCAAGAATTTATCCAATTCCAATTCTCAATTTTAATTCTAATTCTAATTCTCAAGAATAAACAAAATTATAATTCTCAAATTTTTATGGTTGGAGTTCACTAAATTTTGGTGTACACACCTAAAAGTAATTTCGGTGCCTTAACCGCAAATCAGTGCTACTGTACATATAACCGCACCGGTGTCGGTGTTATAAAAATATGCACCGGTGCGGTTCTATTAAGTGATGCACCAGTGACGAATAAACACAAATAAAAAAAGTGCAACTCTATTTTCTTTAAGTGAAAAAAAAGCGGCAAATTGAAAAATGGGCGAAAAAATATTTTCAAAAATCTAATTTCATAAAATAATTACTTAAATACTAAACTATTTCACTATTTTTGCTAAAATTTTCAGCCAGATATTTGCAGGAGACATACCTAGAGCAAGAGAGCATGAGGGCACTGTGGAGCAGCGAAATATGTTCGAACAAAAGTATTCAGACAATCAGAAACGAAACCTCTGGTGATTCAAACCCTGTATCATAGAATTTCAAACCATCTCGTGATTAAATTTGATTATTTTCTTTACTTTTTTCTGCAGTTTTATCCATTTTTACCCTAAACCCTTCATTTTTTGTTTTTTCCCATTCTTCTCGAATGTTTCTGTAATTTCAAAATTATGGATTTTCATTTTAGATTGACATCCAACCCACGGGACGACTTGCATAGTCGGATCCCAATCCATTCTACCATTGCGTGAATTTTTGGAAACATTTTTTTTTATTTTTTATTTATTTTTAAAATCAGTGCGCCCTGCGTAACCTAGTGCACCGGTGCGTTGTATTATAAAGTGCACTGCGCAAGTACCGTGTAATAAAAAATTTGAAAACAATTTTTTTTTAAAATCTGTGTGCCATATATGAAATAGGGCACTGGTGCTCCATGTTACAAGGATAGCACCGTACGGTCTATTATACTGTTTGTGCGGTGCATTTATAATACCCCACGCACCATACAATCTATTATACTGTTTTGCGGTGCGTTTGTAATACCCCCACGCACCGGTTGCGGTGTGCACATCAAGAAAGGCGCACCGGTGTCTTGAGATTTATTTTTTACCTAAAAAGTTGACAATTTATTTATAAATATATTAATGAATGATATGGTACATGTTTCAGATTGATAAAGAAATAACTGACAAGAGATCAAGTAACAAAAATACTGATAACACATCAAGAAAAGACAAAAATGAAAGTTCTTTGTAAATTCTTTATAAAAAATATTATTTTGAACTATATTTAAGTTTAAATAATATGTATTGTTTACTGTGTATCATGCAGAGCCACAAAATGACGAAGCTCGATAAGTTTATTTATGATCTAGGACCAGAAGAGCGTAAAATCTTGATGAAAAAATTGCAAAATGATGAATCAGGTGAATGAAAAAATACTATTGATCCAATATAAGTTTCTTTTTTTAATTATCATTAATAATATACTTAAAATTTTTAGATAACATGTGTTAAACAGTGTTTTAATCCACATCTGCTTAATGTTCTACAGGGACCAACAACTCAAAAAATGAATGTTGTTCTAAGAAAAGAAAAAAAATAGAACATGCAAATAAAAATGAATTGCTCCTTAGCTCATCTGGAGTGGTGCTGGAAGTTAACGAAAGAGGGAAAAAATTTTACAAAAGTTTGAGGGATCTAGTGGAACGAATGTATAGACGTTCTTTCCACTTACAATACAAAAATCAATCCAATGATTCCAAGAACCAAATTTTATCTAAACTACAGGAAGAGTTTCCAGAGAATTGGTCAATGAGACATGTCAGAATTTTAATAGCAAAAATGTAAAACAACAAAAAAGAAGGAATGAAAAAGTAATATTCCTTTAAATGTTTGTCTAGAATTATTTATAAATATCACTTTTGTTATATTTACTTTTTAGATATCAATATAAAAATTAAATATTTTATTGTCATGTTACATTTTCAGGAAGATTATGAAAAGATGAATGAGCTGATATCAAAAATATGCAAGTAGGAATGTTCGAAAAGGTGTACAAGGAGATGGTCAAAGAAATGGACGAAATTGCATCGCAGGAGGAGCCATCTCAACAACAACGTGCTTCAAATGTAATATGTAATCATTGAATTTTTCAATCATTAGGTACAATAAATAAATTATTTAGCATTAAATATTAATTTTCAAGAATTTTCTTGCAGAAAAGAAAAGAAAATGGAACCCATTCAACACATAAAACAAGACAACAAGGAAGAAAAAGGTTGATATCTAAGTTTGTGAGTAATTATTACTTCCTTATAACAACTTAACTAGATTTCATTTTTATATTTTTTAAGTTGTTTTACAAAAATCATCATTGAATGTCTTCAAACAAGTGCTAACATACACATAAGAACCATCAGATGAATTGATTGAAATTGGGTTAAATATGGGTTGTGAGTATATGTTGGCATATTAGAAATTAATTGTGGAATTTCTAAGCATCTATCGATCTTGTTTTACTTAGCTCCGTCTATAATTAATAGAGAAAAAAAACCTTTTATATTAAATATATGATTTTTTATGGGGTATAAAGCTTGCAGGAAACGAAGTATGGCACTACGCCAACAGATGAAATTTTGAAAGATGGCATGGTACATGGTTTTGAAAGAATGTGTATAGTTTATGAGTCAATTGTTGCTATGGTACGCCATTTTTATTTTCGATTTACATTGATGTATATTATTTAATATTGCAATTTTCATTATTCTCACCAATGTATATACACTCATTTCAGTTTATTTTTATGTTTGTAGATGGAAGGTGAAGAAGAAGAAAGAAATCAACATTGTGAACAAAAAATTCCTGAAATTAACCCAAGTCATGGATGTAGCTCTAGCAGTGACATCAGTTCAAGCGAAGAATGATGATCACTATGTTTGGATATCAAAGCAAGGCATTGTATTTTTTGAAATATGTCTGTGAAATCATACATTTTGTTTAATGTAATGGACATAATGTCCCAATTGAAAGACAAAGGGATACCAATAACTGTCCCATTTTGTATGATAAAGACTGTCTTATTCATATATATTATATATCACAAAATATGTTTTAATTTATTCTATTGCGTTCTCCATTAGAAAACCTTCGCCCCTGTAGCTAAACTAAACACTATCAAAATGATGATTGCCCTAACTACTAAGAAACATTGGATGATTCACCAACTGGATGTATAATTTGCATTTTTAAATTGGGAATTGAAAGAGGAGGTTTATTTAGAGCAACCTGAGGGGTTTATCTAGAAAGGGAAAGAACATTTAGTCTGTAGATTAAAGAAAGCTATATATGGACTAAAACAAGCACCCAGGTCATGGTATGAAAATATTGATTCATTTTTTTTGCAACACAGTTATAACAGAAGTAAAAGCGACCCTAATCTGTGTACTGTGAAAGTTGAAAAGGGGTGCATAGTGTTGATTTCTTTGTATGTAGATGATCTAATTGCTATAGGTGATGCTATTGACCTAGTCAAAGAAATCAAGTAGAAAATGTCACAAATGTTTGAAATGAAAGACCTTGGTGAACAAAGATATTGTTAGGGTCTTGAGATATGGAGAGATTCAGGAAAAAAATTTCTATCCCAGGGTAAGTATGTCAGTGGTATACTGGAAATATTCAGGATGGATTAGTGCAAGGCTGCAGCAGTACCATTACATCAGAACATTAAACTTCAGAGTGAGGATGGCTCTAAAGAGGCAAATGTGACACTCTATCGACAGCTGGTTGGGAGTCTAATCTACCTAACCACTACTAGACTTGATTTGGCTTATGAAGTTAGTGTGCTAAGTCAATACATGTCCAAGCCAATTGAGAGTCATTGAAATGCAACGAAAGGTGTTTTAAGGTATCTACAAGGAACTATAGATTATGGTATTATTTATACTGATTCTTCTGATGTTATATTGACAGGATTTACAGATTCCAACTGGGATGGAAATGTAGATGACCGAAGATCCATAACAGGTTATGCATTCAACATTGGATCCGGTGTGATTACATGGAGCAGTAAGAAACATAACACAATTTCCTTGTCTTCAACACAAGAAGAGTATTAAGCTATGTGTGCAGCAACATGTGAAGCAGTTTGGTTGCAGAGACTTCTCCAAGATGTCGGGGAAGAACATAAAGGTGCAACAACAATCAGATGTGACAACCAAAGCTCAATCAAACTTTCTAATAATCTAGTGTTTCACAAAAACACTAAACACATTGATACACAATTCCACTTTGTTATGGAGAAAGTTCAATCTAAAGAAATCCATCTTATATATTGTAAAACGTGTGATAATGTTGTAGACATTTTCACTAAGCATCTTGGAAAAATTAAGTTTCAAATGTTTAGGGAGATGTTAGGAATATTTGCGAACCCCTTCCCCAATAAGGGGGAGTGTTGGAATTAATGGAGAAAGCTAGATTTAGATGTTTGTTGTGATGAGGATAGGATTGAGACTCTAAATTAGATCTCAATCCTACTATCTAGGGAGTGGTTCAAAAAACCCTCTTTGTGTGGAAATCTATATGTACAAGGTTCTTATGTATGAAGGATCAGTTCATATTGTGTGGAGTAATTAGGCACTCTCCAGGTATCTCACCTAGAGAACCCATTTAGATTAATAGAATCCAGTTTTTAACACATAAACATTTGGTTGTTTCCATGGGAATGCATCAAGATAGAATGCTCCTTGTTGACAACTAAATCATGGAGGTTCATCTTAGCGTTGACAGAATAGTCACTTCCAGAGATAGGAACTCTATGTCATTGGCCACCGTCTTCATTTAACTTCCACATTCGGTCATTTTTCATAGTTGTCAAAATCACTCTACGATCATTCCTTGTTAAGCACCTCGAAAAATCATCCTGTTCTCTTTTATATTCAAAGGGAATCTCAATTAATTTCCATGGTCTTTGTTCCAAATTAAATACTACAATATCGTCTGATGAGTTATTTTTGAAATAAATATTGCCTTTAGAGTATACCTCTATTCCTTTAGGATGAATCAAAGCACAAGCTAAAATGTGAATAGTCCCTGTATTTGTATGTGAATCATAAATTTCCATTTTCACACAATTCAATGGGGGGTGCCCAAGTAGAAAACTAAAACGCCTATTATTAGAATCAGTTACTAGTGCTCTGAACCAGAGCCCTGAGAGATCCAAGTTGAAGGCCTAGGAAGTTTTCTTGGACTCCCAATAGTAGGTTTACATATATAGAGATTATTATCCGTGCAATTATGGTAGCAGCATAAACTTTCACTGACACAAACACAAAAAATCCCAGATCTAACACCAATACCCATGATATTATCACTGGAAGGAATATCAGGCAAAGCACTGAATTTATTGAAACGATATGGTTGAAATTTCATAGGAAGTTTGAACAAAACTGAATTTCTTCCAACACACCACAACTTTTCAGCCCTCCCACCATTGTAGAATTCACGTTTTATTAAAAAATCAGGGGCACAAAACACCTAGTTTTGGTTAGAAAGAAGATAATTCCATCGTTTACAAACATACCTTAACCTATTGATGCTCAGAAAAGGTAAGCGTGAAAAAAATTCCAACAACAAATCCTCTGGGAGTTCTTTACATGTATCTCCAGAAACAAACATTTTCCCCTTTGTATGTCTTATATTTCAAAGTTTTTGTCCTTTTTCACCTCTTTTGCAAATGCAAATTTTAAAATCTATAAATCTTTGATAGTGTGGTGGTTACTATTATTAGTGTTTGAAAAAAGCAGAGAAAAAGTGTGGAGGTAATGCAATGGCAGTTTGTAGCCAAATATAGCCATTTAAAATTACAACAAAGATCATCTACAACCAAGTGGATTTCACATAAGGTAGGAATTTCAAATCTGAAACACCTGTTAAATTTGACTGTTTCTATAACTTCACTGCAAGTTTTTATGATTTACACAAAAATATATTGAAAATTTTACAATTTTTTAAACTAACGAGAAATTTTCCCATCAAATTTCATCCCTGCTTCCACCTAATTAGGTAGTCACCGCTCAACTTGGCATGTTGTTCACCTGAGAAACTTGCATGGCACTAGGCAATCTTACTAAATATTAATTTAAAAATAACATGGAGCATGCCAATTCAGTCAGACCTTGTACAATTTTCTCTTTTCATTGGTGAAGTAACTCCTTGGCCTTCTCCCAGCCTTTGTGATGGGATGACAACAACATAACAAGAACCTTTCATGTGTTTTTTTACAGTTTTTCATGATAATTAATAACAATAATTTTTTTTTCTCTTAGTTAACATGACTGTTTTATTATATTTTTATCTCTCCACAATGTGTGTGCATACACACACACACACACACACATATATATATATATATTAAAGTTCGGTAGTATCTTGCATTTTTCTCCCTTTTTATCCTTTTTTTTTACTCCATCTTCATCAACATGTCCAAATATATTACCTCAGAAAGGGAATTGAAATTGAACCTATGACGAGTTTTATAACAGCCCGCCTCATCACCGTTTAACCAAGACCCCACAGACCGTTAAATGATTTATTTAAATAAAATAAAATGTTTTATTTATTTGATTTATAATTTATATATAAAAAAGTTTACTTGGTATAAAAGTATTTACATTAATGTAAAGATTAGAGGATTGTTAATCAAATATAAAATAAAATAAAATATTTATTTGATTTATAATTTATATATAAATTTTTAACTTGGTATAAAAGTGTAACAAATATTACAAATGTTTTACAATTGGAGTAAATTCTTGTTAGTCAAATTGTCAAATTAATATGTAAAAAAAAATAAAGCTTTACCAATTGGAGCAGTGGGTTGGTGATGGATGGAAATAGACTTAGCATGTTTTAAAAATGTTGTTTAAGAAGTTAATGGTGTTTTTTTTAAATATTAATGATATTTTCAAATGTGTATTTAGTGCTTTTACATTCTTAATTATAATGTATATTTATAATTTATTTTTTATATAATTGATATGTTATATATGTGAAATATTATTGATTTAAAAGTGTTTATATATGTCATTTTTAATTTAATTATAGATCTAGTTTAGATTTATCCTAGATTCATCTTAACTCTAAACCCATCTTAACTGAATATTATTAAGATGGATATTATTAACATTGAAGTTCTTGATCCATGGTAAGGTGGGGTGAATATCCATGGTTAAAAATATTTTCATATTGTTATAAAATATTTTGATTGTGAAATAAATTATGTTTTTTTAGGGACAATGTTTATTTTTTACAAGTTGATAATATCCATCCATAGTTAAGAATCTTTTCTTATTGTTATAAAATATTTTGGTTGTGAAATAAGTTATGGTTTTTGGGCATGCTGTATTGGTAAGTCGTGGTATTGGCCCATGGTATTGTAATAAAGTCTATTCACGAGTTAATAAAAAAATCAAAATATAACAAATCGAATTTTATTATTTTTATTACTTTAATATTTTATTATTAATTAAGTCATCATTTAAATGTTTGAACTGATCCCCGATATCACCTTTTTTTTTTTTTTTTTAAGCCTACACTTAAAATTGTTTGCATACTTTCATTACACCTACACATCTACTCTATATGGGTTGTAGAGCGCCTCTCGGCCCAATAATGTATTTGAATCCATATCTATAATGTTCTCAAAGACATTGTATCAATCAAACAACAAGGCCCATTGGATTAGCAGTTCATGCTAATAATGTCAAGTTTTGGATGTTAGTAGTCTCCTTTAGGATAGTTTACATTGAAAGCATTAGCAAAGTTGAATTTACACTATATTTGAATTTAAATAATATTTCTCATACAATTATACATAGTTGTCCTTTGTTAGAACTTGTAAATTGTGAGTGTAGGGTCATGAACTTCTTGAAGTTGGGAGGGATGTAGTTTTCAAATTTGGAGGAGAAAGATGGTGCAATATGAAGAAATGTTGCAATATATTGTTATAAATTAATGGATAATTAATTTTTCTTTAGATATATATCTCCATAATATAATATAAATCAAATTTTCTACCATATATATATAATACTATCTAGAGGAATCAACAACTAGCATTAGGGGAATTTTGAGGTCTAAAATGGGCTTCCTAAGGAAATTATAAAATAATAGTGGAAATAATAAAATAAGATTGGATTACATTATCAAATTTTACAGGAAAAAAAGAAAAACTATTTTTCCAACTCGTATTTTCAACTTATCTCCCTATGGGTTTACTCAAATTTCGAGCGGGAACACTCATTGGATGAAAAATTTGATTCATCTTCCAAGGAGTGCCCATGTTGCATACTTTAAATGAACCCCTCTACACAAAAAATGAGAAATACATTAAAAATGTGATTGCAATCACATTTTTCATGTGTTTCTCATTTTTTCGTATAGCAGGGTCCATTAAAAGTAAACAACATGGGAACTCCTTTGATATGAATGGAATGTATTAGTTTTGTTGTGCTAAGTATCCAAATAGTAATTAAAATGTGTGCATAAGGTTCACTAAAGTTTGTAGGTTAAACAAATGGTTTTAACTTAGTTAAACAGATTTCTGTGTGAGGTTAAAGAATGTAAATTAGCTTGTATAACACTGTGCAACAGTAAATAACAGATAATAATGCATCACATATGACAATAATCAACAAATTGATGAAGCAATTCACCCCTCCTGGGCTACATCTGCTGGTCCAGCTCCCAATGGCATGTCCCTCATATATTATTGCTCAAAAATGGTAAGTACATGTGATTAAAAGCCTAAAATTTCTCTTTGTAAAAACAAGTTTAGAATGCTTGAGTTAGTCAAGAATGACTATTCATTTGCAGAAAATAGAGAATGGATGCTCAATACACTGAAAACACCCTAGTGGCCCTGGTGGCTCCTTGACCTCTCCTAAAGCAAAACCTACAAAATATGACCTCTGATGGCTCTAAAACCTCTTCCAATTTGTTCAGAATGTCGAAATTACCCAAAATTGACTATTCATTCATAAAAAATGGTCAAATATCCAAAGTGTTATGACCCAAACTGTAAACTGCCCAATCACTCCTAAGAAAGCTCCACTAAAAATGGTGGAACTCCAGATAAGTTCGACAAAACTGGCAATCCCGCCGAATATAGGGGTCCGCTAGCGGAATCGCCAGATGGACTGACAGTCAAGTTTAATGTCATGTTAGAGTGGTCACATTTAATCTCCGCTGAAACTGTTGGATTGACCGCCGTTTATTATTGGAACTCCGCGAATCGCAGTTCCAATACCCATGGCATTTAATTTAACACTTGCCATGTAAACGCGCCATGCTAACCTCCGAGGTTACAGTTTTTTGGGTTTAAGCCACGATTTTTAGTGCTTGGTCTCATGGAGTGGGGGTTTTCCCCCTTTTTGTCTCTGGTGAAAAACGTTTCAAACTTAATATTAACATGCCAATTAATAAGGGTAAGAACTACCCAGTAGCCTGAGCGGTTAGGCGCGTGTGGGAAGGTCCCGTGTTCGAACCCCATAGTCTCCAAAAAATTTTACAATAACATTTGACCTCCGGCTTGGGGCCACATGGCAGCCTCTGAGCTGTCCACGTGGCACTCGATGAGTGGCTCGAAAACTTTAATATAAACAATGTTTTTTGAATATATATATATATATATATATATGTTTTTTTTTTGAATTTTTTTTTATACAAACTCAAATTTAGTTAAAGGTCTAGTTTTTGGATTTTACTGGGCTTTTCAAACCTTTATAACTTCTGCATATGACCTCCATTTTGCGAATCGTTTTCGACGCCATAATTTCAGTGACGAGACCTTTTCAGTCGCTTAGGTTGCAAACATTTTTTAGCACTTTCAGTTTCGAGCATTTTTGAACAATGGACTAGATCTCCTGGTCACACCTCCCCATTGGAAGCTTTTGAACCCCAAAAGCTCTTTGGACCATTGAACATGAAGATGAGGATACTATGTCCCCACTCTTCCAATCTTTATCCATTGAAATTTCCCTAATTTCATGAATTGGAGCTTTTCATGAAACGATAAATTTTTCCTTGATTCCGTTGACCAACCATTGTTGACTTTGACATTGTCATGTTGCACATTTACTGAATTTGAAAAACATCAACTTAACTTCGTATTAAACATATTTTTTATACATTGGTATATAATCAAAGGAAACTTAAAATTACTTTCACCTTGCATCCTATCCTTATGGCAATTTTTTGCTGAATTAGCCTTGAACTTGTGTCAATTCCTAAACAAGTTTCTTCGTCATTGTACCATTCCTTTCTGAAACCAGCAATGAACATTTCTGAATCTTGTGCCTTCTTTGGCAAGTTTCTTTTCCCTCTCTTGGACCTTTGCAACTTCTTGCACTGACACTTTATTTTCAGCACCGTTCGACACCAAATTCGACTGCTGCAACTGCTTGTCATCTTCTTTCAAAGACAACCTACTTTGAAACTGAAACAAATCATTACATATATCATAATTTACATGAAAATGATTATGTAAAAATTCTCTTTGTTTAATCATCATCAATGTCAAGTTTTGACTTGCATTGATGAGCCTCTTCATCTACCCTGCATTAACTAAAGAAGGGTCTAGTTTTTTTTTTTTTTTTTTAATGAGCTCTCACAATGTACTCCTTTCCATCTTTGAATAAATGGTATTTGTTCTCATGGTGATGGAAGATAGCTTTCATGTCATACAAGTAAGGACTGCCCAACACCATACCTGTTATATCAAGCGGAACAACATCTAATTCAACTATGCCAAGGAAATGTCTAGTTATTGCAAATTGCAACATGTACTTCTTTGAAACCTATAAATTGACATCCTTACAAATCCAACCAAGTGGATATGGTTTTGGATGTGGAATGGTCTCAAGATTAAGTTTCTTGACTAAGTCTTCAAAGATTAAATTTTCTTGTGACCCACTGTCAAACAATGTGTCAACCTTGGTATGTTTGGAAATGACCCTCACATGAAACAGTTCAATTCTCTTTTCTTCACTTGGAGCTTCTATGTGACAGTTAGATATACTAGAATTGGGTTTATTTTCATTCTCTTTCCCCTTTATCTTCTTTAGTTCCATATATATGATTTTTGTTTCATCTCCTGAATCTGACCCTAGGTCTTGTTTAGCTATTGCAACTATCTTGCCTTTTTCCTTGGCTTTCTCTTTGGCTTTAAAACTTTCTGGTTTCAACTCTGGATGAAGTTTCCAACAATGGTCCTCATCATGGCTTGTTTTAGAACAGTGTTTGAAAATTAATTTTCCCTTCCCTTTTCTAGCATTTTCATTTCTCTTTTCCTTCCATTTACCTTTAAACTCACTTTCCTCATTCCCATCTAAGTTTTGCTTTCCCCTTGCCTCTAAATGTGTGGCTTGAACACAAACCTCATCTAGGCTTGTAGGGTTAAACATGAGAATTTTTTGTCTTAGGTAGGTATGTAAACCTCCTATATACTTGAGCAAAGTGTCTTGGCTATGCAAATCTACTCCTAGTAAAAGAGCTTTTCTTCTAAATTCTTGGGTGTACACTTGTACATTTTGTCCTTTCAATTGTTTAAAATTTTTCCAGTCCATTATGGATTTTTGCATGTGAGCTAATGGGTAAAACTATTGTTTTATTGCAGAAATGAAATTAGTCCATGCTAAGATAATCTTACCATATTTCTTGATCTCCTCCTTTGTCTTGGATTCCCACCAAACAAGTGTTGTAGCTTACATTCTCAATGAAGCTAGTTGGATTTTAGTGTCATCATCATGAAAATTTTGAATTCTCAAATAGAACTCTAATTGCCTAATCAAATTATCTAGCTTTTCTGCATTAACTTCACCATCAAACATTGGCAATTCAAACTTAACATCAAGTTTTAGAAACGGATTTTACCAGTGTTCTTTGACTTGTATGGCTGGTGTACTGAAGATGGAGTAGAGGATGATGAAGATGAAGATGAGGGTGATGATGGCGACTTTCCACTGTCTCCATTTCCTCCATTACCCTTCTTGTATTTATCTTCATCATTGTGGCCTCCTAACGATCCTTCTCCTTTTAGTATTTCATTTCTTTCTTGGTAAATAAATCTCACCATTTCAGTCAAGTCAAGGAATGCTTTCCTGAACACTCTTTCTTCCTCTTTGGGATCATCTTCTTCAGGGCAAGTAAAGGCTCATTGGAAAGAGGAAAAACTCCTCTTTCAGATGGTGTAGGATTCATTGTGATAGGCTACCTCCAAGATGACATAAATTATTTTTCTTTATAACTATCCCCAAATTTTTATGTGCAAGAAGTGACTGGGACAATAAGAGGTCATTAGGTCTCCATTTTTATGACTCCAACTATGTTTTTATATTATTTCCACATCATCATGAGGTCCAACAATGAGTGTATCATCAATGTCATCACATAATGGTGCAGTGGTATGTTATAATGCAACCTTTATTAATTTTTTATTGGGAAAGCTCCAAAGTAGTCTTTCAACCATGTCATCAAGACCATTATCAAGTGTGGTCATTCAAGTGTATGACATCATCACATGTATGGCTTCATCAAGTATAGTCATCCACATCAAGGGTAAGGACATCATCCAGGTTCTAGGCTTCTTCATCAAGAGTAAGCACACCATCATGACTTCTAGGGCTTCGTCACGAGATTATGGTGCCTTCATGGACATCTAGGGAATTATGATCAATAGGCATTTAGGACAATACTTCTTCAGACTTGATATCATCATTAATGGTCTCCTAGTCAACCAAGAGTCATGGCATCATCATCTGGAACCAGGCATCTCAGGAATATTGTCATCTTAGTCAATGCCATATTGACATCAATGACAACCTTGATTAACAATATCCCCCTTTTTCATTGATGGTAATATTCTTACCCTTGAAACATTCTCTCCCCCTTTGACATCAATGGCAAACTGGGAGCCCAAGTACTCCCCCTATCAAGCTACTTCTTTTCTTCATGAATAGTAGTCTGTCATAGGTATGTTACACCCCCGGTCATGGTGCTCTTTCTTTTGGAAATGTGGTCCATGATATGTTTGTATTTCTTCATGTGGTGAACCAACTTCTCCTGCCTGCATAAGCTCTTCTAGCTCAAGAAAAATTGCTTGCTTTGTGATCTAATGGAAGAAATTTTTAGAAATGGTCCATCGGGTGAGAAGGGATTGTGTTCTTCAATGCTCCCAAGAGATGATCTAAAAGATGATTGTCCATGTAGGGCCCTTTCGTGGAATGATCACAAACTCCCCCTAACTGTATGCATGGGTTCCTTTTTGGAAGAGTCTCACCATCAAATACTTGTAATATCAAGGATGACTTCATTTAGTCAACAACATGTGTTGTTGGCTGGAGTGTTCAAGAGACTTTTAGACCCAATTTTCTTCCTTCTCCATACTTGTGCAACTTTCTTCTCTAGTTTGGTTGTCATGGTTTTAGCTTGTTTAGGAATCCAAGTCAAGTTACAATCACATGCCATATGTCCAATGTTATGGCAATTGAAGCACTCTATCTTGTTCATGAATAAGAAATCATGAATTCTTCTTGCAAAATTTCTTCTAGGAGATTGATGGGGACCATTATATTTGTCTTTGTGATATGCCCTAAAATATTTTTCCATGTGCCCAAAGTTTTTACAAGAATAGCAATATCCAAGAAATATACTTTGGTACCTAGGAGATGAAGAGTTCCTTGAAGTACTTCTGAAGTCATTTTTCCTTGGGATTCTTTGATGATATTCGTTTCCTTTTGTATTCTTGACACCATCTGAAAATCTCCTTGGAGTAGGGTTTCTTCTAATGTCATCATGAATCTTGCCTTTGCAGGAAATGGGAGTATCATTTCTCCCTAGCTTCCTTACATCCTTGTTGTTTGAAGCATTATCATTCTTGCATGAGGGTTCACCTGCATAGCCAAGACCTGATTTATCAAGGGGGGATCTTTGATGACTTAGGATGTCATCTAGGGTTTGAGAACTCTTCAAGTTCTTATTCAACAAGTCAACTTCCTTTTTAAGAGAGATAATTTCTTCTTTCAATTTTTCACAATCTTCATTTTTCATGACTAGTTGCTTCTTCATTTCTTCCATCATCCTTGTTGCTTCGCGTGCTTCGTTTTTAAGGGAGATGATATTTGATTTAATTGTGAAGACTTATTCATTCTCCTTTGCTAGACTGCTCTCCATTTCTTCATTTATTCTTGTAGCTTCACATGTTTCGGCCTTGAGAAGATTGATGTATGATTTTAGTTTGAATATTTCTTCATCCTTTTCTTCTAGTTGAGATTTAAGAGAGGAGACCTTTTCCTTGTATTGACCAATCTCTGCTTCAAGATTTTTCAAGCTCTTAAGTCTTTGTTCAAGGTGGCTTGACAAAGTTACTTCTCTTTTCTTTGCCTTATCCAATTGATTTGTCATAGATATGACTTCTTCATGATGTTTTTGTTTGTTTTGATGAAATTCCTCGTTAAGTTTGGTGAGCTCCTCATCTCTTTCCTGTACTTGAATCTTGACAAAGTCAACTTCCTTCCTTGTCTTGTCTTAGTTACCATCTTGTGATTTCTTCTTAAGTTCCTCATTTTCCCTTTTCAAACTATTAATCTCTTCCATGGAAGCCATAATTTTAGTCAGGAGATCTTCTTCAAAGTCTTCTTTGTTCTCTTCATCTTCTAGGTCTTCTTTAGCCTTGTTGTCATCTCTCTTATCTTCAGCTTCCTTGATGGATTATGGACTTCTCTCTTGTTTTCCATCATCTTCTTGACTAGAGATCATTGTCGACGCTCCTTTTGAGTGAAGATCATGAAGTTGGTCCCATATGACTTTTGCAAATGAATATTTTTCGAAATTGGCCATCATAGAGTCAGGTACACCATTCAAGATTTGTTTCATTGCTCTTGCGTTATACTCCTTGGATTCTCCTTCCATCGTGCTATCAGTAATCACTGATTTCCAAACTTCAATGCCTTGAGTTTTTAAGAAATTCTTCATTCTTGCCTCCCATATATAAAAGTTTCCATTAAAAAATGGGGCCTTCGCAAATTGATTGACTTCAATTTCGATGGTTGAGGAAGACACATCTTTAGGAGGATTGGAGAGTTTCTTCCTTGGCTTTGAGATTTGTGTTATAATTATCAACCTTCAAGCTGTTATGCTTTGAGTGAAGGTACTAGCTCTGAAACCAATTGTTGGAAATACTGAGAGGGGGGGTGAATCAATATTTCTTTTCAATTGTTAATTTTACCAGTTAGATCACTTATATTTAGAACAAAAAATGAACAATGATGGAATAGATACTTTTATTAATTTATTCTTTAAAATAAGTAAAGTACAATAATTATATAGGGCTCCAACCCTATCTCTGGTACAGGCTTCGACCTAGTTTCTTGAGGACTCCAATCCTTTAGGGCTCCAACCCTATTTTCCAAGGCACCAACCTTATCTCTATGAGGCTCCAACCCGCAACTTCACTTTGTCAAAATATCTTTGGTTATTCTTCACGGCTCCCAAAGTCTTCTTCAACAAGCTCTGACAATATTCAACGATGCCTTCACTTAGTCTCCACGTCGATTCATCAATGAAAACCTTGTTCTTCACATGAAGGTGTCACCACAACTCTTCATGGTACCCAAACAATTTTCTTAAGGTTACATCATGAGGGCCTTAAACCATACATAAATGCCTCCAATATTAGTTTCTACAAGAGTTTTTTAGTAGGTCTTTCAACAATGCTTGCCCCAAAATACTCTCTTTAAAGTATGTTCAATAATATCCCCAAGAGATCTCCAAATCCACTTCAAGATGTATATCAAATTTCCAAGAAGTTTTCTCCAAGATATTTGTTTAATATTTTTCTCCAAGATACTTCCAAGATCTTGATTTAATATGCTTCAAAGACTTATCTAAAATATGTCTCCAAGGCTGCCTTAAACCACTTCAGATCTACTTCAAAAGGCTCTTAAAAAATTCTCCAAGCCTGCCACCAACCTGCCTTCTTAGATTCTTCAAAAATATTCTTAAGGACTGCTCCAAATGTTGAATTGTTTCCTCATAAGTGTTGAAGTTAAGGGCTGAGATAGGTGTAGTGTGATGGCAAAGAAAAGGGCTATAAAAGGGGCCAAATTTCATATCTTTAAAGCACTATAGAAGGGGATGAGATCAGGTTTGAAATCAGGCTAAGAGAATAGAGATATATCCCACAAAAACTAAAGTTGGAACATCGACAAATTCCCAACAAATTCTAAAATGTACCTCTTAACACACCACAGATCTGTATGCTCAGAATTATGTGTATAACTAATATTTTCTTATGAATCGGAGCTCTGTTTTCTCCTAAGATCACATTCTTACTCTCCTCTAAAAGGTCCTTTATTCATTCTAAAAATATGTGCCTTTCACTGTGTTAATCCTGTTTACATGACACACTGGTCTGAGACTTTCTGTCTTCTCCTCAGGTCTGAAATTCTTGTTTTATTGTTCACATACAGCGCCGAGGCAAAGGTCCAAGCTGTGACTATTCCCTAATCCGACTATTCCACAAGTCGGAGGTATACCCAATAACATTCCAGAAATGCCTTTCTGCCTTAAGCTTCTCCCTAGTTCGTGTCCTTCTTCTCCTCGGCCTCCTGTACCATTTATCTGAGATTTTTACCGAAAATTGATGGTAGAAATGAAGGTTCTGCGGTCTTATTTATATACATTTACTTATGAGACTGGAGGGATGTGTCTTTTAAAGGGACGCCAACATGTGTATGAGAGTGTAGGTTGACTAGAAATTAAATATATTATTTTTAAACTTCAAAAATCATTTCTCACAAATCGTTGGGAGCTTCAGGGCAAGTAAAGGCTCATTAGAAAGAGGAAAAATTCCTCTTTCAGATGGTGTAGGACTCATTGTGATAGGCTACCTCCAATATGACATAATTTATTTTTCTTTATAACTGTCCCTAAATTTTTATGTGCAGGAAGTGATTGGGACAACAAGAGGTCATTAGGTCTCCATTTTTATGACTCCAACTATGTCTTTATATTATTTCCACATCATCATGAGGTCCAAAAATGACTGTATCATCAATGTCATCACATAATGGTGCAGCGATATGTTATAGTGCAGCCTTTATTAATTTATTATTGGGAAAGCTCCAAAGTAGTCTTTCAACCATGTCATCAAGACCATTATCAAGTGTGATCATTCGAGTGTATGACATCATCACGTGTATGGCTTCATCAAGTATAGTCATCCACATCAAGGGTAAGGACATCATCCAGGTTCTAGGCTTCTTCATCAAGAGTAAGCACACCATCATGACTTCCAGGGCTTCTTCACGAGATTATGGTGCCTTCATGGAAATCTAGGGAATTATGATCAATAGAAATTTAGGAAAATACTTCTTCAGACTTTGACATCATCATTAATGGTCTCCTAGTCAACCAGGAGTCATGGCATCATCATCTGGAACCAAGCATCTCAAGAATATTGACATCTCAGTCAATGCCATATTGACATTAATGACAACCTTGATTAACAATTTATAAAGTTTATTTTGGTTGTACATTTTCTTTAAGAGGCCCATTTTAGACCTCAAAAGTTATCTAATGGCCAACCATGTACTCGTATTGACACAAGGTCGATTCCAACCACTATCACTATAACTTTGAGGTGTGTACGTATGCCCCTTTTGCACACACAGGTTGACCTGAATGTGAATATTAGTAATGTTATGCTAAGATCATGTTCAGACAATATGAATTTGTGTCTAAGGTTTGTTTTTCAAGTATCAAGTAGAAGTAGGTGGTGTTAATTGTTTTTGGTGAATTTTTGTTTATGAATTCTATTACATGACATCAAACATAGAATTAAAACATATAACCATCAGTGAACACAAGAAATTGTTGAAGAAGTTCACACTTCCTAGGCTACATCTCCTTGGATTAACTCTGTGTCTTTTTTTCTTCTCATTAAGCTCAATGAATTAAACAAGGAGTACATCAAATGCTGCACAAGGGAATGATAAGTTTCTCCTACAAAGAAACATAATACTGCAAGTACATAAATCTGTAAGCATGCTAACCTTTAGTCAAGCATGTAACAATCAACAATCATTAGGCATCTTACACCAAGATCTTAAACTCCAGCTTCAAATAGCTACAATTGCACTACAATACACCATGTAGTACATGAATGAAACTCTTCTTCAATAACATAAAGAAGAAATAAGTATAAGAAGTTAAAACACTAATGAATTTTTTGTTTTAGAAAGAACATGGAGATTAAATAACCCCTGCAAGGCCATCTTCAACATCAAACTCTTCCATGAGTTGTTTCAACATGATGGTTGATCATGGCACCCTTTGGCTTCAACCTATAAAAAAACCTATCTAGAGTGCTCTATCGCTCCTGACACCTATTCCATTGAGTCCAGAATATTAAAAAATGGTACCTTAGCCTCTTTCTGCCTCTAATTTTGTCAAAATTTGGCTGAGTTATGACTTCTCCATTTCCCACAATTTCCTCCCCGAATTTAGCTAACTGGAGCTAATTTTGGCAAATCCGCCGGATTTTTCGGACCTGCCACCTTAACCATCGGATTAGTGTTAATTAACACCCACTTAACTGCTAGTTAAATCAATATTAGCGCTAAACCGACGCTCGTTTAAAAAACTGGTTTAAGCGCTAATTAAACTATATCATGGTTAATTAAATGCAGATTATAGTTAAGCAAATGCGCTTAAGGTTAAGAGATCCTCTTGCTCTGTCATGTTTCCAGGTCTTGATCATATGGCTTGGGGGATGGCCCCCTCTCCCCCCATTGGCAGACTATTGAAATTTTAAATATATATGGGGTTCTAATATGGTTAAGACTCATGGTGTAGAGGAGACGATATGTGTGTGCGTTAGTTCGTAGGTGGTATCGTGTTTAATCCCCGCCTGGTCCCTCTGGTCCATTAACCAACATTTTACACCGCCATGAGGGGAACACATGGCTGCCCTAGGCTATGCCACATGCCTCCTCTTCATTGTCATTCAAACAATGAATAAAAACTTGCCAATACATTCCAAAATGCGCCAACCGGACTCTGCCACTTAGCAGTCTTTCATTCACTAGAGGAAAAGGTTGACCAAAAATTGACCTGCCCAATGAGCATGCCACGTCAGTAGTACGGATTGCTGACTGGGCTCCCTATCTGCATTTTTTTTTCCAAATTTTACATGTTTAGAAAAATGAACAGAACATGTTTATGGGAGCATACGGTGCCAATTTCGCACGAAATGAGTTGCATCGGATTCAGGACAGCGAGCGCTACACAGTCATTCAGGCTCCACACCGATCCGAAAATTTTGATTTTTAAGCAAAATTTAGCTCATGATCACTCTTCCCCATTGAAAATATTTTGGACCCCAAAAGCAGTAATTCAGCTTCTGAAGATTCAGTTCCTCCATTCTTCCAAACTTGATCAAATCGACGTTTGTTGTGCCTTGACCTGTACTCGTTTAGGCTCTTTCTCAAGCTGATCTTGGAATAAAACTGCTTGAATTCTATTTCACTGTTCTTCTTGTCTTGTCCATGTCGCTATGGCCATGCACAACAACATCATTCCCAAGAAGAATTCTCAAGGCAATATTCTGCAAAATCCCCATCAAGGATAAGACCCCAAAAAGAAACTACGAAAATTGAACTAACAAGTTCCACTGAAAGTATGCATTTGTTAAACACAACTTTCATGTAAAACAAAATGATTTTTGAGTACAATAATTGGATACATAACATGCCTAGAAGGCATATCAACAAACTTGTTGCTTATACCTCTCTTATACCTTTGAACCAAGTGCAGTTGTTGACGACACCCATCAAATGAAAGTGCCTTAATTGTTGAACTTAATCATCATACCATTAGAATTTTCTAAATGAAATGAAATGACAAAGTCGCTTGCATCAACCTGAAACTTACATGACCTTTTCAAGTTTATAGGAGCAAATAAAATTTTAAATTTATCTTTTTCTTCAAAGCATCATATGCCTCTTATTGTTTGATTCCCCACTGGAATACCTTTCCACACATGTCAATGCATGTTAAGGAGCTCCTTCAACATCTCTTCTTTGATGAAAGACACTCTTGTGCCTCACAATACAATGTTTTCCATTCCTTTTGGTCACCAAAACCATAGGTGCACGCATGGCATAAGAGATTGTCACGTGATTCCATTGTTCATCAACTTTTGCACTCGAATTTTTTTGACATCCGATGTATGCCAATGCCACAAGAAAACATTCTTGATGCAAAATATTTACCAAGGATAAAATCCAAAAAGACTTTAGCAAATAACCCATACAAGTTTCACATAGTGAATACTTGTGTAAATGAGTGCCTAACACATTAGTATCCTAATACATGTGCTGCTACTACTCATACAATGGTTTGAAAATGCTTTACGATAACATAATTAAAAATGCATTTTTACAACATGAAAATAACTTGAAATCCAAAATTTCCATTAAAAATTACTATTCACAAGCCAAACTTATCATGACAATGCTAAAATAAAAAAATTGTTGCATTTAAAAGTGAGTTATTTATGAATATCACTTTTTACAATAGTCCAACTATGAGACATGAAACTAGTGCAAAATAAAATTTACAACTTCAATTGGACAAATAGTCCACCCACTTATTACCCAACCAGGTAAGTGAACCCTCTATTTGTTCTTCTTCTTTTTCTAGAGCTGCATCAGGTATGGCTGAATCTTGTGCCACTTTTGCCATGGTTTCTTCCTCTTCAGGTATATGCACAACTTGCTTGTCCTTGCGAGGATGAAGATGTAGATGCAATTTCCAACATTTTGCAACCCAATTTCCATTGATTTTTCAATGAGTGAAAAAGTTTCTTTGAGCTCATCTTGGCTCACATGCCTCTGAATTTGAATTAGCTTTACCCTTCTCGGGTTTCTTTCCAATAGAAATGTACATCCTTTTGATAATTGCTTCCTTCTTTTCGCACTTATCTACACTAGGGTTAGATGAAGGGAAAAAAGTACATGGAGATACATTCTTAAATAATTTTTTCAAATTTTCATTTTGCTTCTCATCTTGAAAAACATTTGATACAACATGATGATTATACCTCTTTTTCTTGTTCTTGGACTTGCTCTTCTTGCATGGCGAGTAGGACTTTCATGGTGAGAAGAAATTAATTTCATTTCTTCTTCATCTTTCCCAGCTCTCTCTGGATATACCTTCAAATCTTTCTTGCATTTTAAGAACCAAGCAAGTACTAGTTCCAGATGAAAATTCCAACACCTTGCCTCCTCGTGTCCTCTTTTGTGACAAAAGGTACATGATACAAAATAATTGTCGTAAGAAGACCATTATTATGTTGCAACGTAACCCAAGCCTTCATACTTAGGTCTCTCCTTGGCTTCAATTGGGTTCTTGATGCCTTGTTGATTTACACCAATACCTCTTCCCTTGTAACCCATTTTATACAAGAGATTGGATCCAATTCCATTACCATACTTTTCAAAAGCTGCAAACGAACTTTCTTAAACACATTTATGAAAAGAAGAAGCATGCAAATGCTTACCAATTGTTCCATCTTTTTCTTGAGGGACAAAGATGCTTGCAAACTCCCTTTTGATCTTGGAGGTGTCTACTTGGACTCTTTGGTTCTCTTTCTTCAGCTCCCCAAACTTAGGTAATGATTGAACCTCATCCTCCACATCATGTGGACAAAAGGCACAAAATTTTCCATCATCATTTTCTGTAGGAATTCCTACATGTGCATCTTGCATAAAGGTTGTAGAAAAACATGAAGTTTGTGGAGAGGATGGTGACACGATACAATTCTTGTCTCCCTTTTTCCTTAAAGAACATTCTTCACCTGGAGGTGGTGTAGAACTTTCACCATGTAACTTGGTGTTCCTATCTTCATAGAGGACCTTCACCATATCTGCCATTTCTAGAAAGGACTTTCTGTAAGCTTTTACATCTTCTGACATCTTGGCAGACCCTCCTCCTTGGAACATCCTTTGTTTGAATCCTAAACCTAGAAATTTGAGGTAGAACTGGTGGTAGCGACTTGCTCTCCTTTCCAAAATCCTTTCTCCTCACTTGAGCATCAAAACACACCACTTGCACAACAACAAAAAAGCTTCTTACACAAAGAAAACCATGTGCTTTGATACCAACTGATCTGAATGGGAATATTAGTAATGCTATGCTAATATCTTGTTCAGAATATAAGAATTTGTGTCTAAGGTTTGTTCTTCAACTAGTAAGTAGAAGTAGGTGATGTTAATTGTTTTCGGTGAATTTTTGTTTATGAATTTTGTTACATGATATAAAACATGGAATGAAAACATATAACCATAAGTCAACACCAAATTTTTTTGAAGGATTTCACCCCTCCTGGGCTACATCTCCTTAGATCAACTCTATAACTTTATGCCTTCTCATTGAGCTCAATGAAGGAAACAAGGAGTACATCAAATGCTGCACAAGGGAATGATAAGTTTCTCCTACAAAGAAAAATACTACTGCAAGTACATCAATCCATAAGCATGCTAACGTTCAGTTAAGCATGTAACAATCAACAATCATTAGGCATCTTACACTAAGATACTAAACTACAGCTTCAAATAGCTACAATTGCACTACAATACACCATGTAGTACATGAATGAAACTCTCCTTCAATAACATTAAGAAGAAAGAATTATGAGAAGTTACAGCACTGATGAATTTATTGTTTCAGAAATAAAATGGAGAGTAGCTAACCCCTGCAAGGCCATCTTCAACATCAAACTCCTCCATGAGTTGTTTCTACACCATGGTTGATCATGACACACTTTGTATTCAACCTGCAAAAAAACCTATCTAGAGTGATCTATGGCTCTTGAGACCTATTCTATTGAGTCAAGAATACTAAAAAATGGTACCTTAGCCTCTTTCTGCCTCCAATTTGGTCGAAAATTGGCTGAGTTATGACTTCTCCAAGTTTGCCCACAATTTCCTCCCCAAATTTAGCTAACTGGAGCTAATTTTGGCAAATCTGCCAGATTTTCCAGACCCGCCAACTTAACTGCTAGATTAGTGTTAATTAACACCCACTTAACTGTTAGTTAAACTAATATTAGATCTAAACTAGTGCTTTAAAAAAAAATGGTTTAAGCGCTAATTAAACAAAATCATGGTTAATTAAATGAGTATTACAGTTAAGTAAATGCGCTTAAGCTTAAGCAATCCTCCCGCTCTGTCATGGTTCCAGGTCTTGATCATATGGCTTGGGGGCTGGCCCCCTCTCCCCCCTATTGGCAGAGTATTTAAAGTTTAAATATATGTGGGGTTCTAATATGGTTAAGACTCATGGTGTAGAGGAGACGATATGTGCGCACGTTAGTTTGACAGAGGTCTCGTGTTGACCCCTGCCCGATCCCTCTGGTCCATTAACCAACATTTTACACTGTCATGAAGGGGACATGTGGTGACCCAGGTTATGCCACATGCCTCCTCTTCATTGGCTTTCAAACAACGAATAAAAACTTGCCAACACATTCCAAAATGTGCGAACCAGACTTTGCCATGTGGCAACCTTTCATTCGTTGGAGGAAAAGTTTGACCAAAAATTGACCTACCTAGTCAACATGCAACGTCAGGAGTACGGGCTGCTGACTGGGCTCCATTTCTGCATTTTTTTGCCAAATTTTACATGTTTAGAAAAACGAATAGAACACATTTTTGGGAGCATACAGTGTCGATTTCACATGAAATGAGTTGCACTAGATTCAGGACGATGAGCACTACACAGTTGTTCAGTTTCCACATCGATACGAAAAATTTGATTTTTGAGCAAAATTTATCTCCCGATCACAGGTGAATCAATGGGATTCAAACCACATACCTCCTTGCACATAATACTTCATTTAGAGAGTTGATTTGTCCTTGTTGAAGTAGGTTTCAAAATTAAAATGCATTCATATATCTATGAAGCTTGTGCAATCAAGGTTTTAATTGATATTTATAATATTTATGGGTAGATTATGTATATCTTCATAGACTATAATAGTCAAATAATTGTATAGAAGAAGGTCCCATTTTCCATAACATACACCAATTTTATATCTAAGTTAGCTATAACCTATAAATTATGATTATTATTAATTTTAACTTGAATTATTTAAATTTTTATTATATTTAAATCATTGATAACATGAATATTACCCTTTTGTACTTTTGATTTATCACAAAATACATCTTATTATGTTTATATTTCTATTTATTGATTTGTTTAACTTTGCAGATTATAGAGAAGTTCATTATCATAATCATTGTAGAAGAAGATGATGGTGTTTGTGTTGAGAAATTAGGGTTTTTATTATAATTTCTCTTTCATGATAATTACTTGTGATTTCATTATACTTCTTTCACTTAGATCTTATCTTCATTAGATTATTACGTTCTTCATCAAGTCAATTATGAAATGCACTAGAGACACAAATATTTAGGCTAGCAAGCCAGGGCCAAAACCTCTCCCTCTTGGAAAGGAAAACCTGAAAGTAATTCTTCTTATCGATCTTCAATTGATGAGTACCAAGACCATGACAAAGACCCTTGACACCAATATGTCTCCAAGACCCTTGTCACTTTATCTTTTAGGCTCCTTATGTTGATCTTATTATTCTACATCATGTTGCACCAACACTAGGAAATCTCAGTTCCTAGCCCTAAACAATTATCTCCCTTTTCTGCCTTTCCTTGATTTAACCTTGGCCTACTAGATACTTTTCTATGTTGTGATATCCTTGACGTGTTAGGCCTTGTCCTTCATGAAAACTAGTTACCCAATGTAGATCTCCTTTTACTATGATATCCTGCTTTCCTGCTGCCTTCTTAATGTTGTATATACATATCACTGAACCTATTTGAGAGTGTGAGATCAATGGTAGAGGCTAGCACTGCCTCTCCTCCACATTGATCTCAGTTTATTTCAACGCATATTATTGCATACTAGAAAACATTTTGTATATCCTCTCCTACACATTGTTGTTAGGATCACGGTGGCAGACCTTGACTAGGAGATTCATGGCCCAAAACAGAGATCTGAGATGACCTCTCTTCCTTCGCTAAACATACTCTTCTCTTTGTTGTATTTCCTCCCTTTCAATCACCAAACCGTAGACTTACCTCTACACTATCATCACAGACTTGTTCGAATATTGAGAGATAATAGGTCGCGGTCCTTTATTTATAGTGGTTTTCTTCCATCACTTAGGCCGACATGATCATAGGAGTGTGAGTTGAATTCTTCAAGTAGACCTTTCCATCATATTTGAGCCGACTTGTGGAGCATATTGACAAGGTCTTGGAGTATACTTTTACATAAATAATTTGTCCCTTTACAAGTGAACATTACATCATATACGTGACTCTAGATTATATTTATGACAAGACGATAAACTCCTAAAGACATCAAGAAGAATTATTTGACCTATAATAAAAAATCCTTGCTCATGAAACCCATGAGAAAAACATTACAAAATACATTTTATTATCTTTGACTTCTTCATTACATAAATTCATAATTACAAGTCATTATGAAGACCAAAACTAATTACACTTTTCAACACTCCCTCTTAACTAGGGAGGTATTCATAATGGTACATGGTCACTCTCAATTTGAAGAATCTCATAAGAAGAATCAGATTGGTAATCCCATCTATATAGCATCATATCAACCATCATTTTCATAGTGCAAGTCCTTTACTAACAGCTCCATCTCTCCACGTGATATTTGAGCTACAATGCTTGCGAGACCAATGATGAATTGACACCTACATCATTGTCTCTCTTGGATCATATCCCACCCCGGTTCACTCAGGATATGTCCAAGACTATTATTATCTTGGATTCCCAGTCCTTAAATAATATTTTTCCTTCCATGAATACTCTTATCTTGGATTCCCTAATACATCCTCAATAGTATTGGATGCCAGATGATTACCCAATCCTCCATTTTATCTTCCCAGGTGAAGACCAAAATGACGTGTCTATCTCTTCCTCTAAACTTGGGAGGACATATTACACAAAGTTATGTACTCATTCCTATATAAGGAATGTACCTAAGGTCCCTCTCATCTTAGGAATTACCAAGTTTCTTCCAGGTAAGAAAATTATTACCAGGCTCCCTCTTAATCAGGGACCTACAGCACCAATGATGAAAACACCCAGCTGCTCATTAATAACTCCTTTCTTTGATGTCATGAATTTATTTGTCATTGAGGAGTCTTCATATTTTGTATCTCTTCATAGGGCATAGATCATCCATAAATTTCATTCATGAGTCACGTATTCTATCAGAAAGTGATCCATCAATCCTATCATTTGGTCTAGCTTCATGTCATCCTGTTTTCTTTCAAACCATATTTCCTCCAAGGATATTTCATCTTGACATATGGTTGTCAACCTATGGAAGACATATACTTCCCTTTGGCAGCCCCGCATAAGCTCATTAGATAATATTTAATTATAAATATGAACTTTTAAATCAAAAGTTACCTTAGTGGTGTTATTTCACCATGACACCTTCTTGTAGGCATCAACATCATTCGTTACAGATTGAAACATCTCCTAAATATATGTATTTTCAAGGGTCTCCATCTTTTCCAGACTTCTATCAGAGTCTACATATCTTCCCAGGAGATTTTCTAGTCAAATATTCTTGGCTTCCTTGGATTTTGACTACCTCTTATCATGGAGTTACTTCTCACGATCTCTTCCTTTCTTTCTCCGCACAATTTTATTTCATTCCCAGGAGCTTCCGATATGCATTTCCTTGATTGTGTACAACCACCTCATATTCCATATGAAGAAATATTATGTCATTTCATCTGGTGTGGATAATGACTTTTGGCAACCTGTGCATCAGAGGAAATTATATTTTCCTTTTGTTCATACTTCTGAAGATAGAAGTATATTACCTGCAACCATATGACATGACTTCATAACATCTAGTGTAAGCATAAATATTCATGTATCTCATCTATTTTCCTTTTGAGTCATCTTGCAACAGTTTTCCTTAGAATGAAAAGTTTCATTCTCTTGACATGCTTCATCAATATGTCATCATATCCTAATCCCAGAAATTTGCAAGTTAGAATTCGCGATTAAACCTTTTGCTTCCTTTCTAACCAGTGAATCAAAAAAGGACTCCATTAGAAAATGTCAGCACCTGTTTCCGTATTGATTATTGAATGATGACCCTTGATCTAGATGACTGCCTTCCATAAATGGTGTTTTCAGTGAGGTTCCCAATAGCCATTATTTCGATAACATGGTTGTCACATCAATGTGCTACAAACATCCTCCTATGACAAGTGCTCCTCCTTCAATGCTTCCATCATGATGCCAATTCTAAAGAGATGCATATATCTAATATAAAATTCTTCCTAACGTATTATTTTACGACTGAAAAATACCACTTGAAGAGGAATATTATCTCAATCATAATAGAGATCTTTCACTTCTTCTTTCTTAGGTTTCTTTGAATATGGTTCTTCTATTTATTCGATGACATGGGCTTCTTCCTTCTTCCTCTTGTCCTTAGATTTGGGACAATCTTTCTTATAGTGCCCAAGTTCATTACATCCATAGAATCGTATCTTATCCATGTTTCTCCTTTTATTCTGAGGACTAAACTTACCAAATCTTCCCTTTATTCTTGACATGGAAGCATAGGCTTGATTCTCTTCATTTGATCCTATGTCGATTTTAGATTTTAATCTAGTCTCTTCTATCTTACATAGAGACCATAGATCCTAGAATGGTGTTGCTTCTTTCTTCCCATAGGTGCTTGAAGTGAAGTTTTCCCATCCCTCCAGTAGAGAATTCAACACCACTAGAGTCATTTCTATATTAGACATTACTTCTCCCAATTCCTGCAATTGATCTCACATTTCAGAAATCTTCATAAAATATGAAGTGATTCCTTCCTCTCTTGACAACTTCAACTTGTATAGTTCTTGTCTCATAAATATTACTTCCCCTGCAGTACTCACCGAGAGTGTCTCTACCAATTTGTTGTATATTTCTTTTGAATATTCTAGTTTTGATACATAGTGGACGAGAGAGTCCTTTATGGATTTTATAAGAATCCTCTGGGCTCTTATGTCACTCTTCATGTATTTGGCATGAGCTTGAGTATCTTATTTCGAGGGTCTATTTTCTGACCTTTTGATATAGTCCATGACTTCATTCTCAATAAGATTTAGATCTTTCCTTTTCTTCCATGCAAGAAAGTTTGAAACCCCAACCAATTTGTTTCTTTCTTTGCAAAAATTCATTTTGACAGATTCAGATGAAGTCATAAATATACTTACTCGAGTAGATGCTTTTCTTCTTCTACTGACTTCCTTGTTGATGATGATGTAGATAGTAGTAGGAGCTCCATCTTAGATAGACTTCTTCAAGAGTGGTGTAAAGAGGTATATCACCTTGGATCCTTGATGATGATGACGATCAACGATAGCTTGATGATGACTTCAAAAAAATGATGATTTGATGAGGTATCCAATAGTGATAATTTGACTTCAACACTAAATAGCTTTAGATTATTTGAAGATCAAGATCACCTCCTTGAACTTGCTTTCCCTCTTGAAATTACCTTTATGAATGAGTCCTTTGAGTAAGGTCTTTGGTCTTCTTGAGATGTCTTGAGGGTTTTCCTAACTTTCTGCAAACTCCTCCTCCTTGAATGAAATAACATCTTCTTAGATCTAGAGATTTACTTTACCAAGTAGATTATTCTTTTAGCCTTGATGTATTCTTGAAAATTGATCCTTGATGTCTTCTTCAAAACTAATCCTTGATGTCTTCTTGAAAACGGATCCTTGATGTCTTCTCTGAAGTTTTAACCTTGTGCCTTCTTGCTAAACTTCCCTTTATTGTCTTCAACACCTTAGTTCTGATTCCATGTTAAAAATTAGGGTTTTTTTAATAATTTCTCTTTCATGATAATTACTTGTGATTTCGTTATACTTCTTTCACGTAGATCTTATCTTCGTTAGATTGTTACGTTCTTCATCAATCCAATTATCAAATGCACAAGAGGCACACATATGTAGGTTAGCAATCCAGGGCCAAAACCTCTCCCTCTTGGAGAGGAAAACTCGAAAGTAATTCTTCTTATAGATATTCAATTGACGAGTACCAAGACCATGAAAAAGACCCTTGACACCAATATGCCTCCAAGACCCTTGTCACTTTCTCTTCTAGGCTCCCTATGTTGATCTTCGTATTTTGCACCATGTTGCGCCAACACTTGGAAAGCTTGGTTCCTAGCCCTAAACAACGATCTCCCTTTTCTGCCTTTCCTTGATTTAACCTCGACCTCCTAGAGACTTTTCTTTGCTGTGATATCCTTGTTGTGCTAGGCCTTGTTCTTCATGAAAACTGGTGGCCTAATATAAATCTCCTTTTACTATGATATCCTTCTTTCCCGAGACAGTGCTAGCCTCTACCATTGATCTCACACTCTCACATAGGTTCAGTGATATATATATATATATCACTGAACCTATGTGAGAGTGTGAGATCAATGGTAGAGGCTAGCACTGTCTCTCCTCCACATTCATCTCAGTTTCTTTCCTCACATATTATTGCAGACTAAACAACATTTTGTATATCCTCTCCTACACACTGTTGTTAGGATCATGGTGGTAGACCTTGACTAGGAGATTGCTGGCCCAAAACAAAGATCTGAGATTACGTCTCTTCCTTCGCTAGACAGACTCTTATGTTCGATGTATTTCCTCCCTTTTAATCACCAAACCACATACTTACCTCCACACTTCGATCATAGAGTTGTCTGAAATCTGGAGAGATAATGAGGCAACGATCCTTTATTTATAGTGGTTGTCTTCCATCACTTATGCCGACAAGATAATAGGATTGTGAGTTTACTTCTTCAAGGATAACTTTCCATCATATTTGAGCCAACTTGTGGAGAATATTGACAATGCTTTGAGTATACTTTTACATCAACAATTTATCCCTTTATGAGTGTAACATTACTTCATATACATGACTCTAAATTATATTTATGACAAGACAAAAAACTCCTAAAGACATCAAGAAGAAGTCTTTGACCTATAATAAAAACTCCTTGCTCATGAAACCCATGATGCAAGCATTACAAAATACATTTTATTACCTTTGTATTTTTTATTACATAAATTCATAATTACAAGTCATTATGAAGACCAAACCTAGTTACACTTTTCAACAGTTTGGAAGTCATTGTTTACTTCCTTAGATGTTAATCTAGATTTTAATGAACTTTTTCCATGAGTTGATACAAAGCATAAAAACTTATGATGCTTTTCATGACTACAAGAAAGTTTTTTTTTTTTTTTTGCATCTTTCACATTACAAATATCGTTCATTATGCTAGAAATGGAAAATTTTCTCATAATTACAAGTCATTATGAAGACCAAACCTAGTTACACTTTTCAACAGTTTGGAAGTCATTGTTTATTTCCTTAGATGTTAATCTAGATTTTAATGAACTTTCTCCATGAGTTGATACAAAGCATACAAACTTATGATGCTTTTCATGACTACAAGCAAGTTCTTTTTTTTTGGCATTTTTCACATTACAAACATCATTCATTATGCTAGAAATGGAAAATTTTCTCATGAAAATTTGTTTTTTTTGGCATGGTGTGAGCATAATTTTTGGAGTGAATTGATATAAAGCATATCGACTTATACTGCTTTTCTTGACTACAAGCAAATTCTTTTGGCATATTTTACATTACAAACATCATTCATTATGTTGGAAATGAAAATCTCTCTCATGAAAAATTGTTTTTTTGTGTGGTGTGCGAAGAATATTATGTTCCTAATCAAAACGTGTTTAGAAAATTGATGAGCACTTTCATCTTGCATACTCATCATAAAAATATGTGTATTTATGTTGACATACATGTCTATTTTGGAATAAATTTTCTCGAAATTTTAATTTAATTATCAATAATTATTAGGTGGATGGTAGGCATTAACTTCCATAGAATATTTTTAGTAATATGCACAATCAAATACTGACATTTATTTGCAAAGTAGTTATGCATTTTTTTTCTTTTAAATTAAATTAATTAATTAAAAAAATGTCATATGAACAAGTGTCATGTGAAACGAGTTATGATTTTTGGGGCATGTAGTATTGATAAGCCATAATATTGGTTCATGGTATTGTAACAAAGTTTATTTATATATTAAGAATCATTGTGATAATGTGGGGGTGAATCTCCATAGTTAATAATTTTGTTACATGTTTTTTTAAAATACTTATATATTTAACCTATACCTATATATATATATATATATATATATATATATGGTGACTAATTATTATTATTATTATTTTAAATAAAATTATAATTTAGTTAATTCTTATATTTTTTAATTTTAGCAACTTGATGTGTGTGATGAAGTAAGTGTTTTGATGCTTATTATGGATTGATGTCTATTAACATTTACTGACCATTTAATTTATATGGTTGGGATAGTTTAGAAACCGTCATATATCCATCTTAAGTCAGGTGATCAAATCTTTCAAGGTGCAAACCTTTTTTTAGTGTAAAACTTGAGGAAAGGTTTGCACTTGGAGAAATTTGTGTCAAGACTTACAATGAATCTTTGTTAGTTTTTAATAATATTATTTATGTTTATATAAATTGTATATCTATATATAGAAATATCCTTATTTTTAATTTAATCAAAACCCCCCTCTATATATATATATATATAACATTTTTTTGACATGTTTTATAGTTTTTTCTAATTTAACTTTTTAATATGATATGCATCACATTTATGATATAAATAGATAGATATATAAATAACTAACTTAATAAAAAAAATTATTGTAAATATTGAATTTTTATATTTTTATTAATTAAATTTAAATATATGCTTATAAATGTGCGAAAGCATGGAGCCGACATACACTTTTTGGCGAAAGAGGGCGCATTCAGGTGGAAACATCAATGGTGAAAGAGGGTGCTCTGCCGTGTTGTTTATACATTATCAAATAGACCGTGCCTATTGCGCCCACCACCTCCACTTCAACAACACAAGGAAATCTTGTAGGACCTCCAAACCTCGATACTCTACAATATTTTTCCCTAATCTTGTGGTACCTCCTCTAAGGCCTTAGGGTCATAGGAGGGGCACTACTCGAGAAACTTGGATTGAAGTACTGTGTCCATAACCATTACATACTTATCATTTTTCACCATTCCCTTGATTTCACATCCATCCTTGTGGTTTATTGTTATTGATTCATTGGGATTTAACACCCACACATCTGCATCCTTGAGTCAGAGCCGAAAAAAATTAAGTTGGAGGTTGACGTAGCTAAAAGAAAGATAAAAGCATAAGATGTCCACAACAAAAGAAAAAGAAAAAGAAAAATGAAAAATATGACTAGGACATAATTAGTGCATGGGAAAAAACCTAGCATTAAATTTACCCCCCCTCATTAGACATCACCCAATTCCTGAGCACTAGATTCTCCATCACATCATAAGGAACCATTACATGTTCCAACCCTGATGCATGAAGAATTGGCTCATCCTTAAAGGGTAAATAAGTGTTATATCATAAAAAGCAAGCTTGGACACCTAAGCTACACTCCATATCAAAGAATTATCAAAAATAAGTAATTGATCTACTAGATGGGTAGAAAAATTAGGTTAAGAAAAGGGGTATCTCATGTCTCCATGATTGCTTCCTCCATTGCATATATACATTCAAGATGTGGACCGCCATTACTTGGTTCCATGACCATAGCACGTAGCCAAGACGCCTTTCCCCTTCGTTGCCATTATTATCAGTAGCACCTGTGAATTGAAGGGTTGACCTTGGAAATGTCACCTCCTCTTAGGGGCCAGAAGTACCTAATAGATTTTATTATATAGCCACCTCCGACAGGGTAGGGAGCACTTTTACGAGACTTGGTCTAGTTAAATATTTGAAGGTGATCTCGTTTTGAAGTATTACTATGCCCCTAACGATTAAGTATGGTCCACTATGGTGCATTTAAGGTCATTATCTCTAATGAGATGTTGCTTTCACTTGAGTTTGAGATGGTTTTACCAGATGGGTCTTCACAGTTCAGCGTAAGCCTTGAGGGAACACTCATCCCATGCCTACACCACCTGATGCCTAGGTCGTACTACACTTCTGGAGAGAAGTGATGACATTGCAGATGCAGTGTTGCCCTTCCAGAACAAAGTGTTGGGCACTTTGATGATCGTGGCAGTTGAGTGATTCCTCAGAGCAACCTACGATTTTAAAATGTTGAGTTCACTCTGCTCAGCACTAGATATTCTTTATGATGTACCTAGTGGACCTAGCAAGCCCCTCAACTAGCCTTGACATTGTTTGATGGGCATGCCTTGACCCAGAATCTAAATGATGATGATCAACCCTAAAATGATTAGGGATGGCTTATACTACCTCATGGCGCCCCAATGTTGGATATAGGTTGCACTACGTTGTCTTGATGGAACCCGTAAAGATGATGTAGGACCCCAGAGCTAAATTATGGACACATGGAGATGTTTCAAAGGCTTGATTTGACAAATATTCCTCAATTCATGGATGATTTTCATAGTAGGAGGTGTGTCTAGCCCTCATATTGCACTTCTAGAGCCTTGGTAGCCCCAAATGGCATGACATCATGCTTGGAGAGGGTTTTTGGCTCACACTTGTGGGAAATTGGTGGCATATTTTGTTTGATTGAGCTATTGGGTTGGTTTGTAACCCGTTTACTTCATGTTTACTCAAAATTGAACTTGCTATAGGGCTTTTAGGAGAATTAATGGATGTGATAGACCTCATATAAATGGAGGATCACTTTATTGTTATTTTTCATTATCACTTGTGGATTTTAGCCTCCTTTAGTGCGCTCGACTTAGACTTGTTGTATCTCGCTACTGATAGAGATGTGATCATTTTGGAGTTATTGCTATTGGAGACTAATTTGACTTGGAGATGTCTTTTTGGGATTGAAAGAAGGTTATTTCTTCGAAAATTTGTAACCATAATTGTAGATTTTTAATGTTTTTTCATGTAATGATTGTACGCTAGGGATTTTCCATTATTCCATGTTTAAATGCATATCTTTTATTAGAAAATCTTGCTTGATCATTACATGTTGAATCAATTTTCCTTGAATTCCATAGAGGATTTCTTAGATGGATTTCCCTTACTTAATTTATCCCCTCATTAAACGATAGCTAGGGTTTGTCAAGTGAAAACCAGTGTTTTCCCCCTTACTCCAAGCATAGATTTTATTTCTCTTAAATTTAGCCCTAAAGATTCCATCACCCAAGTATGGAAAGGCACTGGGAATCCTTGTGATGGTCAAAAATCATAAAAGGTTATCTTTTTCTCTTCTTATCTATTTTTATTAAACCCTTTAAGACAAGTTTCTATGGCTATGGCAAAGGGCCAAGTTCATTTAGGGCAAGTTTTAGGCGACCGTTGAAGCTCCCATAGCTTGAATTCACATTGGTCCTCTACACTAAAAAATTAGCAATTTTCATGGTTGGATTACCCTAATATGGTTGACATCATCTTTCGTATGCAAATTTTTCCCTAGCAAAACCCAAACTTTGGTTAAAGGCTTAAACTTGGGGCTTTATTTGAATTTTTTCTCTCTCCTTTGTTGATCTCATGATTTGAAAACCTCTTCTTTGTGCTTGTATGCCTAGAAACTCCTTTGTTGAACTACGTCTGGAAATCTGTTGTGGTAAAATACAACCCCCCATTTTTTACTTATGTACTTCAAATAATGGGGCCCCTTTCTACAAAATTTTTGGTTAAACACCTTTTAGGATTTTCATTAAGTTAATTATCTGGCAATTTTTTCCTTTTTTTCGTTTTTGTCGGATTTCTATTTTGATTCTTTCATTGTATCTGATTTTTCATAGGCTTTCCATCGATACTTGTTTTACCTCATTTGGTCAACTGGTTTGTCAATGGAACTCCTTTGAAGTTTAATCATTTGTGTCGACTGGGTTAAAAATGTGTAAAATGTACAATATTTAAATTTTTGTTATTAATTTAATTCAATAATGCATTTATTGTAAATATTAACTCTTAGTCAGTTATTACTAACGTCTTTCATTTTTCACAAATGATCCTACTAAATGACCCAACCAAATTATAGAGCATTTAAAAAGCTCGATTTTCGGAATTTTGGTAATTTATCATAATTTCCTATTTGAAAAACGAAATGCCAAACACAAAACTTCATAATGGAAAAGTGGTTGTAGCTCATTTTTTGGAATTATTAATTACCAAAATGGTTGTAGTTTAGAATTGGAAAATCTCACTCTAAGTGGTCCACACTTTGCTTCATTTTTAACTTAACTAAATTTCAACAATTTTGGACCCCAATTAAAATATATGAAAATTTATAAAAATTGATCGCATCCATCGCAATCGCTTTATTGCAAAAATCACAATAAAAAATTTCATGCGAATGCGATGTATGCAACTTTCGTTTTTAACTAACCTCTTAATTCATTTGTTTTAAATTCATTCGAATATGAATGAGTAGTATATTGAATTTTAAATATAATATTAAAATATTTTTAATTGATATTTAATATTAATTTAAAATTAAAAAAATTAATTAGTATATAATATATTATTAATTTAATTAAATTAAAATTTAATTGTATGTTTTAGTTAGTTAGATTAATACTAATTAATAGTTAGTTTGTAAATAATTAATTTAGTTTATGATTAGTAATTAAATTAATATTAATTAATAAATAATTAAAATCTAATTTAGGATTAGAATTTAATTAAAAAATTCTGATTTTTAAGTTTAGTAATAGAAATTTTAAAGTTCTAGCAGTTTGACTCATCAACTTTGGGGGCTTGTAGATTGAGTTTTACTTGGCCAAATGAGGATCAAGATGGCTCATTGAAAAGACAAAATCATGGAGAACCTTTCTGAGGAGGTTTCATTAAAAAAATTGGTAATTTATTGGGTCTAAAATTAGGCAGAAGCTCAAGCTCCAAATTTTTAAAACAAAATCATTTTTCTGAGTTTTAATTTTTGCATCCTCATTTTCCCAAAGCCTTTTCTGAGTGCAGATCTATTCGTCAATAATATCCTTGGCTAATTAAATCCTCACATGCATTAATATAAAGATCATATTTCCTTTTTAAATATTGAATTCAATTAGATTTGTTCTAATTCCAGATTTGGCATTTTAATTTTTTTTTGCATTTTAATTTTGTTTTGATTTAATTTTTGCATGAAAACAATTGAAGAGATAAGGATAACAAGATCTCAATCAATGAGAATGCTCCAGCAATTAAAGAATAAAATTTTGAGCAAATAAAATTTGCTTGAGAAGATTTCTTCTTCAACAAAATTTCTTGTTAAGAATCCTTTTGCAAATATTATAAATAGCAGATTGCAAAATGTAATAAGGGCGTCTCTCCTCTGCAATTTTGGAATTCTAAAATCACTTCTGTAATAGGAATTTAGAGTCGTAGGCGAGAGGAGATGAATCTCAGATCTGGGGTTTATTGAGGTTTTTATTTTACATTCTGAGTTATGTATAATGAACAGAGTTTGCACTATTGTAGCTCTGGTTTTGAAAGCAGAAGTTCAGGCATTGTAAAGGACTGTTAGAGACAGGAGCTAGAGAAATGGACTTAATAAATTGGTATTTATAATAATATTATTTTAAATGCTGGTTTCATTTTATGATAACAGGAATGTGTCAATTTACTTCCATATTTCTACACTTTGTCGATATGGGCAATTTGCCTCAATTTTAATGTTATTATTTATCTCTACTCTTATGGGCTGAATTCTAATTTCTGAGTAATTATTTACTAAGAAATCTATCTTATAAAATTGATTTATATGTTGTGAAATTTTTCCGCATATTATTGTTTAATTATTCAAGTTACTAATTAAATGATCAATATCATTTTGCGAACTTCTTCTTGAGCGTTGTTAATTGATTATTTTAGTTAAGGGGTCTCTAGATAGAATGCGTTTGGTATTCATATAGTCAGTTAATTGAACTACTTCGTTAGCTTGATATTCATTATAAGACATAAATATTTAAATCCAAATTATTTAAAATATCTTGCTCTCGGTTGGGACAGATCTTTATCTGCCTAATTGAGATAGGATTAAGATAGTTCCTTTTGCTTGCATATTAGAATAATTTTGCATATATAGATTAAATTACACATCCTTAAAAAGTCCTCTTCCCAAAGAGGCAAAACTTTAATTGTGGCTTGGCTAAGCCCAAATTAACTTAAGGATCACTTTCTTACCCGATCAGCAAGAGAAATGATTTGATGTCTCTTTCCAATTGGTAGATAAAAGTCATATTTTAAACCAATGGAGATTGAGAGAAGGTAACCAGAATTAGTTAAACCAATCGAAGCCACTATTCCAAATTGAAAAGGAACTGCTTTAAGATCCGAACTTGGTGGTCATCCCCCATGTTGTTGTAGCGAATTTTGAGGCATCAACATTTTGGCGCTAGAAGGAGGGTCTGAGACTTGTTTTCCTTTGGATTCTTTGTATTCTAACATTTTATTTTTATTACAATGGCTCCTCTAAAACTTCCAATTTGGAGTTGTATTTCTGGACGTGCATATTCCCATACTCCACCATAAATAGTAAGACTCTTATCTTAGGTAAAGTTTAATGGTAAGAGGAATACTTCTTCATTTAATCATGTCTTTCAATTTATTCAAAATTTTTCAAAATCTATTTTCAAGGAATTGATGAAGGTATTTTATGCAGGATTTTTACTCTTACATTCTTGGAAAAAGCCAAAAGCTGGTGTCAATCACTTCCAGTTGCCTCAATCCACACTTGGGAACAATTTATTACAATCTTCCTTTGTAAATTTGACGTATATATCTACAAACAGGTATGTGACGATTTTGAAGATCTACGAAGGTTTGAAGGTGAGTTTTTAATTGATTTTACCATCAGGTTTCGTTTAAATAATTTAAAATTTAAAATTGAAGATAAAACTTCGAAAGAAGAATTATTAGATTGGTTTGAACATATTTTCTCTCTTCCTTCCATTCATAATTAATCACAAGAAGATACTAGCAACACTCTTGAAGAAGATACAGCTTTGAATTAGAAAATTAGAAAATCAAAGCATAATCCGACAAGTACAAGTAGCGATTAAAGTTTCCAATAATACGCAATCTGTTGTACAATTTTCTGAATTCTTTTACGATGAAAAAATGCCAAAGTCAGGACAGAAAAGCGACATTCTTCAAGAAATCACAATTATCCAAGTAAATGATCTTAAATCTGAAATTTGCAATGAAAAAAATGTACAAAAATTCTCAAATAGAGACATTTTCAAATGCATTGTTTCAGATTCATATTTTTCTCTTTCTCTTGATAATTTTTCTAATAACAAATTTTCGTCTCTTCCTGTTAAATATATTTTATAAAACATAGACGCTGATCTAAATAAATTACTGATTAGTTTTTATCAGGATAGAAAATTAATTAATGATCATTCTTTTGGCATTAATGAACATGAGTTCAATATTCCTTCTTGTTTTGATACATTGAATGATATCAAAGGGAATTCTAATGAATGTCATGAGGTCATTTATGATAGCCACTTTGACTTTGAGGACATTGATTTGTTTTCTTTACAACTGAATCCTCATGATCAAAGTCAAATCACATGTCAAAATGAAGAATAGTCTAATTCAAAAATTGTTTCAAATAATTCTCATTTTTAAACAATTAATCACATTCATGATTTCAGCATTCAAGAAACCATTCCAATTTATGATTTATATGATGATCAAGCTCTCATTCTCATTCACAGTCATAATCTTCTCTCTAATTCACAAGTGAGTATCAACAATCATTCTAATTGCATTATTCTGCCCAATTCTTGTGAAGAGAAAATTGCTTTAAGTCAGTCTCAATTGTTCTATAACAATAATTGTAACACTAGCGTAAACTATGCTTCAATTTTGTTATTATTTCATCATTTATTCTTAAATTCAGATTTATTTTCTATTTTTAGATACTTTGTGCTGCATATTGAGCAGCTCAATTTTGAACACTCAATTAATGCATTACCTCAATGGAAAAATGAAGTTTCAAATTATAATTGCGAACATCAAGAATTATTAAACTTCCAATTTCAATTGGTGTTCGTCCTTATCAATTGCTTCTTACTTCTCGAGAGCAGTGCCAACAAGAGAGTGTATTTTCACAATATGACCAACAATCTACTTCAATTAATAATCTTCTATTGGATCTATTACACTTCCATATGTTTTTCACTCATCCATTTGAAAGTCATTTGGAAAGTTTTTCTTCATGAAATATTGTTAATAGTTTAACACTTGAATATATCACTAACAAAATCTTGTAGGCCATTGTATCTAAAAAATTTTATTCACAACCTCGCATGTCATATTTTCTTTTAAACCTCTCCCACTCATTAATGGAAATCCATCCAGATTTCTATGATCCAATTGAAATTCAGTTGGAAAGGTTATTTCAAGAGAAGGTGATTGTAAATAAGTTTCTTTCTGTAAATATGTTAGCAATGGCTGTACATTATGCTTTCAGATTTTGTTTCCTTAGTTTAAGCATATTTGTATTTCTGTTAATAATGTTTGACATGTACATACATGCAAGAATTAAAATGTTTACATTGTTTCATTGGAAGTATGACTATACCTAGTCATGTTTCCTTCATTGAGTTAGAAATATGAATAGATTAATTTTCTTTTTTGTTTGTGTTTATTTCATTATTTCAGATTTTCACTAAAGCAAATAATGAATCTGATCTATTCTAGGCATCCTATTTCAATTGTGGAAAAGCATTATAGAGAATTTTAGAAGCTCTTGAATTTTCAGATCATACATATTTGTCAAGCCTTCAAGTGTCTTGTTTTTCAAAAGTCATCACATTGATCATACATGAAGAAATTCCAAGGATTCACTACAACTTGAAATTTTTTGATTCACAAGTAATTCTGAAGAACCCATTTTTACCACTCTTGTCTTCTGATGTAACTTTGGAAATGATGCAATTCAAAGGCTCATTACTTAGAATTTTATATCAAGTAAGTAGGTGATGTTGAACATGTGCAAATTTTGAAGAACTTGAAGCTTCATGAACTAAAAGTTACAATCAATTTTCTTCTAGGTATATGTTCACATGTTCACCATCATCTATTGTTTGTTTTATTTTTTCAAAGGTTTTTTCTTATTTCTATTTTGTTTTGTTTGTAGGTCTTCATTAACTTGATTATGAAGACTCAAGATAAACAAGCAGCCAAATATTTTCAAATCCACATGTTCAGAGAAGTATTTATTATTTCATTTGAAATTTGAAGGATATCTAAATTTTGCGTATATTTATTGAAATCTTGATAAGACTTAATAAATTATCGGAGGAATCATATCAGATCATTATATTTCATAACTCTCTTTACAAAAAGGTTTTGATAAAATTAATTTCCAATCAAAATTTTCGACAATTAAATTATTAAAGGGTTATTTATTTTAAAAGCAAAGTTAAATCATTCGCTTTCTTTTTTGAATTGAATACAATAATAAATCATTGGCTCCCCATATGGTACGTCATATATTGCAATTCGCATATCGGAGATTCTGAAATTAACATATTCAAAATATATCCGATCCCCCAATATGCCCATTCCCTCCAATCTCTGATGAACTTTTACTTCCGATATCGCATCATTCGTGTCGCAATATTTGATTGGAAGTTGCTCTTACCATTTCCCGTTAAGAATTCTTCGATGAAAGTCTTCCGATATTATTTCTTGCTCATTAATGAAATGACTTCGCTAAAATTTGCAATGTCCACACAATCTCAGAACCGATACAACATTTAAACTTAGTTCTGAAAGATATTGCGTCCATTTGATAAATCACAAGTTTGGTAGGGACGTATGTTTAAAAGTTTTGATGTCCTGGATCCGATATGAAATTAAATTACATTATAAAACTATCGGGTATGTGCTTCATCGCACATTGACATATCAATATCGTTGCATCCCGTGCTCAAATCTGTCGATCGTCGATCTCTTATAAAGTCCAAAACCGGTCCCACCAATGTGCCACATCATTTATCGCATTTTCATTATCGCAAGAATAATATCAACGTTTCATTTTGATTGAACTGCTTCAATATTTCGATATGACTACTCTCCGATATCACAATCACTCCATCACAGTTTCCCATCCCACGTGATTATATTGCAAATTTTCCATCCCAACAATTATATCACATCGCAAAATTCAAATGAAGCTTTGCCTTAAAATCTTTCGATGTGATAGAGGTCGATATACGACTCTCCACCATTGTATTTTAATTATTATAAAAATTCAATCACATATTGGCAAAAGTGGAAGTCATGGATTTTAAGTTATGCATGGAAAAGAATCTCGTAATGTGAAAAGTTCAGCAAAGTAATGTACCGATGATTAATTCATATATTTTTTAATTTTCTTTTATTCTGAATTTATTTCCATACTTATCATATAGAGATTAAAATACTCTTTATATATTGTTACATTATTCGAGATTTTAAATCAACTTTAATATTTTGGGGTTGATATAAATTCAGAATGGAAGAAGCAAAAGAACATTCATCGTTTCAATTCATAACGAAGCATATCTTCACCCTCATTTCTGATGGATTTGATTTATTTCTGATTCCTTGAACATGAAACATTGCTTTCTTTTAGTTTACTGCTTGTTTTACTTTACAATCAAAAAATAATGATGTTGGGTCAATAAGATATCAATTAATTCAACTTCTTCATGCTTTTAATTCTAATTAAAAGAATAATTTATCTTTTGTTGGAGAAAATGATACCTTTCAGGTAAGATTAAATGCAGTTCTTCAATGGTAAGTTTCATGTGCCCACTTTCATTTATTTTTATTTCTTCAATTTTGTTTTAGTTTGTGCTGATATAAAACTCTGTCTTTCAAGTCTTCATGAACCTTTCGCACCTCTACCAGATCAGTTTTCGAAGTTCATTTTCTTTTACTATTTGAGATTCTTGAGAGAAGCAGTAATGATTCTTATTAAATCAGCTAGACGGGGGAGTTTTTGAACCTCTAGTCTGTTTCTTTAAGCATTACTTTCATTATAAAATAGTTAAGATGCTTTGTGCAGGGTTCTTCTTCGGAAGAAGGAAAATTTTCAACAGAAAGAAACGTCTGATTCAACGTATTATCTATCATCAATGTTATTCACCCTCTACATTTTGAGAGCCTCATTTCTTATAACTCTGCAAGATGATAATAATAATAATAATAATAATAATAAAAATAATAAAAAAAATCTCCACATAGGAATGAACGTACATATGCTTATTTTCTTTTATATCATTTGTTGAAAAATTCATATAAGCGGTCTTGTTGGAGTTTATTTTTTAACTTTTGTTTTTCTTTTAGTTTTTATTTTCTTCATTTTTATTTTTTCATTCGTTGATTTCTTTTCTTACTTTAGTTTAGGAATTATTTTCATTTCAGTTTTGATTTGATTGCCATGACTTATGTAAAAGACATTTTTCTTACCTTACAGTTGTTGACATACATGGAAAATCTTTTACTCTATCAATTTAAGTGAATTTCATTTATCATTAAAGACATATCTTTATGGAATCATAAAACTATATTGTTTTAAATATTTTTCACAAAGGAACACACATCCTTTCTAAGTGATTGAGTCTACTTTTTCAAGGAAAAAATTGATTTGAGTTTAATACCAGCATAGATCCATTTAAATCACGGATCTAACGTGAGCCGAAAGGGATTATATTTTTTTTATTGCACATTTTTTTAGAGTGAAAAAAACAAAGTGTAATTTTTATTGTTTAAGTTGCATTTTTGAATGCTATAGAGATTACATAACATGTGCATTGAGTCATTTTATATTAATTCATATTAAAATATTTTATTCATAATTCACCTTGGATATTTTATTCTATATGACATTAAAATATTTTCTTTTAACATTTTTTTCTATATATATAAAGTTGATATGACGTATTAAAATATTTTTGAAAACTATAAGGTTTAAACATCTTATTCACATTTTTTTTACTTCTAATTATTTTACATGATATTATGTCATATGCACAACTAATTTAAATTGTATAGCATACATTTTTTTCATTTTTATTATAGCCTACATTTATTTTATATTTAAAGGATATTTTATTTTTATTTTAAGAGGGATGGACATACTTACACATTGCTTTCACACTGGGTTGTAAAACAAGTGTATTTAAAAAAAAAATTAGGATCATTTTTTGATTTGTGCATGTTATCCTTAAGCAGGGGTCATGCTAATCTTCTTTCTATCGTTCATCTATCAAGAGCCTAGAGGGATGAAATTTCAAACTTGAAAAAATATTTACACGTTAATTAATCCATTTTAGTGCTTGGTAAATATGTGATTAGTATAGTTCTATAGCGGTAATTTTCATTGTTTAAATTGTATATTTTGATATTTTATCACTATTAACATTTATAAACACACACTCATATATTGAGATATTTATTGGAGAAAGAGATTTTTTTTAAATTATTCTCTTTGTAAAGTCATATAAAATTATATTGTTTAAGAGACATTGAAATATTGTATTTATTACTTGAAGAGTGAAAGTGAAATATCGAAAACTCACTTAATTGTTATGTGAATAGAATTTTAATTGTTTATTTATATTGTTATTTAATTTATGTATTTTTGGTCGACATGAGCGAAAATTATTTTTAATTTTTTGAGGACGTGACATACTTACACATATCCCTCATATTGGATTGTAGAATGAGTCTCTCAGCTCAACAATGAATTTCTCCCACACCTCCACATAAAAAGCCTTTGATTGATAGTTGTAGGGAAAGAATTTGGAGTAAATGTTATAAAAGTATTGTGTCCATTAAACATAAATCTCTATTACCATCCCACCTCTTTCACTCAAATACATCATAAAATGAAAGCTTGCAAATGTGCTTATCAAAAGAGTGATTAAAAGAGGAAGCATGGGAAATACAAGTAAACTCGTTGAAGCTATGTATGCTCGCTGGCAGCGAGACTAGGCTTGTATGGCATAAAAGACAACTTCGTCGAAGTACTGTTCAGGCTTGCTGGCAGCAAAGCGATGTTAGAGACAATCATAAAATGGATATATGCTTTATCAAAAAACTCATATCTCTACCTTCTTCTATTTTTCATATGAGGTAGTTTTAAAATCAATTTTCCCAAGTTTGGATTCATCACTTTTACTCGAGTATATTTTAAGTACTTATCTTTACAAACTCATATTGCTTAATCTATTTATGTGGGACCTATGGAAATGTTTTACTGTTAGAAGATTTCGTGATTTCCATTATTTTTAACCTTTTGGGTAAATTTAAGTTCATTATCTTTAATAAGAGATAACTGGTTGTTCTCACGCATGTCGCCATTGTTGTGGTAAAACACAACCTCCCATTTTTTACTTATGTACTTCAAATAATGGGGACTCTTTCTACAAAATTTTTGGATAAACACCTTTTAGGATTTTCATTAAGTTAATTATCTTGCAATTTTTTCATTTTGTTTTTTTTTTCTTTTTTGTCAGATTTTTATTTTAATTCTTTCATTGAATCTGATTTTTCACAGGCTTTCCATTGATACTTGTTTTGCCTCATTTGGTTAACTGGTTTGTAAATGACACTCCTTTGAAGTTTAATCATTTGTGTCGACTAGGTTAAAAAATGTGTGAAATGTACAATATTTCAATTTTTGTTATTAATTTAATTCAATAATGCATTTATTGTAAATATTAACTCTTAGTTAGTTATTACTAACATCTTTCGTTTTTCACAAATGATCCTACTAAATGACCCATCCAAATTATAAAGCCTTTAAAAAACACGCTTTTCGGGATTTTGGTAATTTATCATAATTTTCTATTTTAAAAACGAAATGTCAAACTCAAAACTTCATAATGGAAAAGTGGTTGTAGTTCATTTTTTTAGAATTATTAGTTACCAAAGTGGTTGTAGTTTAGAATTGGAAAATCTCATTCTAAATGGTCCACACTATTATCACTCACATTGAACCTCAAGGCTTAGAGAGGCAATCCTGAGGTAACCTCAAACCATGCTTAGCCAAGTTGCTAGCCCTACTAGGCCAGGAGAGGGCTCTCTCCGTATAGAACACAATAAAAATGACTGAGGAAAGAATATTTTAGGCTAGGTATAGTAGCTCAAGGTTTTGATCTTGATTTTGTAGGGTTTGCTGGATCGGGAAGAGCCAAATAGCTAGGGCAAGGAAATTAGGTCAAAATTTGCAGGGGTTCCAAGGGGCAAGGTATGTAGAAGGTTTAAACATTAAAAGATGATTATGGTGAGGTGAAGAGACTGGTGAGGAGCTAGGGAAAGCATCTGAAATGTATTTTCCATAAACTGAGGAGAAGGAACACATTATACTAAATCTCCCAAAACAGAGCAAATAAATATGGATTCTGCCTTTCAAAATTGAATTCTAGTATATTATAGACATGAAATGGTTTATGAATTAACAATATATTTAAACAAATTGAGAACAGAGAGGAAACTATGTCTAAAACTCATACCACATGGATCCCAAGAAAATAGCTACAAATTTCTATTTTTGTTTTCTAATTTGGACTAAACTATATTAATGTAGCATAATGTGAAAGGAGAGACGGGCCTCTGTAATCACTGTACTAGCCAATTCCAGAGGCATTATATGTCCAAAAAGAAAAATATTGACTGCCCCAGATGGGGAAACTAGTCATAATACAGCTGCCCTCAGAGGGGAAACTAGCTTCAAACAAAAAATAGTTAAGTGTTGTGAAAATATTCAGGAAAGACAGTTTAACAAAGAAAATTAACATAGTTGTAAAAGAAGATCTCTACATGCTAGGTGCCATTTTTTTGAGGTGGTGGTTCCTCCACAATGAGGCACCTATAGTCTTCAAAAGAGTCATCTACATGCGTTGTTTGATGAGTCGCTGGTTCAGGTATTGTGGTGGTGCGAACAGTGTTTGCATTGCCTTTGAAACCTTCTTCACACAACCATTCTGAGCTACCACTTCCACTGTTGCCATTTCCCTTTTTGTTGGAGGATTTGGCACTCGGTTTGACAGGAAGGGCCTCTGACTTACGTGAGAGCTGAAAAGGTGCAAAGGCTATGGTGGACTTTCTCTGTCTTTTCTTGGAGCTTTGGCCTGCTTCGATGGATGCCGCTTCCTTGAACTTGATAGTGAGTGTAGCAGTAATGTGAGGACGGTCTAATGCACAGGTGTAGTGGAATTGAGCTAAATTCTCCTCAGGCAAAAGAGGTCACGTCTCCAAATGAAAGGGTTGCGTAGGCTGAGAAGCTCTGCCCCATCCTCTACCACGGCTTGTGGCATGACATTGAGCTGAATTATCATCAGGAGAAACAAAGTGAGGCAGCCGAGAGGCTTGACCTCTGCTTCTGCCACGGCAAGTGGAGGGATAATAGGCAAAATTCTCACCTTAAGGCAGTGAATGAGACTAAGATCGGATGGACAGAGGGGGACGAGACACATGACCGCGCCCACTGCCTCGACGACAACGCATTCTATGCCACATGGGCATGTTGGTGCCATCAGAATCATTTGGGATGCAAGTGAGCAGAGGTGGCAGAGCAAAGTGAGCTGAAGGCTGAGAATTCTGAGACCAAGGAGTAGAGTTGAAGCTGTAGTAAAGGTTGCGAGTGAAATGGAGAACAAGAGCTAACATAAGGAAGCAGTAAAGGCTGCACCGCATCCTTGTGTGCATTCGAGAGCTTGGCTCTAAGACTGTAGAGCGGCAAATGCAGTGGGAGGGAGATGGTGGAATGATGCATCACAAAGGCATTATGAGGAGGATGAAGCAACATCATCGTCTGGGCATATTAATGGCAGAGTGTTGCTATAAATGCCTCCGGACTAGGCCCATGCGTGACCATGTGGCATGGCCATGTTTCATGCACTGGGCTCATTTTTCGCCTTCCAGAGTTATACATCCGCATCCGGGAAGCTGCAAATTTCTATTAATGTCCAAGCCAAACTGATATACAAAATGTCTCTTAAGATTCCAAAGCTCCAAGTGAGTCCAACTATTACAATGACTGAGAAAATACATAAAATAGACCTCAAAACCACTTTCCATAGCCTCAGGGAGTCGAATCCATGAGATAGGGATCAGTTTCACCTACTCCCAAATAGAAAACTGAAGACTAGGAAAACCCAACAATTTGCCTCTAAAAGAGAGGAAATTGATTCATTTGACCTCATAGAAAACTTATCTGATGCATATACCCTAGATAAAAATGAAAACATGATATTTACATCTATCTTAACCATTTACATCAGTAATTTTCCCATTTTCCCAATCAAAAAGTCAAAAAGCCAAAAATGTTGAAAACAGTGAAAATTGCCAATTCCTTGGTAAACGCGCAGCGCCATGACAAAAAAAATTGCCTGTCTTACAGCCAACTTTTGGAGGCCTTCTTGTTGTCCAAATGAGCTCCCTAATAGCTCATTGAAAATCTCTCTGAGTCTAGTTTCCAAATATGCCTCTAGTTTCCAAAATGGTGTCCATTTGCCTTGTCTAAACCTGTTCTCCCAAGAGTGGTAAACGCGCAGCGCCAGGGTAAAAAAGAGGGCAAAAACACGATTTTTTGGTGGTTTTTTGCCTCTTTGAGGGACCAGTTCTCCTCCAAATATTCTGAAACTTGTTGGAGGTGATTTCCTCATCACTATGAACATGATGGTGGTGGCCATTCATCAATTGGATGCCCCAAAAAAGATCACAGAGCCAGTGGCGTTGCACGTTTAGCAAATTTTATGTGTGCTAAACTGTCCAGAAATCAAAATTTGCACAAGGTTGCCAAAATGTGCCAGAATTGTGAATTTGTTTGCTGATCAAGGGTTAGAGGCATGGAGAGACACCTCAGCGAGAATTTCCAACTTCTCCTCTTGGTTAAAGCCTGAATCATTGCATGGGCTCGTTTGTGCTCGGCCCTTGCAATCTTGTTTCTCATGGCATAATATTTTGCCATCTTCCTCTAAATGTCAATGTCTTTATTTGCCTTCTCTAGCAGGCCCTCTAGATGAAAATTGGCTCTCTCAAGCCAAGACTCTTTGTCTCTGCTAATCTCTATGGCCAACATCTCACTTGGAGTAAGTTGCTCTGCCAATTCAGCCTCTTTCTGCCTTTCCCGAGCTAAAGCCTTCTTTAGCCCAATTGTCCTCGGTCTTTGTCTCGAAAGTTGATCTTCCTCATCATCACTATCATAAAATCTACCCAAGGTCTCCTCCAGCAAGGCCTTGGCATTTCCTGCCTTTCTCTGAGCTCTGATTGTCTTGACTTCACTGATGGTTTGCTTAGTCTTCAGCTGCTGATTTTCTAGCTCAAGAAATTCAATCATGTACCGTGCTCCATCAAGATTAGCTTGAAGCTCACTAATCTTGGCCTCCTTGCCTCTGATCACTGCACTAGCAGCTCTATCCTCATCCTCCTCATCAATCTCAATCAACTGAAAATCCTGCTTAGTTTCATGTTTGTCCTCTTGCTCAACAATGATAGGCTCTATAACCTTTTCCTTGCCCTTGTTTACCTGTTTTTCTAATGAAGAAGGCATGGCCCCTTTCACACCATGTGAAGCAAACACATCCTTGTGGCCTCTCTGATATGTCTTAGGAAAAAGGCTCAATATCAATCATTTTAGTGCAAGCTACCTCATTGTCCCTTTCACTGCTTGATGCTCCGGTATCATAATATGATGGTGAAGGATTATATAAAGGTGATGAATTAGGGTCAACATGAGGTGAATGGATGTGAGTGGGTGGTGATGTATGAACAACGGGATGTGATGGAGAAGTGAATACAGGAGGATGAGATGATGAAGGTATATCCTGCTCATGATGGCTAGGTGGGGTAGTGAAAACCTCATTTGAAATGAATGCATCCCATGAAATTTTTTTCTGTTGAAGCTGATGCATGACCACCATTTTGATGAGTGAATGATGAAATAGACTCTGCATTTGATGATTGTAATCCCTCTTTTTCACAATAACCTTTCCATACCTCTTGAGGAATTTTGCATCCTATCGTAGTTGATGGTGATCGATTTACCAAGTAACAAGCTGTAGAAACCGTTTCTGTCCACAATTCCTTCTGCAAATTGGCGTTACTAAGCATACTTCTTGCTCTCTCTAAAAGAGTCTTGTTCATGCATTCAGCAACTCCGTTTTGCTGAGGAGTATATACAGTGGTTTTATGTCTTTTGATCCCATCGTCCTTGCAATAATTATCAAATTCCTTTGAAGTAAACTCACCACCATTGTTAGTTCTTAAACATTTAATGGTTCTTCCAGTGATGTTTTCAACTAATGCTCTAAACTGTTTGAAAACTGTGAATACATCAAACTTCTTCTTTAACATGTAGACCCACACTTTTCTAGAGAAATCATCAATAAAAGATACAAAGTATGACGATCCTCCATATGAGGTTGTAGGAGATGGACCCCAAACATCATAATGGATATAATCAAGAATTCCCTTACTAGTATGTTTTCCAGTTTTAAACTTCTGCTTGCTTTGTTTCCCAAACAGACAATGTTTGCAGAAATCTAACTTAGAAGATTTTAAACTAGGAAGTAACTTACGATCAGACAAAAATTTTAATCCTCTTTCGCTCATATGGCCCAACCTTTGATGCCATAAACGAATAGAATTACTGTCGTTTTCAGATACTGTAGAAGCATGATCTGACTTTGTTCTTCCTTCTAACTGAAAAAGATTTCCAACCTTCTTTGCTTTCATTACTAGTAAAATTCCTTTATAAACTTTCATTACTCCACCTTGAATAAATGTTTTATATCCTTTATTGTCTAGTACTCCTAGTGAAATGAGGTTTTTTCTTAGTTCAGGTACGTGTCTTACATTAGTTAGAATTTTATTTGTCCCATCAAACATTTTAATTTGGATGCTTCCGATTCCCACAATATTACATGAGACATCATTTCCCATGTAAACAACTCCATCATTGATTGATTTATAAGTTTTAAACCACTCTCTATGAATGCACATGTGATTTGACGCACCAGAATCTAACAGCCAATGTTGATCATGATTAGACAAACTAACTGATAACACTTCATCACTCATACCTGAAATGGATGCCGAACCTATATCTGTCGTATTTGCTTCTTTCTTTTCTGTCGAAGAGTCTCCTTTGGATGTTTGCTGTCTCTTCCAACAGTCCTTCGTCAAATGTCCTGATTTGCCACAAAACCAACACTTTACCTTACTCTTCTTCCCTTTCAATTTTGACCGCGAGTTGTTGTGCTTACTGAAGCATCTTTATTTAGAACGACCTCTGACCATCATTGCTTCTGATGTAGAGGTTTCTGAATTTGACCTCCTCCTTGTTTCTTCGGACAACAAAGCTCCAACAACATCATCAAATTCGAGGGTTTCTGATGAACTAAGACTTATAGAAGTAACAAAATGATCCCATGACTCGGGCAACGAGCATAATAAAGTTACAGCTTTATCTTCTGATTCAAATTTTACTTCTATACTTTCTAACTGCACCAAGAGAGTATTAAAGGTATTCAGATGATCAGTTATCGTCGTACCTTCCTTCATGCACAAGCTCTATAACTGTTGCTTCAGAAGAATCCTATTGGTTAAGGATTTTTTCATGTACGGCTTTTCAAGCTTTGTCCACAAACCAGCAGCAGTTTTCTCTGACACGATGTTAAACAAAACATCATCCGCCAAACACAGTCTAATGCTGCTCAGTGCTTTTTCATCCAAGTCACTCCATTCATCATCTGTCATGGTGTAAGGCTGTTTGGATTTTCCCAACTGCGCCTTCGCCACGCCTTGTTGCACAAGTAGATCATACATCTTCACTTTCCAGATCTCGAAGTTGTTTTTGCCATTGAACTTCTCGATCTCAAACCGAGCAATTTGAGTTTTTGCCATGTTGTGTCACAAAAAATCTCCAATTGCAACTTTTAATAAATGAAGTTTTTGTTAATGAAAATTCCCTTCACCTTATAAAATGTCTTTCCCTTAATACCATATACAAATGGAATTTAATATACAAATCGATTCCTAATGGGCCACCTCCTCTTAAATGAATAAAGTGCCACCCTTTTTAATATAATCGATTTTGTTTTTCAAAAAAACAACACTCAAATCGATATACCACAACCTTATGCCAAACATCGATTTTGCATATCTATTTTCAGTGACTATAAATCGACTTAACATATATATGGCATGTTATATAAATCAATTTTAAAATACAAAGCCATTTCAATAAATTGATTTAAAAAAAAGCATGAGCAGCAAATCGATTTTAAAACATTACCACCCAAATCGATATATATATATATATAGATATATATATATATATATATATATATATATATATATATATATATATATATATATATATATTTAAAACAAACATTGCATTAATAATTCAATGCAAAACGATTTTAAGGAATGGCATATCACCGTTCACAAGTTGTCGTTCATTTAACAATTCACCGTGTCTGATGCTGCCACCAGCGTTTTCACAACCATTTCAAACTCTCTGTCATCAATGCAACTTAGCATACAACCATTGCAGGAATGTCTCCCAACCTGTGCCGTTTAAAACAAATAGCATACAAGCTTTGATACCAACGCAGAGACTCACGGTCACAGCTCACGACTTTCAACACACGATCCAACGCACAGTCGCACGCTGCAGATCGAGTTTCAACGCTGCATTCACCGGTCTTGCACGCTGGTTTTAACGATGTGTTCACAGATCTCCCTCATGCCGCAAAGTCCGATGCAGATCGAACAACACAGATTTTGCACCAGCTGCACAACGTTTCTTTCCAGGTAGAGGCTTCTTCAATCGATTTTATAGGCAGCAATAGGCATACAACCAGCTCCGATACCAAGTGTTAGAGTTAACACAGCGGAAATTTAAAAACAAATAAGTCACACACCCAACATTCAACTATGAAAAACAGAGATTTTAACGTGGTTCACCCAACCAATCTGGGCTACGTCCACCTAACAGGGCATCGACAATCTCATTCATCAACTGGAGAAATACAATAGCAGAGTTTCTCATCCGCTCATCTCTTCCACTTACCTCACATTCCTCATCATGCTCACTTGCCTCTACGGGCTTACATTTTATAGCTGTGAATGGAAACATAATCATAAATTCACTCACAAAAAATATAGGATGCATTAACTCCTCATCAGAAATAGATGGAGTCAATTTAGTAACAAATCCTATTGTTGTCACCTTCATGAGATTTTCTCCAAAAATAATTAAAAGAAAAATCTCAACAATAAAAAGGTAAGTGTAGCATTCTAACTCTAGTGAAATGCATGAGGAGACGGATATGGTATGGTAGAGTCGAGAAAACCTCCCCTCAAAGTATTCCATGATTATTCTCATCATAGGACCATACCGGTCAAGGAGATGAGAGAAAGGGAAAATTGATTTCTTGTGATCCTTGTACCTAGGTTTGAGGTACGGTTCATAATAGCTCATATCCAAGTTTGCTTGTTTAAATCACCTCTCTCCCACACTAGGGATCCCTGTAGCAGTTGCAATAGCATTAGTGGACATATCAAAGATGACCCCAGCAAGAGAAACATGTTTGTCATGTAAATTAGTGATGAACAGTCTTGTTAACTCTGGGTGATTTTGGATTTGTTTCACTCTCTCACAAAACTCAAAATAGCCCACATGTTTAAAGAAAGACACAGTGAGAGGAGAGGCCATAAGTTCTCTTGTAGTGATGGGTTAAAACCTGCTAATTTTCCCTCCTTTGTGATCATTTCTTCTTAGCATTTATGCCTCACCAATACCACTATCTTCTTCTTCAAACATTTTAAATTCTGACTTATGAAACCCTAGGATACATGTGGAATGAGATGAAGGAAAGGGGATGAGATGACTAGCTTGAACAGGTGAAGGGAATTAAGTGAATGGCCAAACTAGGTCAATGAAAATTACTCGGCCTGTGACTGATATATGGTTTAGGAGATGAACCAAGTGTATGAACAATGACCACAAACTGAGATTAGGGTTTCATTTCAATTCATTCAAGAGCGATCAAATAACTTAGAAATAAGGTATATGATATGTACTTACTGCTTTAGGGATCTTGGAGGATTTTAGGAGAATTTTGGAAGTGGTTTGAAGTGTTTTGAAGTGATACAACCCTCACAAGTCTTCACTGTGCAAGCGCGCAACGCCACTGTTTGAGGGCGCAACGCCTCTATTCGAGCGCGCAACGCCTTCATAATTTACACTGGGATCTCCTGGCAAGGGTGCAACGCCACTGGGAAGGCGCACAACGCTGATTCAAACGCGCAGCGCCAACCTTCTGAACGTGCATCGCCTGTGGATTTTGGCCAGAACTGCTCAAAAACTCAAAAAATCTTCTTTGTTGAATACTCCTGATACTTTGAAAGACAAAAATGGCTTATTTGAAATGTTTGATAGGCTTTATAGCCAAGTGTATTTTGATTTAACTTTGAAATACCCACTTTTCTAATGTTTGATATATTTTTTCTTTGTCACTCATGCTTCTTTTGACCTTTTGGCATTGCAGGTTTGATCAACCTGGAGTTGGCTTTTTCTTTTGCTCATTGAGGCTTGACATAATTACTTTGACAGCTTTGGGATTTTATTAATTACATATAATAATATGAAATTACATTTAGAAAAAATAAAATAAATTACATAGATGACTTTTCTATCAAAATGGCATTTTGATTAAAAAAAGTCTTCAAATTGAAAATACAACCTTTAAAGTATAATAAAACCATCATGATGATCTTGTTCAATCCCTCTCATATATATGCTGACCTCATCTAAATGAAAGAATGACCTTGAGAAGTGCAAAACCCTAATGACCTAATGGAACTACTTTTTGACCTGATTTTGAATGAGATTTTGACTTAAAAGACTTTCAAGTGAAACAAGCATTTCCATAAGTGTTATTATGCTCAAGGGGACATGGGAATGAGTCATCAATATGAATCTTGGAGGGAGAGTGAAGTTTATTGACAAGGACAACCACCAGCGAAACAATTTTAAATCATGACTTAATGGACTAATGAAAAAATCTATTCAGTATGAGACACCTAAGATGCACATGCAAATGTGTTTTAATCCCTGGTGGAAGTATGCAAATACTGAAACTAACACACACTTTGCTTCATTTTTAACTTAACTAAATTTCAACAATCCTGGACCCCAATTAAAATATATGAAAATTCATAAAAATTAATCGCATCCATCACAACCACTTTATCACAAAAATCACAATGTATATGTTTCACAAACCCCAATCAAAAATTTCATGCGAATGCAATGTATGCAACTTTTGTTTTTAACTAACCTCTTAATTCATTTGTTTTAAATTCATCCGAATCCATTTTGAATGAATGAGTAGTATATTGAATTTTAAATATAATATTAAGATATTTTTAATTGATATTTAATATTAATTTTAAAATTAATTAAATTAATTAATTTATAATATATTATTAATTAAATTAAGTTAAAATTTAATTGTATGTTTTAGTTAGTTAGATTAATATTAATGAATAGTTAGTTTGTAAATAATTAATTTAGTTTATGTTAACAATTAAATTAATATTAATTAATAAATAATTAAAATCTAATTTAGGATTAGAATTTAATTTTAAAAAATCAGATTTTTAAGTCCAGTAACAGAAATTCTAGAATTCTGGCAGTTTGACTCATCAACTTTTGAGGCTTGTAGATTGGGTTTTACTTGGCCAAATAATACCCAAGACAGCTCATTGGAAAGATAAAATCATGGAGAACATTTCTTTAGAGGTTTCATTAACAAATTTGATGATTTATTAGGTCTAAAATTAGATAGAAGATCAAGCTCCAAATTTTTAAAACAAAATCAATTTCTGAGTTTTAATTTGTGCATCCTCATTTGCCCAAAGCCTTTTTTGAGTGCAGATCTATTCATCAATAATATCCTTGTCCAATTAAATCCTCCTAGGAATCAATAGAAAGATCATATTTCCTTTTTAAATATTGAATTCAATTATATTTGTTTTAATTCCATATTTGGCATTTTAATTTTTTTTTTGCATTTTAATTTTGTTTTGATTTAATTTTTTCAGGAAAACAGTTGAAGAGATGAGGAGAACAAGATCTCAATCAATGAGAATGCTCCAGAAATTACAGAATGGAATTTTGAGCAAATACAATTTCATTGAGCAAATTTCTTCTTCAACAAACTTTCTTGTTAAGAATTCTTTTGCAAATATTATAAATAGCAGAGTGCAAAATGTAATAAGAGCTTCTCTCCTCTGCAATTCTGAAATTCTAAAAGCTCTTTTGTAATAGGAATTTAGAGTTGTAGGCGAGAGGAGAGGAATCTCAGATTTGGGGATTATTGAGGTTCTTCTTTTACATTCTGAGTTATGTATAATGAACAGAGTTTGCACTATTGTAGCTTTGGTTTTGAAAGCAGAAGTTCAAACATTGTAAAAGCTTGTTAGAGACCGAAACTGAAGAAATGGACTAAATAAATTTGTATTTATAATACTATTATTTTAAATGCTGATTTCATTTTATGATAACAAGAATGTGTCAATTTACTTTCATATTTGTGTACTTTTGTTGATATGGACAATTTGCCTCAATTTTATGTTATTATTTATCTCTACTCTTATGGGTTGAATTTCGATTTATGAGTAACAATTTACTAAGAAATCTGTGTTATTAATATGAATAGTAATATGTTGTGAACTTTTTCCGCATATTATTATTTAATTATTCAAGTTATTGATTAAATGATCAATATCATTTTGCAAACTTCTTCCTGAGTGTTGTTGATTGATTATTTCAGTTAAGAGGTCTCTAGATAGGATGTGTTTGATATTCATACTGTCAATTAATTGAACTACTTCGTTAGCGTGATATTCATTATAAGCCAGACATATTTAAATCCCAATTATTTAAAATATCTTGCTCTCGGTTGGGATAGATCTATATCTGTCTAATTGAGATAAGATTAAGATAGTTCCTTTTGCTTGCATCTTAGAATAATTTCACATATAGATTAAATTCTATATCCTTAAAAAGTCTTCTTCTCCAAGTGGCAAAACTTTAATTGTGGCTTGGCTAAGCCCAAATTAGCTTAAGGATCACTTTCTTGCCCGATCAGCAAGAGAAATGATGTGATGTCTCTTTTCCATTGGTAGACAAAAGTCATATTTTAAGCCAATGGAGATTGAGAAAAAGTAACTGGACCTAGTTAAACCAGTTGGAGTCACTATTCCAAACTGAAAAAGAACTGCTTTAAGATCCGGATCGGGTGGTCATCCCCTATGTTGTTGCAACAAATTTCGAGGCATCAACAAAACTCTAGGTGTTAAGTACCTTCCTAAGGCTTTGTACATGGTACATTGTTATTACACATAGAAAATGGTGCCATTGTCCATTCAAAAAGTTCCTTTCTTAGCCTATCACCTTGAGCAAATTGACTTAGAATATCTTTTAGGTGAAAACTGGCAAGCCTCCCATGTGGTGAAATTCCACTAAAAAGCAAGAAAAGGATTGCTAAGGTGATAGTGACAATCCACCTCATGGTTTCATCTAGGTCTGGCCCTTGCCTTGTGAGGCTTCACACAAAGGCTTCAAGATTTTGAGGAAATGAGTATTATGGAAAGGAATATCATTGACAAAGAAAAAAAAGATAGTTTCATCGAGTGCATCCTCATGATGTTGTGTGCCATCCAGTTTTTAATTGACACAATGTAATAGACTATCCTCCTCTTCTCACAAGAACTAGAAGTAGAACTAGTAGAAGACCCACATCTGAATTTTCATCTCTTTCCAAATCCCTATGTTACATCAATTTTTTGAATTAAAATCCCCACCATCTGCGTTGGCATGCAACCAAAATCATTTCATATGTTTAAATTATTGATATTTTTTTTTCAAATTTGTACCCCTTTCGTCACCAAAGAGAAGAAGATGATCCTTCCCAAACTTATACCTCTTGGATGGCAATGAGAAGAAGATGATCCTTTACCCTGCTATAACTCCCAAAACAATTATGAGCGCAAATTTTGCAGCTCCACTGTTTAACACCAGTGTTTTTACACTTGATTTTGGTAATGCAAGGAACATATTGAACAAGAGGTATTTTTGGGTTATGGTAATCCTTTACAAACTCAGGAACGATTCTTGTTTTCTGTTTCAGCCCATCATAATTTCTGGTGGCTGAGGCTGACTATACACTGTCATTTCGTTTTTTCAGAAACAAATTGAGTCCATCTCTCTAGCACTACTACCTGAGTGAAACACCGATTCAAATTGTTTGTTAGTACAATTTGTATTGTTTATTGCATAGCTTTTGTTTGCCCTAAAAATAGCATTTTGCTTACTTTAAACTAACACATCTAGGGAAAACAATTCTTGGCATGTTTTAACCTCCTCACACTTAGAGAAGTTGTGAAAAGTTTCCAATAACAAAGAAACACTAAATCAATGATGGGAGCGAAAAAATCCACCAAAACAAGTGTCCAAGCCGAAAGAAACTCTGATGTGTGTAAAATGAGCAAAATAAACATTTCGAATTCCACAAGGATGCCTCTCCAATGCCACAAGAATGGCTCACCAGCACCACAAGTATCAAATCCATAGGAAACACTCAGAAAATCATCTACAAATGAGTATTTTCAATTTCAAAGAAATGCCCAATCACGAAGGAACGTCCAACATCAGTGAATGCCAAAAAATGGATAGCAAATTAATGAATAACAATGGGTGGGGGTCAGTTGAATTGAGATTTGAATTGGTTTTAGTACAAAAAAGAAGAGGGTGTGTGGATCCACTGGGAGATTAATGTTTTCTTTCTTTACTTCTTTTATTGGCATGGTGTATACCCACATGCAGTATATGGGTGGGCATCCCTCTTCATCCCACAGAGTGCATCCAGTTGTCCATGATGCGATGAATAGGGAAGAGTAATATACTCCAAATACCCTTCCAAACTGGATACAACCCAGCCATGGCTGGGATGTACCCAACATCCCCAATATAGTCCCCAATGCCCATCATAGTCCCCATCCAGGATGGGTTCTTGAGACACTGAATGATTTTGAATCACCATTTTACAGAAAAAAAAAAGCATTCAATCAGATAGGATGCCTAGAAATTTTTTATAATCATGAGAGCAAATTAAAATGGAAAGGATTTCAAAGACAGCATAACCAAATTTTATTGCTTTCAATAAAATAGATAAACATAGAAGATCCCACCCGTAGTATTGCCACTGTTGCATAAACTCAAGTTACTTCCCATTTTGATCCTGCAATGACTAGCAAAGACAGCCCAAATCACTTATTAAAATATTGTCTTCCAGGAAAAACATAAAAATACGAAATGCAAACCGTGTCCTGTGAAAAAAAAAACGTGTCTCCAGGAATGCAGAATGTGCAGTTCGTGATTTTCCAATACCTTTGCAGACCAACCTGTCCTTCATCTCTTCTCTTCATTAGTGATCACCTTTTAAGATTGGTACCCCAAACGAGAAGGGATAAGTGGTTTGGTATCCTTCTCTCACCAAATTGCTCCGTTATAAATTAAAACACTAACAATAATTCAATATCTTCTTGTTCAACTCCCGGCTCCATTATCACATTAATAGTGTGAATTAATAACGCATTTAATTGCAACATAACAGGAATATGTTGAATTAAGCAAATATATATATCACTGCATTGGGGAATAACTCATTTCCATCATGATGTCTTATGGACTAAATTCTTCATCGCACAGGACATGTACCAGCTAAAAGGGTCGGATGAAACAATCAAATGTCCTACCTTTGATTCCATTGCATCAGCAGAGGTTGCAACAACCTTTTCACGTCCACCATTTGTAAAGTCTTCCTAAGTCACATGATTTGGGTTTGAGTTTAGGTTTTGTAATGATTAGGTTCGGTTCAGATTTGAATTTTTCAATAACATTCGGATGAGGTTAGTCATTAGATTGCCTACCTACGTTTTCTACACATATATAAACCTTAAAATGAAATATAAGATAAACATTAAAGTAAAATATAATATAAAATAGTAAAAAATCAACATGAATAATCATAAAAAATGTTATTATAAACTTGGAAACTGGAAAGATAAACTATGAGACTGAGCTGTGACAAGAGGTTTTAGAGGTTGAATTGTAGACTTGGTCAATGAACAAAAGGTTTGATGAGATTCACCGAGTCTCAAAATAATTTTTTAGGTTCACTGAATCTGAAACCTCAAGGTTGAAATTTAGCAAACCTTGCGACAGATGAAATGTTATTCAATGACAACTTCTGGATGGAAGGGTATGTATGGGGTCATTGTACCTTCAACAGTTTTTCACTGGACGTGAGTAAACCTCTCCTCCCAATCGAGGGGCTTGTTCCAACTAGCATCAATTCATTGCATGTACATTGGAATAAGACTTCATAGATGCAATCACCAAAAATGCACTTTCACCAAAATAGTGGTACACATGCATATACATACACTGATGAGAAGTAACAGGCTGCTGCTGCCTGCTGCTCCCTTGTGAAGAGTAGCTCGGACTAGCCACCTGCCTTTTCCTTTGCAAGGATAACTGTGCACAATTTATGCGGCTTCATGATCAGACAAATGCTCCCCAAGTCCATCCAACACAAATATCATGAATTCATACTTTGCTTTGGTTTCACATTCATGAACATACGGCTCTGCTGACAAAAAGGTTCTCTTTACACCATTCACATATAAAATTCCAGTAATTATTAAACCACGGTTTACTCAAGTATAGAATTTCAATTGCCCTGGCCCCCTGGAAACCTCTATTATGCCTTTAACCAGCCAAGGGTTGTCCTTGGAAACCATTATATTTTGATCGTCTGGTTGGAGTGCTTGAAGCTCTTTGCAAATCTCCTCCATGGTTGAACTGTGATCTTTAGTCAATCATTCTGCCCTTAATGATTTGTTTCAAGAAATTCCTAAAACAACCCTGCAGTTGCCAATTTTGGCCATAAAATACAATTTTTCTAGTTCTGTAACTGACCACACAGCAACACGAACGATTGATTCTGCTGAAGAAATGGCAGCGGTCACACTCCTTTCATCACAACGTACACAGTTTGTAATTTGCACATTTTGTTCGCAATCCAATATTATACCATACCTCAAGTCTTCTGCATAAAAATCATTACATGGCTGATTGATTTTGCGAAGAAATCGCAGTGGTCACACTCTCCCCTTCATATGGTGCATTGTTTGTATTTTTTTCATTTTGCTTATAATCCAATCTTATTCCATACCTCCAGTCTCTGAAGTGGATCAGCATCAGGGCTGTTACAATCCAGGGAGAATCAAATGGCCGAGTAATCAAAGATGGAGGCCCTACTATACCAGCATGAATACTTGAATCTCCACAGAAATTTGTATTTAACTTCATTAGCCTCATGTTTCGTATGGCCTCTACCATTACGCAGTTGGTTCTGAGTCCTGACCAAGTCCTCAATTGGGACATCGCGTTCCCTCTGAATCGAGACATGTTACTTAATAAAATCAGATCCTGCCCCCCATAGAAAAACAATGCCATCTCACTGACTGTATAGAATATTGGCCCAACCACTCAATAATTTGAGATCCTCTAGGAGTGCTTGACGAATCTGATTTGATGCAATACTCTTGGTAAACAAAGGGATTTACTTCTCTAGTGCCAAAATTTCCTGATGCACGAGCCAATGGAAAACAAGAATATTTACTTCTCTAGTGCCAAAATTACCTGATGCACGAGACAATAGTCATGGACGGTAGCTATTCACTTTTGTAGCTCATGTAAGGCCATCCAGAACAGGCAAAAAAATATGTAAAATGCATCAGTGCCATTTTTTAGATGCAATTCAGATTCTTGTCTGGCTTTTGGGGGTAGCATCTGTGATTATACAGGTATATCTTTGGTACTACTTCCCACACAAATCATCATCCACCAGATCTTGAATCTGTTGTTCACCACAGATCCTCATAGTGACAGATTGAACAACACAAGGTATATCCAGAGCAGGGCACCTCCTTCCTGTCACATTACCTCCAAGCTTCAGCAGTAGTTGGTTCGAGGGAAGGATAAAAATCGTACCCCTCTTGCAGTAGTTGAGGAGGCGATGTAAGCAAAACTTGTGGAAGAACGCAATAGACAGGTAAGAGAATTGAATCTAAAGGTGAAAGGTCTCCCCTTACCCCACCACTCTCCGGATCCTATGTTAGTTGGGGCTAGGTTCCTTTAGGAACCCTTAGTCTCCCCATTATAGCTTTGGACAGAGCCTGGTTGGGCTACAACTGCACTCTCTTCCTAAGTTCCCGAACTGCATCTGATCGACTCCGCGCCCTCAGGGCTAAGAGGAAGTTGTTTTCTCTTCCCAACATGATTTTCTTGGATGAGGACCTCACTCAAGCACGTGTTGTGGAACTTAAATAATCCAGAGAACAGGTTAAATAATCCAGAGAACAGGTTATGGCAGCACAATAGGCAGTTAAATGGGCAATTATTAGAAATCTTCGGGCAGTCATTTGGGACTCCTTCCCACCTGGGTGGGAACCCTAAACTGGAGGTTCCAAATGATGGGCCCACTTGGGGAGACGAAAAAGTACAGGCATTTCTATCTGTTGTTGGAATCACAATGGATCTTTCTGTTCATCATCAGGACCCTTATATGACGCTCTCAAATCAATGGACATCCTCTTCATGAACGAGAATCATGCGAGCCCTGTTCGACCTCTCCCATATATTGCAGGTTACCATTGGATCTCAGTTTGCAAGCAGGAGATGAGGAGCTGGGAGTCGTCAGAGGATCAGGTGGAGTTGCCTGTTTGGCTAGTTACTCACTCTGGAACAAAGTATCTCTGGTAGCTGATGATTTGTTTGTCGGGTTTATGTGGATTCAAATTAGCGTCGGAGTATATCCTCTTGGGGACATCTACATTGCAGTTTGTTACTTTCCCCCAACCTCTTCACCATTTTCCATCCATAATGGCTCAAATGGGGACCCCTTTATAGATTTGTACATTGACATCACCCAATAATCTGCCAGTGGGGAAGTCATCCTCCTAGGTGACTTCAATGCTCGTACCAGAGATCTCCAGATCCCTCTCCACGATCGATCAGAGGAGGTGTTTTGTACCTAGGGGATAGATCTAGATTTAGTAGGGTTTAACCAGATGTCAGATGATGCTTTGGGGCCCACTACAGTTTATGGTAAGCATCTATTTCAGTTGGGGGAATCCCAGAAGTTGTTGATTCTAAATGGTCTCCTCAGTTTCCTAGACTCTCGCTTTTTCACATGTCGCCCATATGGCGGCAGTGCGAGTGTAGTTGATTATGTCCTCACTAGCCATAAATTGCTCCCTTTTATTCGCTATTTCTCGGTCTTCCCCATTCCCCTTGTCGATCATGCACTTCTTTCCTTCTCTCTTCAGTTGGACCCTCCCCTTCCACCCCATCCTTCCCCTCGGGGCCCACCCTGAACCACCTTCCGATTTGACGAAGTCAACTGTGACATCTTCTCCTATACTCTACGTAAGATTCTCCCATCGGAGACCTAGTTCTCCTTGCTTGATTTTGCTTCCACTAAATACACCCATCTTTCATCTTCCATTTGGGAAGCAACACTCAAATCCTTCCCCAACTCCACTCGTTCCCCTTCCATCTCCCCTAAAGTTGGATCTTGCCCCATGAACAAATGGTATGATGACGAATGCAAGTCTCTACATCGAGAACTTCGATATGCTTTCACCCACTCTTAACCCTTCTACTCTGACCTCAAAGCTTCTTATCATCGTCTCCTTCGTCATAAGAAACGACTATTTGTCTCTCATAGAAAACGAGAACTTTTTGCTCTCCTTGCCCACTCCCCTAAACAATTTTGGTGTACCATCCTTCCCCAACGCTCCCCTCTTTCATATGCCCTCGACCCTACATCCATGTTCTCTCACACTTCCAACCTTTATGATATTCCTGGGCAGGCCCAAATTCATGTTACTTCCCCACCCTTTTCCTGTTACCTATTCTCAGATAGAGATATTAGAGAGGCCATTTGGGTGATAAACAACAGCAAAGGAGCCACTGACGAAGGCTACCAAGCAGAGTTCTTTAAGCACAATTTATGTGCTTTGGTTAGCTACTTGGTTGATCTCTTCAACCAGGTAGTTCGTGAATGTTTTGCACCAACATGGTCACACCACATCATCCATCTGATCCACAAATCAGGTTCCAGCTCAAATCCCAAAAACAACAGAACGATCATGGTGGACCACACGTTCTCGAAGTTGTATGCTATTGTTCTACATAGGAAGTTCTCCAGTGACCTTGAGCATAGAAAACTCAAAGCTAGGGGATAGGTAGGTTTTCGACTGTCTCATCATACCATTGACCACATCTTCACCCTTCACGCAGTGATTGAGGAGGCATGACATCGCTCTTCGAAAGTCTATTGTTGTTTCGTAGATTTTCGGAAAGCTTTTGACTTTGTTCCGAGGGAGGCCTTGCTCCAAAGACTCAAAGATATTGGCATCTCTGGACCCCTATTGACCTGTATTATGCCCCTATATGAGTTTGTCCTTGGTCGTCTTCACGCGGCTCATGGGAAGTTTGATTTCATCCGAATCACTATTGGGGTTAAACAGGGTTGTCCACTATCCCCTGCCTTGTTTGGGATCTATATTAATAAGTTGGAGGAATTTCTACACGAGCATATATAGGAAACTGACGACTACCTTCTTCACCAGGTTCTCATATCTATTCTACTCTTTGTTGACGACGTGGTCCTCCTCTCCTCATCCCCAGAAGGATTACAGAGGCAGTTGGATTCCTTAGCTCTGTTTTGTGATCATCAACAATCACTAGTACATTTGGGGGAAATTCCGACACTTGGTTCCGACGCTTTTGACCAAATGTCGGAAATTTCCCCAAATTTTTTCAATCCCGCCCGAAACCGTCGCTATACCGACATTTAGAGAAAAGTGTCGCAATACCGACACTTAGGAAAAGTGTCGTAATTGCGACGTTTGGAGGAAGACGTCGCAATTGTGACACTATGCCCCGAAGCATTGCTCTTGCGACGGATGCCTCCAAACGATGCAAGTGTGACTAACAATGTCTAAGTGTCGCAATTGCGACGTTTGGAGGCATCCGTCGCAAGAGCAACTCTTTGTATGCCGTCGGTATAACGACACTTATATGCGCGCTACATAAAAATACAAAATTTATGTCCGCGCTACATAAAAATGATTTTATTAAAAACTACATGCATTAACGTCTGATATCACGCACGCATTCACCCTCCGCTCTTGCAGAACAACATTCGCGCTCAGAATTCGCCCTCAGCTCTTGCAGAACAGCATTCGCGCTCAGAATTCGCCCTCAGCTCTTGCAAAACAGCGTTTGCCCTCAGAATTCACCCTCAGCTCTTGCAGAACAGCATTCGCCCTCAGCTCTTGTAGAACAGCATTTGCCCTCAGCTCTTGCAGAACAACATTCACCCTCAGCATTCGCCCTCGGCTCTTGCAGAATAGCATTCGCCCTCAGCGCTTGCAGAACAGCATTCGCCCTCAGCTCTTGCAGAACAGCATTCGCCCTCAGCATTCGCCCTGAGCTCTTGCAGAACAACATTCGCCCTCAGCGCTTGCAGAACAGCATTCACCCTCAGCTCTTGCAAAATGGTAAGTTCCCACTGCAGGCCCTTCCTCCTATAGTAGGGTTGACTCTATTTGGGTTTTTTTGGTCAATTCCATTGGATTGTGTTAGGTTGTAGGGTTCTCTCTAGATGTCTTCCAATGTTCTTTCGGATGAGTTTCAAAGAGGATGTGTAAGATGTGTTTGTGCTTGCATGAATTTGACTCCACCAATTTCATGAAGTTTAAGCTATGGATTTTAGTTCGACAAACTCATCCATCTCAACACCCAGTAACGAATTGCCCTTGGTTTGATCTATATTGAAGGTGAAGTGCAAAGTGGCTTTATCACAAGGGTAGTACTCCAGATCGAAAGTGATGAGCTTTAGTTCTCCAGATTTGGGGATTTTCTGATGACATACCAAAGGTCACATCCATACAACCATATCAAGGTCAATGTTGAGATCATTATCATATAGATATAGGTCACTGATATATAGGGTTAATATCATCATCACTATCCATGGAAACCGAATGGTTACAAAATCTGTGATTGTGGTTGGCTCATTTATAATTATTACCCATTTACAATAGAGCACAGAAACACTAAATATGGCCCGAGCAGAGCCTTTACAATAGGCAATGGAATTGCAGCTGCTTCATCAATAACCAATAGCTCCACTTGAGAAAACTTTTCATAATCTTGGGGCTGGATATACTGCAGAGCAAACTATTGTAGTTATCATTCGTGCTCCAATATATTAATATACTTTTTACATTGAACTGAAGAAAGGGAAACAAGCAAATGCTAGCCATCATACAAGGCTTTGACATGAGAGTTTTGAGTGACATACTTGAAAAAAAGAACTCATCCACTGATATTTATAATCATTTGAGTTATTCAAGTTAAACACAATGTCAAGAATCAAGATTCAATACCCTCTATTATCTTCATCACCCAATACAAGATTTAAATTTTTCCAAAAGAAACGCTTATTAAATTGGCAGCCATTATTTCTCCCTGCTTTAAAAACCCTACATTTAAATGAAAACAAGCATTGCATTTCAACTACAAAAATCTATTAGTGTTCAAATGTACATGTGTGCATCACTTGTGTAGGGTATTCTTTTCCACTTTCACATTATCCAAGAATGTGTGCAGTATAGTTCATATTTTTTGTGATTTAGATTATCTTGAAAAAGGAAAGGTAAATTATTTCCCATGGAAAAAGAAGGTTGTCCCTTTTTACTACTGGAAATGGTACAAAAAAGTTCCATTTCTACCTGAAACTCCTATGAAACAGGAACCAAATAAAGGCCATGTCCTCAATGGACATCATTTGGCTTTGAAAATGGCCATTGCACCGTGTTGTTTCTTATATTACATCACGATAGTTTCCTAGGTCATTTCTTGTTTCTTGAGATGAAAAACAACCAAAGAAATTGTGAAGATCCTTTCAAGAAATAAATGACCATTTCTCAATCATATCTCAACTATTTTTTATTTTATTCAATGGTTGCTTACTTTGAGAGAAATTTGACACTTTTATAAGGAATATAGCATAAAAACACAAAATGGGAAGGAATTGATGAGGTAGATGACCTTTAGTTGTTGTCAATTAAGAATTGATAATACACGATGCATGTTCTGTACTACAAACTAGATTCCTTCTCGGAGTTAGGACACAGAGTATTGAATCAAAGTTGTAGTTTCTAACTTCTTGTATTGGTTCATCAATCTTGAAATTCAGACATTGCATGTCTTTATTGCTTCATGTTTGAATAATTTGCATCATATCGTACAATAGGAAATTAGAAATTATGATTATTATTACTTTATGGATCTGTTAAGTTACTTTTAAGTTTGCATGGTTTAGTGTGAAATTATTCTAGTGTGCCCCTAGGCCCAGGAGAAGGAATGCCAAGGACTGAGAACCCTAGTTTTTAAATGGTATTGTTTCTTATACCCAAAAACCCCTCAACATCACTTCTTATTAGTTCTTAACAATAGTGTTGTAAACAATTTGAGAATTGATATAGCAAAATCTCGCACTTCTCAAGATACAGTCCTAAAGCTAAAGTGTGATACCATGTGTAATTCAATAGCCCCATTGTCACCTCACCAACCTCTTTTCACTTCGGGCTAGCTCTCCTCCAACTCAAGGGGGGTTCTCCCTAGTAGATGTTAGGGATCTAATGGCCCAACCAAACCAAGTCAAGATCCCCCTAACTCTCTATGTTTACTACTATCAATCAAAATATTGAACAATAGGGTCAGACATGCATCCTGAAGATAAAATTGCCAGGGTATTTTTGGGTAATTTCAAAGGGAAAGTCCCCAAATACATATAATCAAGGAATTATAGCGTGATTTCAAACATTAAATATCAACAAAATTGTTTAAAGGATATTGAAAGGAAAAAGGTGATGGAAGATAGAAAGTGCCTTACTTAAATGCTCTAAGGATTTTTCATTAGTTGCTCCAAAAGCTTCACTTCAAGGCCCTTCAAGATCGTCTCCAACAATGCTATACCATCAGCTTCAACAATGTTGCTCCAAAAATGTCCTCAAGGTCTTCACAACAATTTTACTAGAAGTTTCTCCAACAATATATTCAATAAGGTCTTCATTCTCAACTCGTCTCTTGTTTGGGTGCCTTAATGTGCAATGACATGTTTCCAGGACTGAATTCAATGCAAGGCATATTTGAAACTCTAACTCTGTCTTTCGGTGTCTTATTAGAAATTATTTCAATTTTCATTTTGTGTTTTCAAGTTAGATATTGTTTTCAAGTTTTTACATTTATAATTTTATTGCAATGTGGCAGACTGATCAGAGCAGTGCAGGAACAACCCCGAGACGGGATGATCGCGGAAAGAGGCCAGCCGAAGAACATGTAAAGTGCCAGCATTGCTCTATCTTCAGGTATTTTAGTTATTTACATAATTGAAATAATATTAATTTTGTTCAAATATGCAGACACCTAGCCATGGTACGCCTGATGATTCCCTCTTTGAGGAAGAGCTTTCTTCATCCCTATCTCCAATGCTCTTGTTGCGAAAAAAGGCACGAGAAGCAAGGTCGAAATTTAATACTTTGATAGACGCGCATCAAACACCTGAAACAGAAGAGAGGATTAAAAAACTTATGAACCAGCTAGAAACATATCGGGTAATAATAAAAAGTCAAAAGGATATTTTTTCGTTTTGCATGAGATGAATTGTGATAGTTTGATTTTTAATTTTTACATTGACTAAACTAACAAAAAGTTCTTTTGTATGTAGCGTTTTCTGGTACTTGCTGAACTCGGTGTTGGTGGTAGTGGGACACAAGGGCAAGATATTTCCCAGCAACCCTCTCGTACACCTTCTACTCCTTTAGGTGCCAGCCAAGAAACACACCCTGCCCAAGCAAACACCCAGCCAACCGCTGAACGTGTTGGCAGTGATGAGGCTGATATGGCCAACTACATTATTGCGTTTCCTAGAGCTACACGTGTCAGCTCCATAGGGACCATTAATGGCACGTTGTTGGTGAATGATGAAGGTGTCCCTATAAAGCACGTACAACTCCCAGGTAAATTTTAATATTTTAACTATTTCATGTACTTTATCTAAAACATATTTATCATGATTTTTATTTTTAAATTAATGATAATATATTTTTTTTTTCTGTGTAGGAAACAATGAGTTCTACAGGTTTTTGGAGAGCCATGCATTGGTAATTTTTGGCCCAACCATACGCACAGGGTGGAATTCCCATAATTCCAACCTGAAAAAAGAACTTCTAGATTATCTAGAAGCCCTTTTTGGGGTTAGCACATTTGACAGAACAACGGTGACTCGAGTTGCCGGCAAATATTTGAAATATACCAGGGACACCTATAGGACGCAATTGCAATTTAACCCTAGATACGAGTGTCCTCTCACAGTTCCAGAGAGTGAGTGGAGAGCACTCATCCACGACGGAAAAGAGAAAAAGGCAAAGAAAGAAGGAAAAACGCCAACTCGAACCGCAAGGTAAATTACAACTTTAATTCAATAACTTTAATTTTCTCTATGTCTAAAATAAAAGTGTGCTACGTCATATCTGACTTCAATCTTTTGATGCTAGGTTGCCTGACACCTCAAAGGCAACCAAAGCTAGGATTGAAAAAAAGGGCCATCACAAGCTAGGCCAGGGCGGCTACTTGAAATTAACCGCACGAATTGTAATTAAGTAGCTAAACATCTTATAACTAATTGTATCGCCTTCCAATGTTTTTGTAATCCTATCAAATATGATTAAAAATACACAATCATATGTAATGTAGGGTGATGACTTCAGAACAGAAACTACAGAGGAAGATAAAAATATCGCTTTCCATTTTGGCTATCAAGCAGTAGTTGAATGTCGCATAAGCTTGGGGCAGGTCCCAAGATCCAAAATGCCTGATAAGGTAAAACATTAACTTTTCAATATGTTTGTTTTCATCCATAAATTTAATGTCTAACAACTTTGTTTAAATCAGGGGAGCAACACTACCGACGAGGCAAATAACCTAGTTTTAGAGCCAAATGTAGATGATCCTCACGTGCAACCTGATCATTGTAGTAGGGACCAGGCCGACAATGCTACTATCAGTGAGGGCCGTGATGGTAATTAATTTCCACTTATAATTTTTTCTAATTATACCTTGATGGTTGTCCTTATAACATTTTTTGTTTAAATGACAGAGAATGTTTCCCTTGAGGATCTTACCACTAGAGAGGAAGACAGGGCAACAGTCCCAACGGCGACAACTGGTGCACCAGGTAAATAATCTCATTGCAATTTTTTTTATTAATATTACTGAACTAGTTCAATGATATTTAAAAACTGACAATTAAAATTTATTATTATCTGTTTTTGTAGGCGATGCCCCGTCACTGGATAAGACCAGACATCGTGACTACGCAACTAGGTCAGCGGCGACAACTGGTTCACCAGGTAAATAATCTCATTGCAATTTTTTTTTATTAATATTACCGAACTAGTTCAATGATATTTAAAAACTGACAATTAAAATTTAATGTTATCTGTTTTTTTAGGCGATGCCCCGTCACTGGATGAGACCAGACATCATGACTACGCAACTAGGTCAGCGGCGACAACTGGTGCGCCAGGTAAATAATCTCATTGCAATTTTTTTTATTAATATTACCGAACTAGTTCAATGATATTTAAAAACTGACAATTAAAATTTAATATTATCTGTTTTTGTAGGCGATGCCCCGTCACTGGATGAGACCATACATCGTGACTACGCAACTAGGTCAGCGGCGACAACTGGTGCACCAGGTAAATAATCTCATTGCAATTTTTTTTATTAATATTACCGAACTAGTTCAATGATATTTAAAACTGACAATTAAAATTTAATATTATCTGTTTTTGTAGGCGATGCCCCGTCACTGGATGAGACCAGACATCGTGACTACGCAACTAGGTCAGCAGTGCGGGTCGAAAGGCACGAAACAAGAGCAGAGCATGATGATATTGATGATGTAATTAGGAGCTTTAGAAATAGGAAGAAGAAAAAGAAAATTCGATAATGTAAAATATTGTATTATTATAAGACAAACGTTACCATACTTGGAACGTTTTTGCGTTATATAAAAAACTCATTTATCATACTATTTTTATGTCAAGCATTAATTGCAATGTTTCCTTGCGTACTTTTTGTTGAATTGTTTTTTTATTAGTTATTGAATATATTTTTTTTATGCTCATAAAAGTAAAATATGAAATATAGATTGGGTATTGGGGAATTGAGAGTGATGTGAGGGGGGGGAGGGTCCATAAGAGCTTCCACCTTCACGTGGTTGGCCCTGTTTAGTAGAGAATAATTTATTGGAGCGATTTTATCTTGGAGCAAACCTCCCTCGATCCAGTGTAGCAACAAAAAAGTCACTGTTGACTTAGTTGCTACTCTTTCAGATCGTGGGAGGCTTGTTCCAAGTTCATGCGACTCCAATAAATTGTTCTTGAAACGAAGAGGAGCTTATTCATGTATGTTTTGACATTTTCAACATATGTTCTAACATTATCATAAGAATGCATCTTAGAGTAAAAAATACTACATCAATTACTTGTATTTATTGTATAGATAATGATGGATTTTGATTGACTTGGCAGTGCAGGTACAAATCCTCTTGCATCATGAGCAATAAAACTTGTCAACCAGGGTCATGTCTAGGATATTTTTTCTTGTGCGCTTGACCAGGTTCGTAATGTCACATTTTGTAAGTTCCTTTACAGTTCATAATTCAATATTAAGCTTATTCATGATTATTATCTAGGTTTTTTGTATGTGTTTTTTCATCTATTTGATTGTAAGCAACTCTGCATGTTTCCTGTTGTTCACTATAATTTCTCCCATTACCACTCCCAGGATGAATATGAATTTATTGTTACATAGGTTACTTTATTGTTACTATGATTTCTCCATTTACGATTTCATAGGTTACATCATGTAAAGTTGTCAATCTCAGGTTGGTGATGAGCTTTAGTTCTCTAGATTTGGGGCTTTTCTAATATTTTCTCCCTCATTTCATTCCTGCATCACGTTGTTGTTTGAGCATGCCAATTTTATACCACTTGTACCAATTGGCACATGTCAATCTCTGAGTGGTGCCACATTTCACCTATTTTCAGTGAGAGTTTAGGGTTTCTCTAACATAGCTTCAGAAATCCGATTCAGTGCCTGCTTGAATATCGTCACATAATACTCATGGTTTTGATTGATGAGCATGCTCTGAATGGTTGGTTGATTCATAAGAACCACCCATATAGTCATCTTGAGATATTTCAGAAGTTTTCTCGGGTTTCCTTTTTCACCGTTTCTAGTGGGTGGGATGGTGAGGGGTGATCCATCAATACTGGTGCTCTTGTAGTAGGGAATTTGTTTTTGGGGATATAAAGGAGCATTTGATGTAGATATCCCATTGGATGCATTCATAGATGGGAATGAGAGGTCAAGAATTTAAATTAAAAATATGCAACCTCTAGCATGTTGAACCCTTAGTTAAACTGAGAGCCGGGGGGGGGGGAGGTGAATCAGTTTAACACATTCATGGACTTTTAAAATTTTTATTAAAGCTTACTTACACCTCCATTTCATGTCCAACTTAATATGTGAGTAATCTTAGAATGTGAGCAACAAATTTAATTTAATATAACAGTAGACTTTAATATGAGAGCAACAGGTATTAAGCAGAAGATATAAATCAGATCAACACATAAACATCATGCACAGAGACACCAGATATAAGTGGAAACCCATAAAGGGAGAAAACCACATCTTATTATTGTTGTGATGCAAAGGCAAGCTCCAACTCCCTCTCACCACTGTTTTTCTGTAGGCATCAACCTACAGGAGGCTCCAACCTCAGTTAGCTACAACTGACAGCTACCAAGCTGCAACTTGATAGGGAAGCTCCAACTTCCTCAATTTATCAAACTGAATGTTTGTTGATTTACCTCAGATATCAGCTCTGTTTTGTAGCATCTCTTTCTGCTCTGCTTCTCTTAATCTTATCTGTCTCAATCTTCTATATTCTGCATTCTTTATTCTTCTCACTCTCACGCACTTTCATAGCAATGTGATATTCTATATATAGAGTTCATCACATGACTCTTTACATTCCTCAGAGAATTTGAAGTGAATAGTCCTGACCTTTTGACTTCTGTCTTCTCATTCCTTTATCCAACTCAATTTAAAATTATAATACTAATAAGTACAAAATTTCATGCTATAGTGGGATTTTTCTTTTCCTTAGGATACTTGCCTTTGCATCACAAACAATAAAAAATATTTACATTTGCATTTTTCAGTTATACATCTCAATTCCACTCAGCTCCTTTTCTGGATTTTGGATTTACTAGATTTGTCTTTTCTTGCTGCTGTTAAGAAACTGTTCTGCATACTCTTTGTTCACTGTCATCTGCATATTCCACTTGTTCACTTCATTCCTGTACTTATTCCTGTTCACCGAACTTTCATCTCTACATGCTCTCCTCTTCTTTTTCTTTTTCCATACACATTCATCCAACCTTACTCTCTTTTTCGTTTTCTCCTGTATTCAGTTCCCTGTTCATTGCAGTTATATAATAGCTCATTTTAATTTTGGGCAAACTTGAATTAATGTGGAAACTTCATTTTCCATGGTTATAAAACCATACATACAAATTCATTCATATTTCAATCATTACAATATTCCACACGGGACTATATATATATCTGGACCCACATATTCCAAAGTCTTCAAATTTAAAACACCTTTTGAATAGTTTTCTACTGCATAACTTTTGGTTTAATCAATTCTCGGCATCTTCAAAACTGTGGTCAAACCTTAATAAAAACCCAACTTTATGACTTTAGTACAGTATAATTTTTTCCACTTAAACTGTGTGAAAGGTGCATTCGAAGCTTCTTGCCGAGTCAACTCACAATTCACAATTCTGGCAACCTTGCAATCTTCCTTTATTCTACGCTGGCAAATTTAACAATTAATTCTAGGTTATTTTAATCTCTCAATTCAAGGAATTAAGATATTAATTCAACACTCCTCTATATTTATAACCCGACAGTCCATTATGTATACCTATGCGCTAACGCAACATAATAGTTTGGGCTATTAGAACCATATTAATTGACCTTCGGCATGTACGTATATTGACCCACGTTCACATATTCCATTATACGTAATATATCCATGTATATATTATGGCGTCCTATTATTAACGAAGTCCCACAACATGAATCGACCCAAGGTATTTATATACTGTTGCCATATAACATTATAACCAAAGTTTAATAAACATTACCAAGGTTGTTCGCGCCTGGCTTATCTCGCCTTCTTATCCGACGGCTGCCATTGCGTTGCCCGATCCAACGGATATCGCTTGGATTAACTGCACGGATGTTAACGCGCGATGAAATACGGAAAGGCAGTTTTCCCTGGGCCCACCTTTGCCACGCGTCGACAGTTCTATGGAATCGCTCCCCCCTCCTCAAATACTACTTGCCGACGATAGGTGGTGCGATGAAAACTACTCTTCGGCTCCAAACCATGTTCACTGTTCACTTCTGTCACAGTTCCATCTTCTCTCATGCTCCAGGTTCCGTCCTCACCTTGATCTGCTCTTTTATGTGTTCTGCTCCTTTATAAGTGGCCCTTGGTCCCTGACGTTTCAACACGGTCCTACCATGTATATAACACACAGTTCCATTAATCTGTGCTTCCAAGGTTCCTCCGCCTTTCGCTCGCGACCTACACTCACGGCTCTATCACTCCCCTATCGACAATGTCGACAGTATTTACATCGGTTCTGCTGATTGCATGCAGGGCACCATTAATCCCATTACAGGCTCTTAATTATCACAGGTTTCGATTATTCTCCACTAGGATGCATGCACATATTCACACAGAACTAATTCAAGTAAAGCAGATATACATTCACACATAAATTAAATCCACAAGGCACAAATATACGGAAACATTTCTTATTTACACAATGGATTGAATTACAACCACTGGCTAGCCAAATCTTCATTCTGATGGCCTTCTTCCCTTGTGCAGCTTTCTGCAGATACAAGTAGGTCTATGTGCAAGTCTATGTGCAGGTTTTTCTCTGCTGCCTCTCTGCTTCATTTTTGTTACTTTGCCTCATTGCTGGTTCAGGCACTCCTCCTTTGCCATCCCCTTTGCCATCAATGACAATATTTCCAACATAGCATGGCAACCTGAAGGCCGCGAGAGACACTAATTAAAGATTGTTTTGTGCTGGCCTTAATATAGTCGTGATTTCTTTCTATTATCTTAATGAAAATATATAGTCCGGTCTCATTAAAATGAGGATTGTGGTTGTATTTCTCTTTGTTTGTTTCTCTCTTAATGCTCCAGAAGTTGCCAAAAGTTGCGATAGTTGTTTAGTTTGCCTGTTACAACTTAAAAGTGGTTTTTAGCAATGGGAGTCATGTTTTTTGAGGTTCATACTAATATGAAGATCTTGTAATTCTGTATTTAGGATAAGAGAAGATGGCCTCTGCTTTGGGCAGTATGACAACAATTGCCACATCTACCTCACTGGATAACAATGGAAAGGGGAAGAAGTTGGGTGCAATGTTTGATAATTATGGCAGACAATTGTCTTCTCTTTCAGTTTTTTCACCCATTTCCTTTAATCTCTCAAGCAGAAGAGGGACTCTGAGATTACGCGATAGAGAGAAGGTAGTTAATACAAGAGCTATGGAAAAGGAGTTGTACTTCAACAAGGATGGCTCAGTGACAAAAAAATTGCAGGTCAGAGAAAAAATTATGTTTAAAGGAAGGTCACCCGCACGTGAAACTTCACTGCGGTGGATCTTTCCTTGTCCACTTATATTCGATTTTAATGTGTTATTTTAATTTTTCATGGAGGGTTGTTTTGGCATATGGTCTGGCATTCAATTGCACACTTACTGAAAGCATTGTCAATTTGTCTTGCAGGCGGTGTGAACAAACTTGCTGATCTTGTTGGAGTCACCCTTGGGGCAAAGGGCAAATTTTGTCTTGGTGACAGTAGCTAAGGAGGTAATTTGTATATGTGTGCTCTGGTTTTCTTTTTAACGTTGTATTAGTTCCCCCTCTTAAATGTTTTCCTTTGCACTTTGTGATGAAAGTAAATATTAACACATTTAGAGTCATTGTCCATCACATGCAATTTTGCAACATCATCTGCCTACCCTACATACTTTACTCTACCATTTTTTCTTCTTTATTAGGGTGCACTTAGATTGGCAAACCCTTATCACACTTTCTTTTCTTTTACATGTAGAAATCTATCTAAGTCTAACCTTATTACATCCAAGGGCTCAGATTAAGCTATTGAGCTCCTTTTATTTACTCTACCTATCTACTTATCTGCCAAGATTAAACAGTTTGGTCAGATTTTATTCTCTATCTCTAAAACATGAAATTGAAAGATGAAATAGCCAAGCTTAAACTGCTTGACTATTCATAAATTGTGGCATAGGATACAATTTGCACACAATTTTATTTATTACATAAGAGAAAAAAGTAGTGGCATTTAGACTTGCACACTTTCCTTGGCCTTTCTTTTGGTGGGGTTCATTTTCTTTTACTTTTTTGGCCATTTTTATTCTTTTTACCCTTTGATTTTTCTTTTAGGGTATACCCTCTTTACATTTTTTAATTTTTTTTGATTTTTTGATAATATGGAAAACCTTTGCAACAAGAAAAGATATGAACATATTACATAGCCCATCAAGTCAATCATGAAATATGACACCTATTGGTATAGGAGTCTAACACTAACTATGTTATCACTCAGATTTTCCTTGAAGTTGTAGAGAAGAGGAAGGGGGTCCGAGGTAACCACAAACCAATCTTTTAGGTACAGAATCTAGCCAATCTGTACCCAGAGAGGGCTCTCTCTTTAAAATTTAGCTTTGTTTTGAAAGATATTAGGCTAGTTATAAAGTTCAAGGGTTTTGATTGAATTTAGGTGGTGGAATTCGATAGCTGAGGGCAAGATTGAAGTAATTCAGGCCATTGGGCTATGGAGTAAAAAAGATGGCTTCACTGGATTAAGTTTCTAAACAAAAGATGGTTTTACAGGGCAAGATAATCAAACAGAGAACAATTTTAGATCTTTAAAGCGAATGAGATGGAATTAAAATGGATGAAAGGAAATTAAGAATCTTTCAACACATTCAAAGAGGGAAATTGAGTGATTATCAATAAAGAGCATTCAAGTATTCTTTACTAGATAATCAAAATGCTTAAACTAGTAAAACAAGAGCAATTAAGAATTCACTGTTTAAAACTAGTTTAGAAGAAAACATTTATAATAACGATGATTAAAATCAGATTACACTTAAGCACTTTCTGATTTACTCTTTTTCATTAGCTATTCAGAAATGAAAACACAGTGATATGATAAACATATATAAAGACTTTAAAACACAAGAGAAAGATGACTTATTGATCCGTAGTTTGACACATGAATCCTGTAAAAAGTCTTTCGCATCAATTCATCATCCAGCAAGCCACAAAAAATTTCTCCAACAGCTCTTTATTCCGAAAAAATTCAATATTACAGCAAAGTATAGGAATCCACCCTCAATACTCTAATTGAGGGAGTATTTATACAAAAAATTATCAAAAATATCTCATAACAAATTGAGATATAATCTAGGGTGACTCAAGAATAAGTTACAATAAAAATAGAGACAAATGGTCTCGTAGATAAGATAAAAAGTAACTGATGTTGTGATGTTTCCTTCTTTTGAGAATGTGCTGGAGGCAGGCCCTATGTTTTGGCCCGTTGCTATCATCCTCAGTAATTCTGTTCTGACTACCTTGCTTTACTGATACTCTTTGTTTTCATTGATACACTTTGACCTCTGTTAATCCTTTTTATCATGGTATACTGTAGTAAATAGGCAAAATTTCATATAAGGATAAATTTTACAAAAGTTCCAACAGTTATTCCCACCATTTATCTTCTGGTATTCTGGTCCGTTGAAGTTTTCTCAATGTTTCATCAGCCTCAGTATATCTGAAAAAGGTAGGCTGAATTGGAAACAAATGCTTTACTTCATGCTCAAGATAAAATAAATTTTCCAATCTATCATGAAGATTTTTTCCTGTTGGCAATGCTGCTTCTGATGTACTGGTTGAAGAATTGGCCTGATTGTCAGCATACTTGTCCAATTTTTCAACATAGCTTTCAAGGTCCATTAGTTTATCCTCTGAAACTATAGGACCGAGCAATCCTTTTTTCAACAAAATATCAAATCTTTCTCTGAAGGCAATGATTTCTTCTTGCATATCTGAGCACCTTCGTTCTAGATTCTGCATAAGGGTTCTCTTAGTAAAAACTCTTTTTATTTCCAAAATTGTTCCAGTCCTGTCCTGAATACCAATTTCTGCAAGTTGGTGTCTGGTTTGAGTGTTTAGAAACTGTATGAGTTGATTGGCTTCCTCAGGCCTATTTTCCAATTCTTCTCTTGTACTTTGAACTTCTTCTATAGCCAATTTGACTAAATCATTATGTTCATACATAATTTGAATTGAAGACCAGACATCCTTTATTGATTGGATAATGTTGTCCCAAAGAATTTCATTTATTTCCTTTAAAGGTTTCTCCAATGTGAGATCTTGTTCCAATGCTTTAACCAATTTTTCTAATCTTTTGACCTCTCTTGTTTTATCAACAACACTCATTTTTGAGAGATCATATCTTTGTTCTAAATTAGTAAGCTGTAACTTTGTGTGCTGGAGTTCTGTTACTTGAAGTTTCAATTCATTCATTGACTTTATTAATTCTTCATAACTCAAATTGGAAGTATTTACCTGTGATAGCTCTGTTGGCTGACCTGTTGTGGATGTACCTGTACCTGTAATTGCCTCTGTTGTTGATGTTGGAATAGTAGACTGCTTGTTCTTTAATGCCTGTTCAAGCTCTTTTTCTGTTTCATTTAGTTGCTCATTCAGTTTCAAAAGCAAGTCCATCATTTCTTCTTCAGAATTTTTCTTTATCATCTCTTCAGTTTGTGGATGTCTTGAAGCTGGCAATTTCAACTACTTTCTCAAAGCTGCAATATCATCATCTTTTTTCTTGATTAGGGCCTCTATACCTTTGACATCTTTAGGATTGTGACCCAATCCAATGATTATTTCCTCCAATGTCTTTATCCTGTTGTCTTTGGCCTGAGAAGAGGCTTTTTCAAGCTGCAATTGTGCATTAGTGTTCTCCAAAGAATCCTGCAACTTCTGACTTGCCATTGCTTTATCGGTCAGAGTATAATAGATCATTTCACCAGTCTGCTTATGTAACTCAATCTGATGTAAAGGATGAATATCCTTTGCTAAGACTTCAAAATTTGTTCTAATATAATCTGCAGCTGTTTGAGGCTGCTGCACTTTTGGTTTGAAGTGACTCATTATCATTTCACCTTGCTGAATGTCATAAGCTGACATCAATCTTTATTGATTCTTAGGAGCCATCTTCAAATATTGATTGTAAACCTGGAGTCTTAGTGGATCATTCCTGGCTTTTATATTGATAAAGGTTTTCTTTATATCTCCTACATCTTTAACTCATGGTTTGAAAGAAGATATTTCAACACTCTGTTGCTTTTGCATCTCTTTTCTCTGTAAAGTAGTGGATGCCCCACTGACTGTACCTGTTTGTTGACTATCCAAATCTTCTCTCTGGCTATCAGGAATTTCCTGAACAAAATCTACTTCTGGAAGAGGATTTAATTTTTGTCTTTTAGCATGAGGCTGTTCTAAAGATCCACCAACAGGGGTAGCAACTTCAGCATCTCTCTTCTTGCCTTTTTCTATATTGATAGGAGTTGTAAAATTGAAATTTCTGGCTCATTGATCTGAATAGGAGGAATTTGTACTTGACCCTGTTCTTTAGAAGTCTCAGGTTGCTCTGTCATTGTGAATTTTTCAAATACTTGTATGTCAGACTCCTTTTCTTTTCCTTTAGATTGTACTGTGGCCAATGCACTGATCTCCTGTAAATTTTGCTGAGAAGTCCCTGCAGAAGAAGGACCAATACCTAGTATCTGCACCTGTCCAAAAGAGTCTAGGTCAAGTATTTTCTCAAGGTCTTTCATTACATTTTCAACATTGACCTGATCACTATCCTGTTCTACCAATGTTCCTTCCATCCATTCATCCATATTGGCATATTGTTCAATTTCTGGAATTTTGTGATGAATGTATGGTGATAGTTTATTTTTCATTCTTTTATCACAGATAAAGCTATTTGGGTCATAAGGCACCTAGTAAAAACTTTTTTGTAATCTGAGATATTCTTCTAAGATTATTTCTGCTTCCTTTCCAGCATCTCTAGAGTTACAAACAAAGGGACCTAATTGACTTTTGATCCTGAGTTGAGCCTTTTTCTTTGCATTGTAGAAATGAACTATATCTGAGTTAATCATCTGCCTAAAATAATCTAGTGCAAAGAGTCTCATGGGACATATTTGGGCAACTTGAATGGGCACAATTCACATCCATTTATTCTGATCTCAGTGCGATTTTGATACAAGTACCAGTCACCTACCCTATATTGTTTTGAGAGCTGTAGAATTTTCTTGATTTCATTATTGACTCTAGGAGGGGAAACTCCTGTTAACAAAGTGGTTGCAGGGTGTACAAATAGGTCAATAAACTCATTATAGGAGTAAGGAGAATCAGAGGAATTATGGGTGATGGCAGATCAAAATATCACAGACCTAGGATTTCCTTTGGCATCAAGTTTCTGAACATGGAAAGGGAAACTTTCTGATTGGTAATAAATCATGAGATGATATATAACAGAAGAATATTTTAACACTTTTTCATTCTCAAATCTCATGAACTGATCATGGATTTTATCAGCAATGTAGGATGCAAAATCATACTTGACAGCAGGGGACTGTCCAGGGGTCAATATAGACAACAATACTAGGGTTAATTGATCAACATATTCACTAGTATTGAAACCCATGATAAAGGATATCATATTCAGAATAAGCCTGCCCACATTAGTGAAAAAAGTATAACCATAGGGGGGAGGGCCTTTGGGCTGATGCTCTGGTAACATGAAGGTTTGACAAATGCGATTTAACACTTCATGGGACAAATTGGCAGACTTTTCAAGTAATTCTCCCATGGACAGGGGAGTGAGGGCTTGACCAGGTTGAAATTGCAGCATTTCACTTATCGACTGAGTAGTGATTGGGAAAAGGATGTTCTGACTCAGGGACAAAAATGATCTTTGATTGGGGTCATAGTTTGCATGGCAGTAATGAATTAACTCAGGAAAAATATGGACTGAGGGGAGAAGATACATGGGGAGATTGGATTCTCATAATCCAATAATATCATAACCATTTATAAAGTTATCTTTGCAGCGGCAAAAGGTTCGAAGAGGATTATCACTAAGAACGAGGTCTTTAATTTGAAAATCTCTATCTGCTAGGGGCAGATAGTCTAAATCTATGTGAGGGGCATTCAAAGGTGCGACGTTCAGAGCCACTAGAACCTCCATTTCTGGTTCTTGTGGATTCAGAAATGAATTTCGGGTTTTTGTGAAGAACAAACACAATTACAAGTTTTGGGAATGCAATTTACAATTCTGGGGATTGAACAAGACCAAATTGAACTCTGTTTCTGTCTTTCGTATGGAATTTAAAACAAAAGCTAGGATTTCACAGAGTTTTAACGGGAATTGGGGTAAATACCTATTTTTTGGGAGATGAACAGTGATTAAACAGGTACAGGCTACGGCATACGAACTCTGGATTACTGGTATGCAATTGTCTTCAGCAAAATACAGTTGATGGCGCTTGACAGTTTGTTTTTGAAATTCTCTGCATGAGACTTTGGTCGTTCACAGAATAATGAAAATGACACGGGAAAAATTGTTTTATTCACAAAGTCCAAAGGGTGACGAGGTTTTATTTATTTATTTAATGGATGACGTCAGCAGGTACGGAGGATGAGTCACGGGAGGCAAGCGGTAAGCAGTTTCCATTGCACCGCTTTTGGGGAAAAGTGGTTTTGGGCGGAGGGCGAGCGATTCCATAGAATGATTGACGCGTGGCATGGAACTGTTTGAAACCCACCAGGCCATCGCGCGTTATTGTTCGGACGCGGATGGCTAGCGATATCATTAATAACCGTTGATCTTAGATGGGTTGATCGAATGGCGATGGGGACGTGGAAGTGACGGGGATTTAATATGGAGGGCCCAACGCAATTAAACGTTAATTAATCTCATTGGGGGGATCTGATTGGCGGAGTTAATTAATCGTGAGGATTAATCAATTTGTTTATAAAAATGCAGGAAAGTGATCGGGAAATGATTTAACCAAGGTTAGCGGTTAAGGGAGGTATTGGGGATTTTACAAAGGGTTTTTAGTTTTAACCTTGGGAAAGGGAGTCGGGGGATTAAAATACACAGGGGAAGAATTATTTTTTGTATTAAAACACGTAATAAAACATGTTTTAATTATTTTTTCAATATACTTTTATTATATGATAATTAAATCAGATTAATCTAATTACCATAGGGGATGGAATTTATTATTACGATATATTTAGCCAAAGGGGGAATAAAGTGGGTTTTTTATTTAAACATGTGGTAATAAATAACTTTGGCTAAAATTTATTAATGGGTTTTTGGGGATATTATATAAAAAGGAGTTATATATAATAGGAACCACAATTCAAACCAAATTCGCGTTCCAAAATAGCCTGCTGACGTCAGCCAATTTTGTGACGCGAAAACCAAATGAATTCCACCCTAATCTTTTTCGGGTCCGAAGTTGGGCTGGCAAACGGAGGGAGAGTTGTGATGCGAATTTCTGATCAAATTCGCCCTAATCTTTTTCGGGTCCGGATTTCCACTGCACGACGGCCCAAACAAAGATCCGCTCCAATCAATTTCTGCCACGTGTCCTCAATCAAAACTTGCCCTGCTCCGTCTGCGGGTGCATTCGATGGCGTTTAAGGCGATGGGACATGGATGTGGCGATTTCATATCAATCGCATTAAGTTTTAATGCTATTCAATTAGCCGATATTTAAGTTCCAATGTTTCCACATTAAATCGCATTAAGTTTTAACACTGTTCAAGATCGGATCTCCACTCCTGTTAGCGATTCCGCATGCTCCAATATGATCCGCCCTTCGGCTCTCATTAATGATCAGAGATTAATTATTACGGGCATCCTTCGATTGCATTGCAGTCGGGGTCGATAAAATGGCATTTAGCTATGGTTTTTCAGACGAGCCGGTTGCTGGGTTACACTGCCTACTCACTGTGACAAGAAGGAGAAGTGGCCAGCTGAACTGCATGCTGCTTAGACTTTGCTGCATATCTACATTTCTCTCGGTCTGGTCTGTGTCTTTCTTGCTCTGTTTCTTAGAATTCTGCTTCTCAGTCTCCTTTTCTGCCCACTGCTAAGACTGCACCCATGCCTCGCCTGCGTCGAAGGATGCGTTTCTGCAGGGGGAGCACTAGAGGTCAACCCTTGCGTGCTCCCTCCAGCCCCTCAACTGAGTCGTCTTCTGGCCAGTCTAGTGATTATTACGTAGGTCGCTATCCAAATACGAGGAGTGGGCGGGGTCGAATTGTAGGATCTGGCCAACGTATGCATTCCCCTGCTCCTCGTTTCCCTACCGCTAGTTCACCTTCTACGGCCACGATGTGCACTGCGCAATTTTCGTTTAATTTCTCTCTCAACCGCCCCCGAATTATAGCCTCAGTCACTGTGGTTTTTTGTGAGGAGGCCCAAACGGAGGAAGAATGCACCCGTCCGGCGGGTCTGAGCTCGGAAAAATCCGGCCAGCATTCGGGCCTTCAGGAGGGGAGCCATAGCATGAATGTGGACGTAGCACCTAGCGATCCTGGACCTTCCGAAGGATGGTGCCGAATCGTGGAGGAACCACCGGAGGAGTAGTTTGGTTAATTTGGTTTTCTTGCTTCGCAGGCCCACTTAATTGGGCATGTTTTAGATTATATTACTGTGCTGGACCTCTGTAATATTTTTGAATTCTATAAACGTTCAAGACCTGTTTCCCCGTATGAGGGCAGTCTTCTTAATTTTTTGATTTTTTGATAACAAATTTGCCATGAGTCTGGGCAATGTTTTTGACTTCGGTGTAATTTTATTCCCACTGTTAATAGATTAACTTTACTTAGAAAAACAAATGTTGCCCTGTTTCTATTTTAAACCTGTTTTTTGAAATAAAGAGCCATGTTTATATGATTGTTTATAGTCAAAGCACTGCAGGGTGGTTTATTATATTAATATTTCACGGTCGAATTATGTTCATAAAAATTGGAAAAAAAAAAATGTTGCCCTGTTTCTATTTTAAACCTGTTTTTTGAAATACAGAGCCATGTTTATATGGTCTACATATTATACTCTTTCTCTGTATATCTACAGGAACCTTTTTGCTATGAACAGGTGGATGTCAGAAGCGGGTTACTACGATGTCTCTGCACATTTCTCGTATCCGCTTTATGATACTATTTTTATGTGTTGACAAAAGTTATCACTCCGCCTTCAAAACTAGCGATGTTGGTCTATGTTGTTGGTTTATTGATATGGTCTGATGGTCTTTTTATATTTTTGACATATCACACTCCTCACATGATTAGCGTTTTTCTCTGTTCAAGGATTTTGGGTACTTTAATTTGTATTTGGAACAATGGACGTCGGTACTCTATCTGTTGTTTTACTATTCTACATATTGCTATTTCACTTTCTTATAGATGCCTCGGGCATATTTGGATGCTTTCTCAGATTTGTCGATAATCTCCATGTGGACCATTACTGGCTTTTATATCAAGTCCCTGTATGTGACATGGGGTATTTTTCTATCACTGCCTGGGGTGGGACTTTCACTTTTCTGGATGGATATTTGGGTTCCAATCTTCAGATGTGAAAATGTAATGACTTCATGGACTGTTTTACTTCATATAATATATTCAAAACAACGTTTTTTCTCTTGTGAAAAAAATGATTAATGTTTATCACTCTGCCTTCAAAACTAGCTATGCTGGTCTATGTTGCTGGTTTATTGATATGGTCTGATGGTCTTTTTATATTTTGGACATATCACACTCCTCACATGATTAGCGTTTTTCTCTGTCCAAGGATTTTGGGTACTTTAATTTGTATTTGGAACAATGGACGTCGGTACTCTATCTGTTGCTTTACTATTCTACATACTGCTATTTCACTTTCTTATAGATGCCTCGGGCATATTTGGATGCTTTCTCAGATTGTCGATAATCTCCATGTGGACCGTTACTGGGTTTTATATCAAGTCCATGTATGTGACATGGGGTATTTTTCTATCATTGTCTGGGGTGGGACTTCCACTTTTTTGGATGGATATTTGGGTTCCAATCTTCAGATGTGAAAATTTAATGACTTCATGGATTGTTTTACTTTATATAATATATTCAAAACATCGTTTTTTCTCTTGTGAAAAAAAATGATTAATGTTTATCACTCTGCCTTCAAAACTAGCGATGTTAGTCTATGTTGTTGGTTTATTGATATGGTCTGATGGTATTTTTATATTTTGGACATATCACACTCACATGATTAGCGTTTTTCTCTGTTCAAGGATTTTGGATACTTTAATTTGTATTTGGAACAATGGATGTCGGTACTCTATCTGTTTCTTTACTATTCTACATACTACTATTTCACTCTCTTATAGATGCCTCAAGCATATTTGGATGCTTTCTCAGATTGTCGATAATCTCCATGTGGACCGTTACTGGGTTTTATATCAAGTCCCTGTATGTGACATGTGGTATTTTTCTATCATTGTCTGGGGTGGGACTTCCAATTTTCTGGATGGATATTTGGGTTCCAATATTCAGATGTGAAAATGTAATGATCTCATGGACTGTTTTACTTCATATAATATATTCAAAACAACGTTTTTTCTCTTGTGAAAAAAAATGATTGTTTATAGTCGAAGCACTGCGGGGCAGTTTATTATATTAATATTTCACTGTCATTGGAACGCCCACAATCCATAACAAATATTGAAGATTTACTTTCCTGTTTTAAAGTTTCATTTTTTTTTTTAATTGAACCTGTCGTCGGTATACCGATGCCTTGTAAGCGTCGAACTTGCGACAGCTTAAAAACGTCGGACCACATTTCGTCGACATTGCGACAGTTTACAAACGTCGGAAGAGCGACGTTCAAAACGTCGGACCACATTTCGTCGGAATTGAGACCATTTACAAACTTCGGAAGAGCAACGTCCAAAACGTCGGACCACATTTCGTCGGAATTGCAACAGTTTACAAACGTCGGAAGAGCGACGTCCAAAACGTCGGACCACATTTTGTCTTAATTGCGACAGTTTACAAACGTCGGAAGAGCGACGTTAAAAACGTCGGACCACATTTTGTCGAAAGTGCGACCGTTTACAAACGTCGAAAGCGCGATGGTTTGGGAAATGTCGGAAGAGCGACGCTTGTTTGGAAGCGACGGAGAAAGTGTCGGCAGTGCGACACTTTGTAAATGCGTCGGAAATGCGACTGCATGGCAAACCGTGTTTTTCCCGCCCTCGAACTTTCGCTCTTGCGACGACTATGTGTCGTAATAGCGACGATTTGGCCGTCGGAAATTGCGCCAAATTTTCTAGTGAATTGACCTTCAACCTGGGTAAAACCAAGGTTATGATCTTCAATGGGGTGAACAAAACCTTGGACCTTCACTTCCTATTCAGGGGGGAGGAGATTGGGATCGCCAACACATATACTTACTTGGGGGTGCAATTCTCAGGTCCCCACTTCAGTTTGCTACTAACACTTCAACCTCGAACCAACAAAGGATATGGATCCTTAGCCCTTCTCGAGAGACAATTATTTCGACATCACTTCCAACACATATCATCCAAGATGAGCCTCATGGACACCTTGATCTATCTCACTGTTCTATATAGCTTAGATATTTGGGGATCATCATTACTTGAGTCAGATTGGGCTTCAGCTGAGAGATTCTATAGTCTTCTTCTCCACTGCATCATTAGATGCAAACAAACAATACCACAACACATCATCCTTGCAGATTTTGGAGCTCAGCCCTTTCGGCTTGAGATAGTCTTCAGATTGGTTTCATTCTTGCATTGTGTCCAAGGCTTTGCAGACTCGATAAAGAGTAGGGACCGATATCCTTACTTGGCATATTTCTCTTCTGAGACTATTACTCGTTCTACTCCCTTAGGCCGAGCCAGATGTTGGTTTATAGGAGTTTCAAATATCTTAGAGTCAGTGGGCATTCAGTTGGATCATCTCCCTCCTTTCTGATATTCCTTAGATGCTCCTAGTCACCTTTTATCTACTAGATAGCAGCTAAACAAGGTCATCAAGGAGGAGATCTACAAACAGTTCGTCCAGGTCACCTAGGTCAATCCTACGAGAGGGTTGCGCCCAAAGGTGGCCTTCTATACGTTTCGCCACTGGATACATGCTCTTTGCATTCCTCTAGGCCAATTCAAAGTAGGCTCTCATAGACTTCGGGTAAAGACGGACTACCAAGTTGATAGACTAGACATAATCTACCAATTATGTCATTTACAGGAAGTGGAGACTAAGGTACACTTCATTCTTGGATGCCCTGTCTACTACGAGATCATAGGAAGGCTTCATTGCTTGTTCATGTTGTTTTTGGTAGCATTGGAAGTGATCTAAGTCTCCAAATTTGTGGAGAGTCTTAGGCACAGGTATTCCAAAGAACCCATGAACCATTTATGAAAATTCCACTCGGAATATGTTTTATTGTAAAAATTAATTATTTTAATGGGGACCCTAAGTCTAAACTTAGGGAAATTAAATAATTAAAGGGTATTAATAACATAGAGTGAGAATAATCTAGAAAAAGTGAAGATCAATTCAAGTTATAATCTTAGTCGTTGATTAGATCACGACCATTGATATCTCAATGAGAAGACTATAAAGAAAGACTTGGGGGTCATTTGGAAAGACACACTGAGTGATTCTAGTGATTGAAGTCTTCTGACGGAGCAGTGCTTGGACGAAGATCAGATCCAAGTGATTCTAGTGCAGTGAGGAGCAGAAGTAGCTTCCAGAGAGAGAATTTTCTTAGGTGGAGAATCATCAAGAGAGAGAGGAAGAGAGACGTCCAACATAGCCAGCGTAGAGCCATACAGGCTGACGCAGAGGCAGCGCAAAGCCGCATAAGACTACGTAGATGTTGAGTTGTGGCTGAGAGGGTTTCCGAGATTTTACAGTCAGATTAGTTATGGAAGCCAGGAGCCAGGGTGTGAGACCGTGAGGTTGAGATCTGAGATTTTGGGAGTCAAATCGATCCATAGTTGGGGTGACACAGTGCCCAGAGAGGGTGACGTAGGGACTGTGCAATGACAACGCAGAGCCTGCTACGGGCACCTCATCCAATGACAGGATCAACCGGATTTTCCAGTGATTGAGGTAAAACTCACATTCTTTCTGCTAGTATTTCTCTCTCTATAACTAAATAACCCTTGAGGTATTCAACGATGTATTCAAAAAATTATACTTCTTAATAATACAAACCCTCAGATCTCCTACACCAGTTTTCCCACATTGGGTTTTTCTGGGGACTTTTGTCCAAAATAAAGGTGCCCTATGTGTGTATTGTTCTTTTCTCAGTTTCCTTGTTTCAAAATCATAAGAAATTAAGTGCAGCCTGCTTCAGTAATTTACTTCAATAATTCATGAAGAAATATGAAATAACTATGTAATGTAATTTACAAGTATATGAAGTAGATTCAATTGGTTGCAGTAGGATTCCTGAGATTGTTAGATCTAGGAATTTTCACATGGTATCAAAGTGTTTGATGTGAAACAGGAAGAGTATATATGAGCATTGAAGTGAAGGAAAAATTGTTGCAGTAGCAACAAATCAACTCCTTAGAGGGATTACGCAGTTCTAGCTAGGAGGGCTAAATATTTGAGGTTGTCTCTCTCTGAGTTAGTCGGTAGAGAGGTAAGATTTCCAGATCAATATCTTGCCGAGGCAAAGGAAGCAGCACAGAGTCAGAGGGACGCAATTTTTCTGCAAGCAGTTCTTGGGCAGGGAAGCGTTAGAAGAAGAAGAAGAGCACATAGTATGGAATTCTGCCTCAGTGATTTCCTTGTCGAGGAATTCAAAATTTCTCATTTTGTGGGCAACCAAGGAGAAACAGACTTACTAGCTTCCTCACAGAGTGCGTAAGGAAGCCTAGAAGCTACGCAATAGGGAGAAAGAGGAAGAAATTCGATAATTTTCGGTTGATATGGCATCTCATGGTCTTAGAGATCAGGATTGGTTGGAGGGATCCTCCAACTACGTAATCTGGAAGGAAATGATCAAATTCCTTATGGATGAATATGATCTCAAGATGTTCGTGGACAACGTGATTGTTGTGCCTATAGATCTGGATCAGAACAAAAAGTACAAGTCTGATATGGAAAAGGCCAAGATACTTATCCTTGATTGTGTTAAAGATCATATGGAACATATCCAAGGACATATGGGAGGCCTTGGCCTTGCTATCTAAAGGAAATTCCGAGCAGTGGAAGATATACTTGGAGCAGAAGCTCCGGATGATCTAGATGCATAAGGGGGAACACATTAATCCATTCTTAACGAGACTTCAGGATATTTGAGACCAACTAGAAGTTGTGGGATCCACCCCAACTGCTACAACTATGGTGAGGTTGGCCCTTAACATAGTCACCAAGGAGTGGCAAGTTTTTGTCCAAAGTACCTTGGGTAGGGTAACACTTCCTATTTGGGAGCATATGTGGGCAGGACTTCAGGAGGAGGAGTTGAGAAGAGATCTGGTCAAGTGCAAGCTTGATGGTAGCAGTGGGAGCGGATCGAAGGATCCGAAGGAGGAGGAGAATGCAACCCTCGCATCGAAGGGGCTGCAAGGGCAACGAAAACAAAAGAGAGATGTTTCGAAGGTGAAATGCTTCAGATGTGGTGATATGGGTCACTTTGCATCACAGTGTTCTTTAAAGAAAAAGGACAAGGATGAGAAGCACAATCCAAAAGTTGTAGTCGTGAAGATCGAGGAGGATGAGTTTTCCATGAGTGCCCACGCATCTCCAGGAGGGAAATGGGGTGATATTGAATTGTAAGTTTGCAAGAACTTCAGTTGGGTAGGATCCTTTAGGGACTGATGGTGTCAATGATCATATAGTCTCACATATAGATGGAAAGAACACATCCAGGGGCATATGGGAGGACTTGGCCCTACTATACAAAGGAACTTCTGAGCAGCGGAAGATGTACTTGGAGAAAAAGCTCTGGATGATCTAGATGTAGAAGGGGGAGCACATTAATCCATTCTTAATGAGACTTCAAGAGATTTAATTGACAATCGTGGGATCCACCCCAACTGCTGCAACTATGGTGAGGTTGGCCCTTAACGCAATCACCGAGGAGTGGCAAGTTTTTGTCCAAAGTATCTTGGACAGGGCAACGATTCCTAGTTGGGATCAGATGTGGGCAACAGTTCAAGAGGAGGAGCTGAGAAGAGATCTGTTCAAGTGCAAGCTTGACAAAAGCAACAGGAACTGATCGAATAATTCAGAGGAGGAGAATGCAGCCCTCGAATTGAAGGGGAAACAAGGGCAACGGAAACAAAAGAAAGATGTTTCAAAGGTGAAATTCTTAAGATGTGGTGATATGGGCCACTTTGCATCACAGTGTCCTTTGAAGAAAAAGGACAAGGATGAGAAGCATGATCCAAAAGTTGCAACCACAAAGATCTAGGAGGATGAGTTTTCCACGAGTGCTCACGCATCTCCATGAGGGAAATGGGGTGATATTGAACTGTAAGTTCGCAAGAACTTCAGTTGGGCAGGATCCTTGAGGGATTGCGTAGTGATAGTGCAGCACCTGTCAAGGGCACCTCATTCAATGACTAGATCAGTTGGATTTCCAGTGATTAAGTGAGGTAAAACTCACATTCTTTATGCCAATATTTCTCTCTCTGTAACTGAATAACCCTTGAGGTATTCAGCTATGCATTCAGAAACGTGAAATAACTATGAAATGTAATTTACAAGTAAATGAAGTAGACTCAGCTGGTTGTAGTAGGATTCCTGAGATTGTCAGATCTAGGAATTTTCACATGGTATCAGAGTGTTTGATGTGAAATAGGAAGAGCAGATCTAAGCACTGAAGTGAAGGAAAATTTGTTGTAGCAACAGAAAATTGAATCCCTAGAGGGATTGTGTAGTTCTATCTAGGAGGGCCAAGTCGAATCCCTAGAGGGATTGTGCAGTTCTATCCAGGAGGGCTAAATCTTCGAGGTTGCCTCTCTTTGAGTGAGTCGACAGAGAGGTAAGACTTCAAGATTGATATATTTCTGAGGCAGAGGGAGAAACACAGAGCCAAACAGATGCAATTTTTCTGCAAGCAGTTGCTGGGTAGGGAAGCGTCAGAAGAAGAAGAAGAGCACATAGTGGGGAATTCTTCCTCAGTGAGTTCCTTGCTGAGGAATCCAACATTTCTCATGTGTTGGGCATCCGAGGAGAAATAGAATTACCAAATCCATCATGGAGTGTGCAAGGAAGCCTATAAACTATGTAGTAGGGAGAAAGAGGAAGCAATTCGAATTTTTTCGGCTGAGATGGCATCGCATGGTATTAGAGATCAGGATTGGGTGGAGGGATCCTCCAACTACATAATATGGAAGAAAGGATCAAATTCCTTCTGGATGAATATGATCTCAAGACGTTCATGGAAAATGTGGTTATTATGCCTACATATCTGGATCAGAACAAAAAGTACAAGTCCGATATGGCAAAGGCCAAGAGACTTATCCTTGATGGTGTTAAGGATGATATAGTCTCACATATAGCTGGCAAGAAAATAGCCAGGGACATATGGGAGGCCTTTGCCCTGCTATATAAAGGAACTTTCAAGTAGTAGAATATGTACTTGGAGCAGAAGCTCCAGATGATCCAGATGCAGAAGGGGGAGCGCATTAATCCATTCTTAACGAGACTTCAGGAGATCGAGACCAGCTAGTAGCGGTAGGATCCACCCCAACTGTTGCAACTATGGTGAGGTTGGCCCTTAACACAGTCACCAAGGAGTGGCAAGTTTTTGTCTAGAGTATCTTGGGCAGTGCAACGCTTTCTAGTTGGGAGCAGATGTGGGCGGCACTTCAAGAGGAGGAGCTGAGAAGAGGTCTGGTCAAGTGCAATCTTTACAGTAGTAGGGGGAGAGGATTGAAGAATCTGGAGGAGGATGAGAATGCAACCCTTGCATTAGAGAAGGAAACAAGGGCAACAGAAACAAAAGAGAGATGTTTTGAAGGTGAAATGCTTCAGATGTGATGATATGGGCCACTTTGCATCACAGTGTCCTTTGAATAAAAAGGACAAGGATGAGAAGCATGATCCAAAAGTTGCAGCCGCGAAGATCGAGGAGGACGAGTTTGCCATGAGTGCCTACACATCTCTAGGAGGGAAATGGGGCGATATTGAACTGTAAGTTCGCAAGAAATTCAGTTGGGAAGGATCCTTGAGGATCCTATGAAAATTTCTAAACATAGAAATCCTACTGCAGTGTCTTGATTTACTTTTCCTACTTGATTTACATTTACAGGTTAATTTTCTGAATTATTCAGTAAAATCAGCAAAGTAAACACAAATGCGGCCTACACATTTATAGATAATTTACTAAACATTACGCACACATGACAAAGTGACACATAGATTTTTTAGACAAATTTCCCTAGAAAAGCCCAATGCGGGAAAACTAATGCAGCTAGCTCTAGAGGGTTTTATTATTATGCAGAATCTGAATACAACAACCTTCTGAGACTGCTTCTGAGACTACATGTTTAGAGGTAACTTGTGCTCCATCTCAACCACCAAGTCACTAACTTCTTCTTTTATCCTCAAAGCTTTGCATGCATCCTCGACCTCAAGAGCATACATGTTCTTAACTCTTACGCCAATCTGTTTCACCTGTCACATGGTGATGTGTTTAGGGAACACCTTTCCTTTTCTAAATATGACATCATAACCACAGTCTTCGAATACCGCTATAGAGACAAGATTCTTCCTTAGTCCTTGAACATAAAAAACATCTATCAGTCTGATATGGGAGTTAGACTCCCTCTGAAAGGTAATTATACCTATGTCGATCACGTTATACCTCCTGTCATCTTCAAACTCTATGTTTTATTGGAGGTCCTTCTCCAAGTCACTGAAGATATGTCTATTGCCTATCATATGGAACGAGGCACCGTTGTCTCAATACCACATGCATCCCATTATAGTGTTTTCCATGCATGCAATGAGAGTAAAATCAAGCTCGAACTATGAAGCTAACGCTTCACCTGCTGCAACTGCAAGCTCCTTCTTGCTTTCCTTCTTCTGTGTACAATTTGAGGCATAGTGCCCATGCTCGTGACAATGAAAACACATGATCTTGGACAAGTCTCTCTTGCCCTCTTCGCCTTAAGAATTATTTCCCTTGGCTTTCTTTCCTTTTCCGACCAATGAAAAATCTTCTTCTTTGTATTTGTTGGAGGTCCTATCTCTGATGCTTTGCCTTATCTCTTCTATTACCAAGTCAGACCACAAACGCTCCCAGTCTAGCAACTTATCCCTCCCATTCACAGAGTCTTGATAAATATGTAAGCTCTTGGGAAGGCCTAGAAGAGCTAGGCTCAACAAATCATCATGGGCCACTGTCACACCAACACTTCCAATCTCATCTCGACATTCGGTGAACTTCGTCAAGTATTTTGGTATAATCTCTTCCTCCTCCATCTTGATCTTTCTGGGCTTGTCCTTCAGTGCCAACTTCCTATGGTTGCTGCTGTTTTGAAACAGATCTGTCAAGATCTTCCACATAGCATATGGAGTTGCCTTCCCACGGAGACTCGAGACAATATGATCTCGAACTCCCTCTAACAAGATCCTTCTCGCATTTCCAACCTTGTTCTTCCATGCATCAATAAGTTGATCATTTGCTGCTACGGGCTGGGGAATCTTACTATCATTGAATTCCTTTAGTCTGTTTCCCTCGAGCACTACCTCCATCCTGTCCTTCCATGCTATATAATTTGAATTTCCCTTAAGAGCATATTCCTGTCTCAAGCCATTGAAAGATGTCTTGATATGTTGTTGGATACTGAAGCATAAATCTGCAAATTCAAACCTGATCAAAACAAACTATGTTCTTCTCTTCTTATTGTGATTCTTGACGCTCTGATACCGTGTAGAAAATATACCAACACGATTCAATAAAATCTTGTAATGTACTAAAATAAGATATTGAATCCTTATACAATTTGTGGAAACAAAACATGATCGCACAATCACATAAGAATTAAGACAAAGAGACAATCAATCGCACAACACAAGATGTGTAGTAGATCTGACAAGAAAATGTATAAAAATGGAAAGTATGCCCAAGAAATAACACCATAGAAGATACAACTTCAGATCTTCATTAATATCAAAACCCTTGAGGTAGGGTAACACCATACAACTACTCCTTAAGGAAGGAGATCATTCTATAATCCATATTCTTGCTAATACAATAATCCTTGTCATCTCTCAATGGAGAGTCTCTAGACTTTATATAGGTTCCATACATGCAATATCATGGGTAGTTACCATGGGTCTCTCAATACCATACATCCAATATAATGGGCTTATCACTTTATTCCCTAGCTACATGTGGTGCCTTGCATAATGTGGGTTAACCACTTTATTTATTAACTATGGTCCATTTATTTATCATTCTTACATTATTACATCATATTATTCCCTTGGGTACCTCCCATTGTACCCTATATTATCCCCCCTATGTATATTACATTACACCCCCCTTAAACATGTTTCATCCCTGAAACATGAGAAGAACACAAATAATAAGATCTACTCAAAAGAGTATTCCATTGGTACCATTCACGTGCATCTATCCATCCCAGAGAAGGGTGAACACTCGATCTAGACGGTGCCTCGCTCGCTCCAGATGGAAGTGGGTTCTAGTAGTTTCTCTGTGTTGATGTGTTTTGGGCAGAATGCTGCACCTCTCTATGTGTCGTCCAGGGGTTGTTGTCCTTGTTGCTAATTCGTTTCCACCTTGTTGATTGTTGTCTTGCTGGGTGATATGTTGAAGCTTTAACTGATGGAGTATCTTTCATTAATTCCTCCACTATTGGTGATGGAGTGGTGTTTGGTGCTTTTGCTGGTACATGCTTGGATGTCTATGTGTGGTTATCTACCATCAAAGGTTCATCATATGATGTGTCTATGTCGTTAGAGATTTGTGCTTGTTCCTCCCTAGACTCTTCATGGTTCCTAATGCAAATATCCTGCAATGTAATTTTCTTCTTTTTATACTAGAGCTTCATGAATTTCTTTTGCACATTAAAATTGATAGTACCAACAAATTCCATCCAAGGGTGTCCCAAAACAACATCCACAACAGCCATATCTGAAGCATACAAATTAGAATGCAACACATACTTATGCATATAAATCTTAAAATCTTTATAAATTTGAACATCTTCATTATCAACCTGGGTGTTTTCAATATGTTTTGCTGGAACTTGCAATTTTTTAGCCAAATTAACATTGATACAAGTATGCTCGCAACTAGGAATGATAGACACAATGATGTTCTCTTTATGAATAATTCCATGAACCTGTAATATGGAAATATTAGTAGAAAATAAGTCTTTATGGCTCTTAGTGTCTTTTCTGGCTTGAGACCACTTGTCCAAAAGGACTTTTTCAAGTGTTTTCTAGGGAAGTTTCCTCACTAAGTTAAGTGAGGTCCACCATTTATTTTCCTCATATTTCATATGAAGCCCTACAGAGCATATCCAAAAATATGGGGACTGAGCCTTGTGATATTGTAAAAATTATTCAATATTAGGGCCATCATCTTTTCCTGTAAACTTCATCTTGCGAGAACCCCTAAAACAGAGTAAGGGTTTTGAAGAAAATCAATTACTTTGGAAAAAATATTAAAATGGGAATAACTCGGTAAATATAACTCAGAATCCTTATTATAACCCATGTTTGGAAAGGGAACATTCATTCTGCATCTATCTATGTGGCTAAAATCTTGATCTAGGTACTCTGGAAACTCATATCTGCGCTGCAATTGTCCCGTCGTCTCACAAATTTATGAAAAAAGAGTTGATTTTAAATCAACGATATCTCCCTTGTTCGGACTCCAATTCGACCGATTGTTTTTCTGAAATTGGGTGTTTTTTCAAGGGGATCTCAGATATATAGTTATTTTCCTGAAATTATGCACCAAAAACTACAAAAAATCAAGGAGAACCACTGTCTAGGAATTACCATCAGAAAATTTCTACAACACTACTGATTTAAAATCAGTGATATCTCCATCATTTGGACTCCGATTTGATTGATTGTTTTTTTTAATTTGACTATTTTTTCTCAAGGAATCCATATATTCTATTTTTTTCTGAAAAAAATTCACTAAAATTATCATGTTAGCTTTTCAAACTCGCTGCTCTGATATCAATTATAGTATATTGACAAGAAAATATATAAAAATGGAAAATATGCCCAAGAAATAACACCATATAATATAAAACTTCATATCTTCATTAATATCAAAACCCTTGAGGTAGGGTAACACCATACAACTACTCTTTAAGGAAGGATATCACTCCACAAGCCATATGATTACTAATACAAAAATCCTTGACATCTATCAATAGAGAGTCTCTAGACTTTATATAGGTTTCATACATGCAATACCATGGGTCTCTCAATACCATACATTCAATACAATGGGCTTATCACTTTATTCCCTAGCTACATGTGGTCCCTTGCATAATGTGGGTTGACCACTTTATTTATTAACTATGATCCATTTATTTATCATTATTACATTATTACATCATATTATTCCCTTGGGTACCTCACTTTGTACCCTATATTATCCCCCCTAGGTATAATACAAGATGTATCTAGGGAACACAACTACTCAAAACCCCTCTATCTTTATATTGCATACGGTCAAGGTGATGAAACAATACAATGCTATTCCTCACACTGAGAAACCTCTGTACTCTCCTGACTGTCTCACTATGATCCTGCTCGAATTTGGATTGCAATATAAAAAAAATTGGTCAAGTATTTAACCACTTGCCTGCCACTTCTTGCCCAGCCTTCCTTATGCATTCTTGGGCTAATTGAGCCCCTATTAATTAGGAAAATAAAAATTAATGATTGTGCAATCCTTCAAGGACGGCCTGATGACCTCGTGCATGACCTTTACAATTTCGTAATAGTACAACTAATAGATCTCTTCCCTTTAACCTCAGTGTCAACTAGGTCTTCCTTCAGACTGACATGAAACAACTATTTATAGTGAATTATCAATTAACTGATTGATCACTACTTGTGAATTAAATCAACTTTAATTCACTGGACCTATCACTAGCTCATCTATCAGTTAGAACTAGTTAAACTGATTTTAACTCAATTAAGTGAGTTAACTAATTACAACTCACAAATAACTATATCTGGAATCCCTAAAAATAGATAATCTCTTTGCATGCCTCCTCTTTGACCTCTAACTCAAATTTCCTAAGCTATGTCCTCCTGACTCTATTAACTAATAGAAGTCGTCATGAGATGAAATTGCAATTTTTATTCCAATTTTAATTAAGGGAAAATCAAATCAGAAGCCTCATATGGTGCCATTTCTGGGTGCCATTTTCTAGATTCCATTTCTGGTTGCCATTTTCAATGTTTCTTGTTTCTAATTTCAACAGATCATTTTTGTAATAGGATATATATTTTTTATTCTAATGTCTAAAATGGTGAGATTATGGAGTTTGTATTTTATTTATTGCTCAACTTTTATGAGACATATCTATGATAGGGAAAAATAAATTTGTAGTTACACATAACGATGAACCTACTGAGTTGTACATGTTTCCATAATGAAATTTTAAGGCAAATCTACCAATGTACTATGGGATCTAGCGATGGACTATAAGATGCACACTAACATGGCTAAGAAGGTGCATTCTAACGTTGAGCTTAACAATCTTAGGGATTAAATCAAGTCATCAAAAGTGAATTTAGATGACAAGGCAAAACAACTAAGAGAGCAATTTGATTATGATTTTTTATAGAGTTAGAACTAGTTTAAGTTTGATTTTTGATACATTTTTATATGTGAAACATCTATTTTTTCATTTCAATTTTATTAAAAAAATGTAATTTTTTTTTAATATTTAATAGTATTCATTGTAAATATTTTTTATAATGTTATTCACACACTAGAATGTAATATATTTGACATACATAAACTATTCACTATTTTAAGGCAAATGCTTCCATCCATAAAAAGAAAGAAAGATCATAGAACTATTTCAATGAGAGTTGATGAAGTTCTTGCGGGAAAATGAGAGAGGGAGGTAGAAGAGAGAAACACAAACAAATATGTAAATGAAAATAGAAAGATAGAAAGTGTTGGGTATAAGTTAGTCACAATGGTATAAACAACAATTCCATCCATACAAATTTCCCATTCAATCAAATTCCACATTAGTATAGTTTTCAAATTCCACATAATATTCATCGACCAACATTTTCAACTTGTGATGCATAGTCAATATGCCATGTGTTTACTTACATTTTCTAATGATGCATCCAAATTTCAAGTCACTATATTGGATTTTCCACATTCCACATTACTAGGGTTTTCAAATTCCACAAACCTAAGGTATTGATATTGCACAAAAATAGGGTTTTCAAATTGCATAATGAGATTTCCTACGAATGAACAAATGCTTCTAAGCCATGCCAAGATAGCATCCTAGTTGGCATATTTGGCTTTGTTGAGCCTAGACAGCTAGGGACACATGTGCATTCCTAGGAATAAACAAACATTCATGTGGGCACATGATTCTAATGGCCCCATTGCCACTTTTCGGGTCATCATCTTCATGTGTATGCCCTTAGTGGATTCTCACTTGATTTTTCAATTGTGCATAAACTTTCTTAAGGTCTCATTATAGAATTTCTCACAACATTTATTCATACACTTTATGCAAGGTGTTTTCTCATTAGTCTACATAGTTTATTTCCTTTTCCACACATGACTTATGTGATTCCACAACTCCTTACGATTTGATTTGTGGAAAGATAGTGCAAGAAAACCCATGAGGTGTAGACCAACTAGTTGGTCTCAATGGGGTTTAGTATCTCCAAGATTGGGGTTCAAATCTCATGGAGAGAGATTGAGGATGAAAGCCACTTTAAAGGAAGATATTAGTATACCTTATAAGTAAATTTATTTCTCTTTTTCAATTTTGTCTAATTATTTTATTTAATCATACATTTATCTATAGTTTTAGTAATTATAATATTTATTTCTTATATATATATATATATATATATATTCACTCATCTAAATATTATGATAATACAATTTTTTATTGTATATAAAATAATTCAAAAACTATATAATTAAGTTATTACTTTTTAAAATATTATTTTATTTTTAATTTATAAATTTAATTATAATAAATTTAACTAATTTTTAAATTCTACCTTCAAAGAAATCAAAAACTTATAAATTATATTATAATATCATAAATTTTTGTTTTTATATGTAATAACTCACAAAAACTTATAGTTTATTTATTATTATTTTTTTAATGTATCTCTACTTTTTCAATTTAGTAATAATAATTATTAATTTGGAATAAAAACTTTACAATTCATTTATTAACAAATAATAATTACATAATATTTATAATTTACTTAAACAATATTTTTATATTATTTACTTCAATAGTTATAATTGATATCTAGGGGTATATCTCTTATCTCATAAACGACGGGGTTTGAATAAGAGTATGTAGGTTTCCACATACTATTTGGTATTTAGCTTAACCTTGACTTTAAAAATAGAATATTATTATTATTGAAAACATTTGAATCTTAAAATAACCTCTAAGTAAATATTTTTATTTTGGGAAGAGCTTCCGATTTCCAGACCTGCTTCCAAGCAGCCCACAGAGGAGAGGGGTAGATTTCACCAAGGAGGATCTCATATCCCACTTTGATGGAGTAGGGAGATCCAGTGGGATCCCATCTAAAGTTGTCTTCTTCACCCCTTGCTAAAGGGGCAGCGCCATTGAGCATGCTTGCAAGTTTTAATCTGTCATTGTGGAGATAAGGAGGGAGGTTTGGGAACAACCAACCATCCCAATGACTATTATTTTCTTTACAACATGAGATTTGATTTAATGTGTTGATGCCAAGTCCCCTGAGATGGAGTTGAATGTGAAGAAAACTCAGATCATTTGCAAGAGGAGGCTTGCCCGTGATCTTGTCGTTCCATGTGTCAATTCTAAGGCCCCCGAGAGGAACTTTGGGGGTGTGATCACGGAGAAAGGGAACATCTTTCTTGCAAAGAGACCAAATGCAAGAGCATGGCCTGTTGGGAATAGGTTGATCCAGTAAACGTTATCTTGAGGTTGAGAGATATTTTCGCTCCAGGACTTGCTTCCACCATGACTATTGTCCTGTGATAAGTCTCCAAACAATTTTTCCTCCAAACGCCTGATTCAATAGTTGAGGGATGTGAATGGCTAAACCTCCATTCTCATACTTATCAGTAACATGCCTCCATTTTACCAAGTTTAACTTCATTTTTTCTTGCTTGCCTCCTTGCCATAAAAAGTCTCTGAGGATTGTCTCCATTTAGTTTTGAATGCTGATTGGGGCTCGTAAAAGGGAGAATTGATATCAAGGTAGGGAAGAAAGAAAAACTTTTATTAGGACCAAGTGCCCAACCATATTGAGCCAAGTGGCTCCCCATTGAATAATTTTCATCTTCATCTTATCGAGAGTAATTCTCCATACCTCATTCTTCAAAGGTTTGTAGCTTACATGCATCCCGAGATAGTTGCAGTGATTCCAATTCCATTTGTATGGAACCCTAAAAATTTGGGCAATGTTGTGAATGGTATTCTGAGTTGCATTCTAACCATGTATACAAATTTTAAGATAATTTATTTGACCTCCTGAATGATTCATAAATCTATCGAGCAAAATTTTTACTCTTCTGGCAGCTATACAAGTAGCTCCTCCCATCAATAAAGTATCATCAACAAACTAGGAATGGTTCATGTTCTTGGTCTCATTGCAGAATTTTATACCTGTGATTAAGCTCGCTCTGTGATTGAAGTCCAGGGCTCTTCTGAAGGATTCATCCATGAGGACGAAGAGGAAAGGGGATAGGGGGAATCCTTTCCTAAGGCCTCTAGAAGATTGGAAAAAATGACATGGTCTCCAATTGACCATAGGGGAGACTCAGGGGTGAGAAATGAAGATTGAATAAGAGAGATGATTTCTTCATTGAAGCCCATTTTCCTTAGGATAGATTAAAGAAAAGAATGCCTTACCCTCTCAAAAGCATTGGCAAGGTCCAACTTTAGAACAAAACCCTTTTCCATTCTGCTCATACTGGAGTGAATAGATTCTTGGACCAGTAATATGGAGTCATATATTTTCCTGCTGGCTAAGAAACCTCCCTAATTTTTAGAGATAAGACTGGAGAGAAAGGTTTTAATGTGGGTGGCAAGGATTTTTGTGATGATTTTGTAGGAATATTTGCATAAGGATATTGGGCAGAATCTGGAGAAGGTGGAAGGGCGAGCTTCTTTAGGGATCAAGGCTAGATAGATCAAGTTTGTGAATCCACCTATCTTTTTTTTCCTTTGGCTCCAATGTATCATTTTTATGAGATATTTTTTTATTACCTGCCAGAAGTTCCAATAGAAGCTGATAGAAAATCCATCAAGTCTTGGAGCTTTGTCTGGATGAAAAGTCTAGATCGCTTTGATGATCTCATCTTCACCAATATCCCTGGATAAGGAAGCATTGATTTCTTCGATGATCATGGCCAAAGTGTTCTTCAGAAGGTCTTCATAATCCTCTATCCCCCATATTCTTTGTTAAGAGGCTTTTGTAGTGTTGATGCACTACCAATTTGATCTCAGCTTGCTCTTTTAATGTGTTATCCTGATCATCTTTTATGGATGAGATGGTGTTTTTAGAAGTTCCGAATTTTGATTTTTTATGGAAGAATGAGGTATTCTTATCCCTAGCCTGGAGCCATAGGCTCCTAGATTTAATCCTCCCTTTTCTTCATCTTTTTTCGAATTGGACATTTCCCAATAAAATTTCTTTTCATGATCTTGCTTCTCCTTGGTGATACCATGGTCCTCTATATCATTCTGGATTTCTTCTAGCCTCCACTTTGTGTCCTGTTTGGCTAATTCTAGTTCTCTATAGTGTTCTTTAGCCCAATCTTTGAGAGCTATGTGGACGAGTTTTAATTTCGTCTCCCATCTGAACAACGGAGATCCTTCTACCTGCATTCAGCTTGTGCTTTCAACAATTACTCTTGCATCCTGGGAGTCACACCATAGCAGATTGTAGCGGAAAGGAAGGGGTCTGAAGTTTGATTGCTCTCCAAGGAAAAAAGTGACGGGGTAGTGATCTGAGGCCGAGCATGGCAAGATAGTGGAAGTGGCGACATTTAGGAGGGAGATGAGAGATACTACCACAATAAAGCGATCCAAACTTTCCATAATGTTACTTGGACCAAGCCTGTGATTGTTCCATGTAAAGCTATGTTTCCTGGGAGCGATGTCCACCAAATCGTGGTCTCTCATAATGCACTCCAAATGATCTCTTGAAGGATTAAGAGAAAAAACTCCCCCTCTTTTCTCCTTTGGGTGCATAACCAAATTCAAATCACCTTCGATGATAAAATTTCTACTGCCTTCACCTTCCATGTCAGTTTGAAGATATTTCCAACACACTTCTTTGTCACGATAATGGTTTGGGCCATACATGTTGTAGATTGTCATCATGATATCTCTTTACACATTTTGAAACTTGAATTTTATCTAGTGTTGTGTCTTTGATATTTTTTGTTGGTATCATGAGTTTTTATTCCAGATTATAGATATCCCTCCAGATGCACCTCTGGATCCTACAGCTGTGCCTGTGTAGTTTTTGAGTCTGCTTATGATTGATTCCATATCATTTTCTTCTTGTTTGGTTTCTTGAAGGAGAATTATGTCTGGCTTTTTTTTATTGATGAGATCTTTTAAGGCATTGATTTTAGAGGGGTTGCCTAATCCCCTACGATTCCATATGATTTCTTTCATTACTTAAGGGTTGAGGGTAAAGACCAATACTTCCCTCCTATGACTTGCTGACTTGGTTCTTTGTTGTTATGCCCTCCAATGAAGGTCTCTATTTGTTGTTGCGTTCCTAGAGCTATATCCTTCTAAGTTGCCTCTTCCCTGTGGTGTTTGGTAGTTTTTCTTCCTAGTCCAAATTTTTTAGTTATTTCCAGGATAGGTCCCAGGTCCTTTGTAGCATTTCTAGTGATAACGCGAGCAAAGAAAGGTTCAGATGATGATAGGTGTGGGCCATATTTGGAGGGGGGAGAAGGGGGGAGAAGGGGGGGTAATGTCAGAAGGGGAAGGGGAGGAGGAATGGAGATGGGTGTCTTCTACTAGAGAGGACAATGCAGTGAATGGATTTGAAGAAATCAATGAGGGTTTAGGAGGAGGCTAGGAGGGAATCAATGGGGGATCAAGAGGGGAAGGGTCGTTAGGACCAGATAACAGGGAGGAGGGAAGGGATGTCGAAGGCGCAATGATTTTAGAATTAGAGGATTTATTTATTTTATAACTTCCCACTGGGGTTCAAAATTCTCAGAGTTCACAATCTCAATCGTTTTCGGACATCTATTTGCAAAATGACCATATTCGTGGCATACCTTGCATTTGAAAGACATTTGTTCATAATCCAACTGTTGGATATGCGTCCAATTTTCCACCTTTAGCTTGATTGCCTTCGAGATTCCTTTTCCAAGATCTACCTCAATGCAGATCTTAGCGCAAGCTTGCATGTTGTTCTTCGATTCACTTCTTTCTATGAACTTTCTGACTGCATTCTCAATCGCTCTTAGAAAATCGTCCCTTGAGAAATGCAGTGGTAGGTGGGTGAGTCAAACCCATATTGGGGCCGCATTTGGGACATCTAGCTTTGGATCAAAATCCGACATCCATTTTTTTAGATAGATACCCCTAGTGTCCATGAAGTAATTTCTGAAGATTGGATATTTATCTTCCTTTATTTCAAAATGGAAGGTGAGGAAACCCCTACCACAAAATCTGATGAAGCAAAGGGGAAGATCCTGACGGTTGATAACCTGAATAAGAAAGGCAAGAGGGAGCCTCTAGATGTCCTCTCTACAATGTCACTGAGGAATATATTCAACACCTTTTCATTGCTTGTTCTTTCGCTCAAAATTGTTGGAATCATCTCTCTTCCCCTCTTCAGATGGAGATTGATACAAATGCCACAATTTTAGATTCCATAGCACAATGGAAAAAGAAATACCCTTGTGTGAAAAATGGAAGAGAATTGTCAAAATAATCTGAGAGACAATGCCTTATGTCCTCCTTCAGAACATATGGCTCATAAGGAATAAAGTCATTTTTCGTGATCAAAATAAATGCATGAGAAAGGGGAAAAGTAAGACATGGAGTCTAATTGTTGAAACCATTATTGCTAAGAACAATAGTTATTTCAATATAAATGACATGTAATTTGAGGACAGACAAATATTCAGCTGTGTTCTTGACCACCTTCCGAGATATCACAAACCCTCTGTAAGGAAACCCATCCATAACGAGCAGTGGGAAGTAAGACTCAAAGAGAAGGAATTCTTAGAAGTGCTTGATGGATCATGTCGACCAAAGTTCTTCTTTGATGGTGCTTCAAAGTTAGATCATGGGGCAGCTGGAGCAGGTGGTCTCATCACGGACCAACATGGAAATCACATTTCCTCCTTCGAATGGGGATTGGGGCAGATATCGAACAACAAGGCAGAAGCATATGCCCTGATACAAGGGCTACAATTAATCAAGAAGCTCAAAATAAAATAAAAAATTATTTTTTTCAGAGACTCCTCTATTGTCATTTCAATGATGTTGAATGCCTCAACATCCCCCAACATCAACCTCAACAGACTCATAATCATAAATCACACCCTGGCTCAAGACATTAGGGATTTAACCTTCCATCACATCCTCAGAGAAAACAACAAAAAAGTGGATTCTCTATCCAACACAGCCTGCTCCAAACCAACTGGTCAACTATTCTCCCAAGGACTCACACTCCTCACTCTTGTCCCTTGATTTCCCCTATGCATCCCCTCGACATGATATTATTATTTTGTATATGTGCCTCCTCGATTTTATTCCTGCACCTCTATCATGCCCATCCCTCCTCCCTCTGCTATCCCGTGACCCTGTCTCCCTTCCCTCTCCATTTTTCCCCCTCCTTCAGTGTGCTACCCACCTCTCCCATCTCTATTTATTCCCCTCCCCTTTCTTCTGTTGCATTCATCATTTATTCTCCCCTCAGCGCAGCATCTTGCTCCTCCTTTCGAGTTTCCCCCTCACGCACCATCCCCTCCCTTCTCGGAGCTCCTGTGCCCTCTTCCAAATTGGATCTTTACTCTCTTTGCAGCATCTAACCCTCCCAGTATCTATGGGCCTTCATCCATCCAACCTCCCCTCTGTCTCCCCCATGTTCCTCCCCTCCCCTCGCTCCCTTTGTTGCAGCTCTGTCCTCATTCCTTTCTACCAGTATAAGAAGTGAAGACTGCCTCCACTGCTCTGAAATGAAAGCAGAAATGGAGTTGATTAAGGCACAGCTCAAGATCACTCTGGAGAAACATGCTGCAGACCTCAACTTCCTTCGCTATCAAGCTCAATCCTTCTCATAACAGTTGAGAGGAGTCAACAACCATTGCGCACATATAGAAGAAGCTCTAGAAATCCTTCGATATATGATGGGAAAAAGAACAGCCCCAAGTGCAAGCTCCATCAATGCAAACAATACTAATCCAGACAACAATCTTGGTACCCTGGATAACTCCAATGGGCATCAAAACAATAGGACCTAGTTCTTCCTAATATCCTTTGCATGATCATGGACTGCTATATTTTATGTCTTATGTCTTTTAAAATTACTGTTATGTTGTTTTAGTTTGTCGGAATCTACAAAAAACCAGGTATAAAGCATAGTAGCAATAGACATTATCCAGGAGGTTGGGTTTTTGTCTTAACACCACTCCTTGGTATCTATTTATGTAACTCAGATGTAATGGAGCTCTCGCTCCCCACTTTTTTTTGGAATATAACCAGGAACTGACTTTGTCAAAAAAAAAAAAAAAACCTCTATAAAATAATAGTTTATTTAACTACACTTTTCTAAAATATATTAGTTTTTACTAAATCAACACATATATTATAAATATAAGTATTCTATTATATTACTCTCTAAATAAAATTTTCAATAGAAATAATAATAAGCAATTTATTATATATTATCAAAAGATTATCATTGCAATATCAACACGCTACCTTTAATATCAAATAATTATCTAAATTATTTAAAGCATAATAATATATTTATATAAATAAATCAAAACAATTGTTTATATATATTATAAATAAATATGATATATGCACTATATTTTATTTATGAAAAATCACATAACTTAAAAAATTATATATATGAAATATGCACTATATATTTTTATTAAAAATCACAAAACCTAAAAATTGTCAAGGTTATGCCATTATTCTCACAAATTTTACCAGATCTCCGTAACAAATTGCAAGCAAACCCAATCTTTTTACATTCAACAATTTTTATTTTTGTTATTTGGGTAGCCCTACATCTTCAACATCATCTCCAATACATATCACCCTGATCGGGGCAGGGAATTGAACTAGTGACTTCACATCAAGGAGTGCCTTAACATAGCACTCGATCACCATCCATCCAAGACCCCGTGGACCTTTTTACATTCAACAAGTTATATATATATATATATACTTTTATTTTTATTTTTATTTTCTTACTGTTTTAACATATAAATAAATTTATATATATTTTTACTCATTTATATGTTAAAATTGTTTTATGATTTGTCTTTTCAAGGTTTTTCTTTCATGCAGTGAATACATCTCACATTATATATATATATATATATATATATATATATATATATATATATATATATATAAGATTCTAGTTTCACTATTTTTATCATATATAGATTTCATATAGCTTGCCTATATAATTTCATTGAAAAACATATAAAAATGGGAAAATGAGTGTTCCATGAGGCTGAATGGAAAATTATTGTTGCTAAACACATACATTTCATAGAAAAATATATATATATATATAGAAGATTCTAACTTCATTATTTTTAGCATGTACATATTTCGTATAGCTTGCTTATATAATTTCATTGAAAAACATATAAAAATGGGAAAATGAGTATTCCATAATGCTAAATGGAAAATTATTGTTGCTAAACACATATATCTCACAGAAATTTAAAAAAAAAAAAAAAAAAAATACAGAATATTCTAGCTTCATTATTTTTACCATGTACAAATTTCATATAGCTTGCCTATATAATTTCATTGAAAAGCATATACAAATGGGAAAATGAGTGTTCCATAAGGCTGAATGGAAAATTAGTGTTGCTAAACCCCACAAACAACTTTCTCTAGCTTGGATTTGTGTCTTTGCGCAAAACCCATGGGTGATGGACGTACTTTTTCCTCAAGCTACGAACTACAGGACTCGAGGACAAAGGATGAATATTAAATTTAAAAACATGCATGGTATAGGATAAGCTTTCAACCATAAATTTTTCTGGCAATAAATAGTTTCGTTAATGACCACGTCTATCTATGTAAACGATGGCAAGATGGAGAGAGAGGTGGGCCCGAAAATCTGTGTAACCATACACTGAGAATCTGCAATCGGGATAAGGGTAGCCCTAAGTGATCTAGCAAAATTAAGAAGAATGACAATTGAAATTCTGGAGGAAATTTTGGCTAAGTGAAACTACTCTTCAACTACGTGTCTAGAAATTTCCTTCGTGTTTTATTCCACAAATTAATTTTGGATTCAAAACAAAATGTCAAGTGCTATTTAAATGCAATAGATGAAGTTGATCAAGCAACTCATGTAAGTGTTTGGAAAAAGAATGTATGTAATTAGGGAATTATTTATTAATGGTTATTGTTATGGGTTGGAATTCTTTGCCCAGTTTTAGTGGAAACAATCATGTTTATTTTTTATGTCAACCTTTCTTCAATGAATGATTTGTAAAGTTTTGGAAAATTTAGCCAGAAAAAAAAAAAACATTTTTGCATCGGTGGTCTAAATTCCCAACAACCAACAAAAGTGCAATTGGAAACAATTTTTTTTTTCTAGACTCGGTTTTAATGCATACCTGGAGATTGAAAGAAAGGAGAGACATAGTAGACCTTTGGTTGAAAACCATTTTGTAATTTTGAATGCTTTGATAAATATTGAGTTTTAATAATTTGGAAGGAATTTTCTCTAGTTCAAAGAGAATTATTCATATATAGTTTACTATCATAATCACATTAGTAAATGTGGTTGATATATGTGGAACATATATTTATATTTATTATGATTAATTATGATTAATATTAGGATTATTATGATTAATTATATTATTAATTAATATTATTATTTTTATTGTAAATTAAATTTAAAAGCATTATTAATTAATAGATGATAATAATAATTGATTCTTTCATTTTTATTTTATTCGTTATTAATTAATTCATTCACTAAAAAAATTAATCAAATTATTAATTCTTTTTTATTTCATTCATTAATAATGAATTAATCCATTAAATTACAATTATTAATTATTAATAATTAATAATTAATTAACTCATAAATAATTAATGAATAACAATAACAAATAAGTAATTTTTAATATTCTTTTATTAATATAAATATCGTTAAATAAATATTAATTAAGGAATTGTCTACCTATGCAACAAAATAGCTTAGACGACAGTTTTTTGTCGGAATCTGGTAAAAAAAATTCAAAAAATCAAGTAGTTCGAGTCTTTGAATCGTGTTTTTGATGGTGAAAATGGATTCAACAACATCAAAAACCCATGGGGTGCCCAGAACCCTGAATTTTGGCAACTATAACCCATATTTTCAAAAATTTCTTCCAGAATTTTTCATAATCTTGCTGGAATTTCTTAGTTATTTTGTGGGTTTTTTAGACTACACGATTAATTAATATAGATATTTTTAATTAATATAAATATTATTAATTAACTAATTATTATTATTATTATTATTATTATTATTATTCGAAGTGGTTCACGAACACAATGTGCCCGCACACATATGTACTCGCCACGTCCACGGTTGGAAACTCTTGGCAGACCTTCCCGAGGGGGTCTGACCATAGGCCATACATGTGAGGCCTAACCCCAAGGGCATCAAGGAGATTTGATCATGTGACCACCCAATTGGAAAATTTCTTAGCGACAACGACTCAACCAGTTGAGCTAACCCTTGGGGCTAATTAACTAATTATTTTAGATATCATTTTTTGGGATTCAACTGTGTTAAGTAAGTCATTCATCTATGACCATTTTCATGAGAGGTAGTCGTAACTGAAAATTTTCTCATGATTTTTGAATAGTCCACTTAGCACTCATTGCATCGGGTGATGCTCACACGGGTGAAGAAGTGGGATTGAAACTAGTGAAATGAATCACATAGTGTCAATCATCACTTCAGGGGCTTGCAATCGGTAACTAGGACTTCTCGGGACGTCACTCATACCAGAAATCCTCTGGCTAAAGCGAGCTTTAATGTGGATTTTTCCCCACAATGAAGCCCACTTAACTTGCTACCCAATTTCACAATACTTGCTAAGGTCTATTAATAAGAAAATGGGATAGCAAGCTAAGTGGGCTTGATTGTGGGAAAAACTCCACAGTAAAGTGTGCTTGAGCCAGAGGTGTTCTGGGATGGGTGACCTCCCGGGAAGTCCTGGTTACCAGGTGCAAGCCCTGGAAGTGATGATTAACACTATGTGATTCATTTCACTAGTTTCAATCCCACTTCTTCACCCCTGTGAGCATCACCCAATGCAATGAGTGCTAAGTAGACTATTCAAAAATCAAGAGAAATTAGTGAGTTACGACTACCTCTCAAGAAAATGGTTATAGATGAATGACTTACTTAACACAGTTGAATCCCAAAAAATGATATCTAATGTAATGCACTGCGGAAACCCCTCATACTTTTATTATTATTATTTATTGATATTGTTTTATTAATATAAATATTGTTTTTTATAAATAGTTTTTAATACAAATATTTATTGATACAAGTATTTTTATTTATAATAATTTATATTAAAAATGCAAGGATTTATATTTAACTCAAGGACTAATATTAAAAGCCCTATGAATAACACTATACCCTACGAATATGAACCTTTAGATCAATAAACCCAAGTGATTAATATTATAAACCCAAGGGATTTATACCAAAAACCTCAAGGTATTATAAACCCAAGGGAATAATATTAAACCCAATAGATTAATATTATAAACCCAAGGCATATAAACCCTAAGTTAAATATTATAAACTCAAGTGAATATTAAACCAAAGGGATTAGTACTAAAAACCCAAGGAATTATGAACCCAAGTGATTTTTATTAAACCTTAGGATTATATTTATAAACCTTATGAATAATATTGTACCCTAGGGATATGAACTCTTAGATTAATAAACCTAAAATGTTGATATTATAAACCAAAAGGATTAATTCTAAAACCCAAGGTATATAAACCCTAAGATAAATATTATAAACCCAAGGGATTAATACTAAAAATCCAAGAGATTATAAACCAAAGGGAATAATACTAAACATAAGAGATAAATATTATAAACCCAAGATATATAAACCATATGATAAAAATTTTAAACCCTAAAATAAACATGGTTGGCCATAGTATATTTTCATGTTGGCACAATCTTTTTCACAATGCGACATTGGACTATGGTTGACCATGATTAATTTTCAATATTGAGACAACCTTTGGCACAATGCGACGTTGGACAATGGTTGAACATGGTTGATTTTCACATTGAGACAATCTTTGTCACAATGCGATGTTGGACCATGGTTGACCATGGATGACCATGGTTGTCATAGTGTGACGTTGGACGAAGAGACAATATTTGTCACAATGTGACAATAGTTATTAACCATGGTTGACAATCATTGATTTACGTATTGAGACCATTTTTGACACAATGCGATGTTGAAACATGGTTGACCATGGTTGATTTTCATATTGAGACAATCTTTGTCACAATGCCACATTATTTGATTTTCATATTGAGAAAATGTTTTTCATAATGTGAAGTTGGACCATAAATTGACCATTATTATAAACCCAATGGATTTATATTAAACCAAAATATTAATATGATAAACCCCGTGAATAATATTATACCCTAGGAATATGAATCCTTATATTAATAAACCCAAGGGATTAATACTTAAAACCCAAGGGAATAATATTAAACCCAATAGATAAATATTATAAACCCAAGGTATATAAACCCTAAGATAAATATTATAAACCCTAAAATAAACATGGTTGACCATGACTGACCACAATTGATTTTCATATTGACACAATCTTTGTCAAAATGCAACGTTGGACTACGATTGACCATGATTTATTTTTATATTGAGATAATCGTTGGCATAATTCGACGTCGGACAATGGTTGGCTATGGTTGACCATGCCTATTTTCATATTCATACAATATTTGTTACAATGAGATGTTGGACCATCATTGTATCAATGTGATGTTGGACCAAGAGAAGATTTATGTCACAATGTGAACATTGTTGATTTATTCAACAATATTTATCAACCCAGCCCATTTTCTTTCATGCTCAACCAATTTTCATCTTATGTGGAACCCTAAGAATCTTGATTCTCATTTGGTCATCAATGATCAAGTTGTTATGGCACTATGTTCCATTACCTCACACGACACAAGAAAGATCTTCCCTTTGTCTACTCAGTAATGTCTGGGATATTCTTCCCTCTAGTGCTTTTCGGGTTGGGAATACATATCCCAATGTGTTGTATGTTTTCTGGGATTTCCCTGCAAGATCGATGATGGGCTCTCAAAGAGAAAAAAAGGCATACTGGGTGATAGGTTCCTAACTTGCCCAGTTTGTATGTTCACCTGCACAACCAACCTCTTAAATGCATTGAATGATTGTCTCTAATAAGTCAAAGGAGGTGAAGGGATTTATTTAAGGCACATACTATAAAAGAGACAAGATCTAAAGATATCACTTTGAAATATAGGATTTACTTTCCCATAGGCTCTTTTTTCTCTTCCCACATGGTGGAATCATAGCCTCTCTTGTTCTTTCTGCAACCATCTTAGACCATTATATATTATATTTTAAAATTAATATTTACATCGCTTGATTTCAAAGTGGCAAGCCTAACACATGGTCCATATAAATATATTTATGTCATAGATGCCATTAGTTGGGCCTTGACCTTGAACTCCCCACTAACAATCCTTACTAGATATCTTCATCATTTACACATGGGGTCAATTGTTTAACCTTACATGGCTTAACTTGTATCATTATAAAAACACACATTTAAAAATTTTACATACCATGATCCAATTCATTTTAGGGACAATAAAACATGGTCTAAGTCACACAATTTGGGTTTTGGCAATGTTAAATTTGATTCAGGTTCAAATTTTCTAATGAAGTTTGAATCAAGTTCGGCTTTAGGTTTGACTATATACATATATAGACACATAATTTAGAAACTAAGAGAATCACTTACCCCTAGGAAGCTTGAAGCTTATGGTAAGTTTGGTTGAGCTATCTTATGGGCAGCAACATGGTCTTAGTATGATATGTCTGGTTTTGGGCATATAGGAAGTGACAACTTGCTAGGGAGGTTCAAACGTAGTAGTGAGGGAAGCAACGACCTGAGACGAGAATTTACATTTAAGGAGGGGCAAGTGGATGCTAAAGAGGTTACACTGTACATACACAATGTAGTGGTGAGGGATGCTCGAGACACGATGGAAAAATGAAGAAATACATGTCGCCCAAGCGAGTTGTTTTTTTAACATTTTTTAATTCAAATTAAACCCTAAATCAAACCTACTCTCTAACCTTGATTTTTTATTTTTTATTTTATTTTTCCATTAAATTTTGTCTTTGAGGTTCAAAAAAACTTAGACAAACCTCATCTTCTTATAGGTTTGTTTAATTCTAAACTCATAGGTTCAGGTTCAGTGAACCCTGTGACTTAGAATCTGGTATTAAAATGTTTCACTGTGAAATTTTTCCAAAGTCTTGGTTTACATATTTTCATTAAACAATAGCTTTATGTGGAGCACGATATATTGCTCCCATAATTCCTGGATTTTTTATTCTTTTAACAAAAACAGTTATATTTGTATTAATAAAAATCCATAGTCAAACTGTACGACAAAGGACTATCGGATTGCTTTGGCAAATGCACTTCAAAATTGTGATTGATAATGTCTATCCACTCTTTACATTGCAAAATACCTAGTGGAATTAATTCCAAAATTTCTAATATGAGTAAATTCACACAAATTGGTTACATAACAAGAATAAAAAACAACACACAATTAAACTAGTTTATTAGCTTGGCTTCTTGTTACCATTGGCTGAGATATTGCTGGGGATTTCTTCTTCTATACTTTTTCCTTTTCTAGACTCTGGGCTATTTCCAACATCCAAACTTCTTTTCTATTTAGCAGAGTCCTTGTTATTTATGTGAGTTAACTTGATTTGAGGGGTCTACTTATTTTTTAGACTTAGCTTCTTTGACCATATCTACCCAATTTGACATGGACTCGATACCTAAATGAATTTTATTTTCTTGCATTGAATCATGAGGGATAAATTCCTCAATCTTTGGATTTTAGATTTTAAGATCTTGTCGAGTTTCATGAGGTATGTGTTTCACTAAAATTGAAGGATTTATAGGTGGAGGTGAACCATTAACATCTGAGACTATCTTGTGATCCTTTGAAGAGCCAACCCACCAAGTCGATTTACGTTTGTGCTTCCAGTTCTTCCTAAACCCTCTAGGGAAATAAGCTGCAATGTGTCATGTTTCAAAGCAAGATTTGTATTGCAAAGAAACTCTCACATATTCTAGCTTCAAGGGCCGGTAATAGTTTTACTTGTCAAAATGATTTCTATTGGAAACCCTTTACTAAAATCCATTTCCATGCATATACGAGCATAATTTGAAATGGTATGTCTTTTGGTTGCACAGGAAGAAAAATGAAACTTTCCGAGAGTAAATGCAATGACTTGAAGGAAGGATGGACCCAAAAAATGCAAGAGAAAATTTGGGAATCACACCCAGATAGGAGTTGAAGAAAGAACAAACAAAGGATTGAAAGAGGAAGATGAAATCAGTGTAGCATGATTCTTATAAGACCCGCGACTACCCGCGGGTCTTGACGGGTTTTATAGCGAGAAGGGTCACTCACATAAAACCCACAGTTTCTACCCGTACTCGCTAAAACCCAGCTACCCGCATTGATGTAACAACCTTGGGGAAAATTCCATGTAATATAAATTAATAAAGGAAAAATAACAACCACGGTTGATGGGACATGTATTCCAAGCTAAATGTTGGGCAAAACATCCTAGTGAGTGTTCATTTCAGTTATTATGGCTAAGGGAAAATGGCAAAGGCTTTGGAAAGGAAAAATAACATTTTTGGCACATATATCTATGAAAATAATGGAAAATAGGAGAAAAGGAAGGTGAAAGGTCACAGGTTGCATGTGAGGAGGAAAATGAAGGAAAATAGTGGAAAATGAAGACAATAAAGGCCTCATTGATAAAAAAAGATTTTGAGGATCAGTTGGTAACCTTTTGTTAGTTCATTTTTGGAGCTCTCTCTTTATTCTCTCTATCTCTCTCTCACTCTTGGACACTTAGAATTTTCTTGGAGCACTTTGGAATTTGATCAACAAATGAAAATAAGGAAAAAGGAAGGAAGGAGCAATCAAAGAAGAGCACGATAAAGCAGCTACAACAGGATTATTTGCAGGTATCGATTTACATGTGTGATTTCATTTTTTGATTTGGAATGAACGGTATTTCATGTCGTGGCATGGGTTTTTCCAGGTGTGACAGTGTTTTCAGCCTAGCCTTTCCATTTCCGGACAACCATGGTGTAATGGGTTCTCATGTTTTGGTTGAGCTGAATTGCAGGATGGATTCAAAGCTGAGTGAGGTGGATCTCTGAATCAAAGAAAACATGGCCTAGTAACCCTTGAACCATAATTTGGGTTGCGGTAAAGACAGATAATTTGTTGTCTCAATGGGCCTAGGAATCCTCGACCAGTGGATGGCGAGATATACGGTAAAGTTTAGAGGTGGGTTCTCTCCATCAGGCCTAGGAATCCTGGGATGGGATATAAGGTAAATCCTGGAGAGTGGAGTCTCAGTTTAGGGCCTAGTGGTCCAATGTGTATTGCAGTAAAGCTTGAGATACTGAGATACAAGAAAATTCCTCACAATGTAGGTGGAGAAATCTGGTGGCATTCATCCTTATTCTATAGCTTAGCGATCCAAGATAGATTGCGGTAAAACTCAGTTTCTAATGATAAGGGTGAGGTGGTTTAGCCTTTGGATAACATTATTGGTTCTTTTGGTTTGAGACCCACATTCATGCTTGGAATATGGCACGGGGGTGGTCGGCTGAAGAGAGATTTGACTCAGCCATTATATGGCCGAGTGGAATGTGGTAATCCATCCCAGGTTGGATTTTGCATTCATTAATAAGATATTAATTCTTTGACATATTATGTGTAAATTTCATGGTTTATATGTGGATTATATGGTTGATGTATCCTTGATGTTCATGTTGTTATTATGTTGGTTATAAGCATGTATTATGATAGTGATGATGTATGACTCTCCTCATGTTTTTATTTGTAAATGAATGAACAATGTATCTATGACCTAATAGATGATATTGCAACTAATTATGTAAGGGAACAATGTTTCTCAACAATTCTCAGATAAGTATGAGACCCCTATGCTCAGATATGTTTTTTAAGCATGCAAATTACATATTTGTGACATGTTTGACGAAATGGTTGCCATGGCTAGTAAGGGTATAGTCTATACTTTGCCGATATTTTTGCAAATGTATCATTGTTCTGATGTTATAATTCATATTTGAACCTATCATTGAGTTATGGGGAGTGACCTAGGCTCTAGACCTGAAAAAGTGGCTCAAATACCAGGGACTTTGACATAAGTCTGAGGGAAAAAGTCCCTTTATGCATGCATCTCCATGTTGTGGGAGCGTCCAAAGCCTCCTAGACGCACCCTTGCCCATATCAAGGGAGTGACTAAGGGTTTATTGGTCTAAAACCTCAGTGGGACCCATGGGATGGTTACTTGAGAGGCTGGCATGGCTCATGGGAGTTGTGTTGCTGACATAGAAGGTCCGTGTGATGTGTTTTTATCGATTCCACTTCTTTAAGGTCACCTAGGAGGTTGAATTAGATCATGGTAGCCTCTCGTCGCATGTTTACCCTTGTTGGCCAGTTACTTGGGTAGATGTGGGAGGAGGGTGTTACAAAGTAGTATCAGAGCATGGTTCAACACTTGGACTGGATGGGAAGAATGTGTTTTTCATGCATACATGTTAGTTGCATATGTGTTATATGTTTGTGGACTATGTGCTTTTTGTATATGCATGGTGGTGGTCATTGTTATAGTTGTGTCGCCATGTGGAAGTTGATGGTGTTGTTGTTGGATGTGATCATCATAATTTCATGTCAATTATGCATTTGTTATGCATGTTAGTGTCTATATGTTGTTATGCATGCATTTTCATAGTTGTTTTCCATGAGGTCATTGTAGGAATTTTTGGTCATAATGATGTTGTTGATAAGATATGATGTTGATATGTTGGCTAAGATAGAGCAAGAGATGCAGATCATTGAAGTGAAGTTGCAACACTAGAATTTGGGGTAAGATTAGATCACCATACAATTGTTGTATGATTAGGATGAAAGTATGTTAGTTAATGGATTGTTATATGCATTAGGGTTATATATGTTAGCCACCTATAAAAATTTTCATATCAAATGGTGGCTAAATCATTTTTTGAGCCTTCAAGAAACAAGTTTTATTGCTAAAATGTTATCTCTTGAAGACTCATGAAGACATCATGCCCTTTGTTTAAATCTTCACTGTTGTTTCCCTCTTAATTATGAAAATCTGTTGTTTTCATAATAAAAAGACTGCTGCAAAAATCTCCATTTTTCCCTCATTTTAACCCTCTTCTCACTTCAAATAACCTCCATTTTTACCCGTTTATTCCCCATGAAATTCCTTCATTTTTCATGTATTTCCTCCTTCCCCTTCATAAATACCCCTTTATAAGGTTTAAAACTCACTTTTGAACCTTACCGAAACCCCCAAATCCATGTAAAAACCTTGAAAAAATCGTAAAAAATAAAGTTTTTTACTATAGGCTTAAGCCTTTTGGGGCTAAGTCCTAAACCACTTCCCCACATGTGCCCTAGCACTGGAACCAAGCACTAATGGTCCCAAGCGCTTATCGCATCGGAACAAATCGAAGTGCGCAAGTCTATTTGTTTTATTAAGACCTCTGATGCGATTGGCCCTTTGTATTTAACCCCCAAACCCTTTGCCGCTTCACAAAACCTAAGGCCCGCAATCGGGCGCTTAAAACTTGTAAATAAATGTTCCCGATGCAAAAATCCCTTTGCATTTTGAGAAAACCCATTTTTCTAAAGTTTTTTTCTAAGCCCGTCGTTCATTGGTTGGAGCTCTTCTCCACCATTGATCCTGGACCAATCAATGGCCAGTGCTATATCGCATCGGAGATTTCCATTGGCGCAATTTATTATGTTATTCGCCACCTCCTATTGGTGGTCTTCCGATTCATCCTCCACCGTCTATTTGATCTGTAGATCGACGGCCCACAGTCAATCGCATCGGCACTCCTCTGTCCATGCCCCCGCCGATCGCAAAAGCTCTGATTAGATCTGGGCCATCCACGTGTCAAGATCCGACGGCCCAGATCAATCCTCCCGACCTTGGCTAAAAATCATACGCCCCACTTCATAATGTTTTTTGGCCAAATATCAGTCGTTGATCTCTGCAGATCAACGACCCTTACTGACCTTTTCTCCACTTCGTATTTTATTTTATTCAACCTCCAGAATTAATCACCATCGTTCATATCTTGATCCAACGGTCCAGGTTAATACCACCTTCCCCTGCCCCACCTGTTATTTCCCTCCGCCTTTTCCAAGGCCCTTCGTAGACCAATCTCCACCATTGATCTCGTGGGCCGATCTCATCCGACGACCCACGATCATCCACGAAACCCCAATTTTCATTACAATACATTTCTTCCGCCAAAGGATTTTATCGCCTATTTTCTTTGTATTTCGTCCATTTCTTTATAAAGCGGCCATTCTCCATTATAATTCCCGATCGCTCTTGACCGTTGATCTTTGCGAGATCTACAGATCTGACTTAACTTTTCCCACCGTCTTCCAACCGCCTCCTTTTGACCCCCGCAAGCAAATCTCCACCGTTGGATGTTTTCATCCAACGGCCATGCTCCTAACTGCAACCTCTGAAGCAGTTTCACCCAATACGCAGGATTTTATTAACTTTATTGTATTGTGCAAGTTTCAAAGGTTTTTTCCATTATATTAAAGGAAAACCAAAGGCCGAGGATGACGATCCCCCACGCCTTTGTTCATAAAAGAAAAGCCATCTAAAGGGTTCGACACCACGTTTCATCAATGTATCATGGGCACTGATGCCATATGAACCCTTTGTACACCTACACATCAAAAAGACACAACAAAGTTAAAGCAAATAAAGTGTATCAGTATGAAGATTCAGGCAAAACCATAAATGAAGAATTAAATCCGGTTTACACCGTTTGGATGGGTTAAGGCTAAGATCGAAAATCAAAAGCCTAATCCACTAAATTAAACATAGTAAAAGGCAAATCAAAAATATTTATCGGACAGAGGATGCCTCCACTGCCACATCAGAGGCTAATTGATTCCTCTCAGCTACCTAATGCCACCTGTAGCCTCACAGCATTCAACAGAGGCCGAGTAATGACCAGAACAGAGGATATTTGCATCATCACAGCCGAACAGTTAATTCAGCCAAAGGAACTTATTGCAAAATATCAGCAGAGTTATTACAAGATGACACAGAGCCTAAAAGTCAACAAAATCATCCCACCGAGCTTAATTCTTAAATGTAAAACAATTAATGCAGAGGGAATATCTGTAAACTTCTCCATTGAGCCCCTCAAAGGCCGAGAAGCATTAAATCTGTATTAATTGAACTTTAAAGATCTTTTATCCCATTCCACCTCCTCATGTCTTCTATAAATACTTTTGTAGAAGATGAAACAATGTTGGTTGCAGAACTTTGAAATATACTTGTGCTCAAAACTTCTACTTGTAAATAGTGTTCAGAGGCTCTTGAAGCTCTATTTGTGATCGAATAGTTAGGCTGAGAAGTGAAGATGATTGTTGAACTGAAACATTGGACCTGAAGATGTAACTGGTTTGACTTCAATATACAAGTTGTTTCTTGGGATCCTGGTCTATATCACTGGTGAAGTGCTTCTTTCTTTGTTATTTGTTTTCCTTTCATGTATTCCATATTGTCCATTATTCTCTGATAAAGAACAGCAAGCATAGAGTTAGGATTTACTGTTTACAGTACCCTTCTCTGACTGATAAGCTTTATCTCAATGTTTTCCTCCAAATCGTTTATTTAAGAATGATTCAATACAGTCAAGCAGTTAGGAATGTTGGCGTTCCCTCGTCCTACTGTTTACTTTAAACATTATTCTTGAATGTTATTTCCATTATTTTCTTATTAAAGTTAGACTAGAAAGGTGATGGTGTGCCCTATTTTCTAGCTTCTTTCTCCAAAGGTAGATTCTGAAAGTTTCCCTAAGTGTATGCTGAAAGTAGACTAGATTTAAAGTGTCTTATCTGATCTTAAGTTGCATTTTGTTTCTCTTATGTGTTTTTCATCCTTTTCGAAGGTAATTATGCGGATTATTGGATTGTTTGTCTCTTGATTTATCTCTAATATGAGCTTGTCCAAAGAGCTTTACGGTGAGCCCTGCCCTTTGGTTGGTTTTAAATAGATGCTTAAAAGGATTTTCTTGTTTGGACATAGTATAAATCCTAGTTGAAATTATTATCTGTTTCCACCCCTCCAACACTTTATTGTTTCCATTCCATCATTTAATCTCAATGATCTTGTGATATAGATGACTTGCCCCTTGGATCACTCTTGAATTGTTGCACAATTAAAGCCCTATTATGACTCCATAGCCTAATGGACTAAAAACCGGTGTTATATCTATCTAATTAGCCGAAGCTTGTTCTGATTGCTTGCAACTTCACACCTTTGAAACTCTTTCATTTAGGACTTTCCCTCAACTAATAATCATGCTCAACCATCCAAAACAAAAAAAAAACCCTCTTCTTCATAACTAGCCTAATATCATACCCAAAAGCCTTAAAGATAAATCCATCTTTGCACTTTATTGGAGAGATCCCTCTCCGGATTCAGGAGGGCTAGATCCTAAAATCCCAAAGTGGTTCAAGTGTTCTCTCTGCAGTTTGACTTTGTCAATCTTGCAAATTATAGGGAGCTAACAATATACATGTTTGTCAATTTATTGTTGCTTTGGTTACATGGATGGTAGAGGCTTGTGAATCAGTGTGGTCATAAGCACGTGTGTCAAGTAGTCATGAATGATATTAATGTGATATTATATGCATTGTTGTTGTTGTTTTACGTTAGTTAACTTGATGATTATGTTATATGTTTTTGATAGGTATGTTACATGTTAACTTGTTGTTGTTATATGTTAGTTAACTTGTTGATTAAGGTTATTGCATTAATATCTTGATGTTATATGCATCATGTTAATCTATTTTGGCCTATGCAAATGGTTATGGTTACAATATTCATGTATGGCCGACATATTTGTGATATTGTGTCATACTAATTTGGATTGAATGTGCATATGTGATTTTTATGCATGAATGACAATTGTTTATGAACTTATGAGGTGAACATGTTAATTATTTATTGTTACGGATATCATGACCTTATCTATGATTGAGTTGGTATGTTGAGAATCTATATTGTGCTAATCTATATTGATTTTGTGGATAAGATAGCCTCCCCTAAGATACATCAAGATATGAGTTTGATTATGTCATCTATTTGGTGTTTGAGTGTTTGATTTGTAGGTTTTAACCTTGTACAGAAATTATCTGTAAACGAATTCTTAAAAACATAAAATAAAAAAGAGTGAGAGCATAAAACATAAAAAAGATATACACAGATATTTTCCCCTAGATCCCAAACCGAGACTGCTAGCTTGATTTTTCATTATATTCCTTTTAGTGTTACAACAAATATATATACATGCTGAAGCATTCATAAACCCCAATCCATTAACCCTAGATTAGAACATAACCATAGTTCCTTGACCAAATCTACAAAAATACCATGAGCTGAAAACCATCATGCCCAAAACCATGTGCAAGCCCATGCACAAAACCATACGCAGGTCCTCCCACCTTAAATAGGGTCCAAAAAAAATTTATGATCATTGTGCAACCTTCCTGTAGATTTCCTGTAGCATAAGCAAACTTCCTGTAGTACAGGTTTGCATGAAAACTTTGACCTTGGTGTGAAATTCCTCGATGGATCATGTATCTCTCCTTCTCTGACTATTCTTTAAATACACAAAAAAATGAAGGAGAATGAGCCATAGCACACCTTTATTCCAAATTGACTAGACTTGGAGCGAAGTGGTGATTTGGATTTGACACGGGGTTTCCTATTTTGGACCGTTAGTCCCACTAGAGCCAATCATTTCTATTTTCCTCATAATCACCTCCAACTCCTCGTGATCCCTCCCTTAACTGATTTCACGGCCTAGGTGGCATGAAAAACTCCACTTATCCTTCAATTTAACTTTACGAGGGTGGCCAAGTTACCTGGCCACCTTTTTGCCTTTTTAACTCTCTATTATCGACATTAATTCATTTTAGCCAATATGATGCATATCGAGAGGGTGAGGGATCCATACTTGAGCCTACCTGCTACTGAGGAGTTATATAATTCCTTTGATGTAGGGAGCTAGAGTCTGGTGATAGCCATTAGTGTTTTTTTATGCATATTTTCTGAGTGAGCAACTTATTTCTAAGTGAGCTGCTTATTATTTTTGTTTGCTCATACTTTTTGCTGGTGTTGCATGGAGATCCTTAGGTTCTGTTGCTAGTGTGGCCTTCCTCCTGGAGTCTGTTGGTGATCATTTGGAGCCATGTTCATTAGCTACCTCTTTCATTTTTGGCTTGATGTGACATGTACAAGATTACTACAAGAAGTGATCATCTTCCTGTAGCAGTCCCCTTTCTGGTGCTTTGGAGCTCCACTTAGCTGAGAAATTAGGAGAAGTAGTGCAAGATGCTAGGTATGGATTTATGGAGTGAATGGAGTGGTGCAGAGATGAGAGGAGATGCCCTGTGTAAGGATTTTAGCTAAAATAGTTCACAGTGGTGAAAGAGAGGGTTTAGTGAGTGGATACTTATGCATGGAGTGGAGTGATGGTTAGGAGTGGTAGCTATGAAAAAAGAATGATTTGCATGTCTTCCTTGAGGGCTATGTGTCCTTGAGTGAGCTTGTTCTCTCTTGGATCACTTTCTTGTAGTAGTACAGGGTTTCTTGTAGCACTATAGGAAATCCTATAGCAACTTAGGACATCATGAAGCACTATAAAGAGTAAGAAAACATGGGGTTTTTTCTCACCTAGAGGGAGAAATAGATAGATGGATGCATACTGGGGTTGAGGAGAGAGAGAAGATAGAAAGGATGTTGCTCCTCTTTGTCCCAACTTTCCTTGTCCTTGATCAACAACTTGCAAAACAGAAATAGGTGAGTGCATAGGTGGTGTTTCATCCCTTTTTCTTTTTTCTTTTTTTCTCTCTTTTTTTTAAAGACAGATGGGCTACTTCCATAGAGGTTTTCATCCCACAAGCCTACCTTGGGCGCCTCAAAGAGGTTTTCACCCAAGGATATTTTGTTTCTTTGTTTATTTCTTTTTCCTTTTTCTTTTTTTTTGCTCCAGGATTTCCTCATGGAGGTTTTCAACCCGGGAATGGGCCTTGGATGCATCAAAGAGGTTTTCACCCATGCCTCTTTATTTATTTTTTATTTTTTATCTAGGAAGGTGAGGCACTCGAAAATATGGAGCTTGCCATGACATTCACCTCCATGTTTATTTAATTTATAAACTTAGCCTTAGATATGGGTTTTTTGAAAAAATTTAGCCTATAACCATTGACAAGCAGAGGGATCCCCTCGTCATCTATGGTTCTGATCTGAACAACCCCATTTTCATGGAATTTTTCCACTTGATAAGGCCCTAGCCACCTTGTCATTATTTTTCCTTTGAAGTCCTTGAATCTGGAGTCATAGAGCAGCGCCCAATATCCTTCTTGAAATGTAGTTTCTTAGATGTGTTTGTCATGCAAAATTTCCCTTTGCAGTTGAATTACCTCTGTGTGAAGGAGGGTCTACATTCTAAACTCATCCAAACCATTTAGTTGCAACAACCTTTCTTGTTGTTCCTTTGTGATTTCAAGGTCTAACTGAGCTTCCATTCCCAGGGCATTGTACTCAAACTTAATGGAAATCAGATATTTCTTCCCATAAACTAAATCATAGGGAATAAACCCTGTGGTTGTCTTCCAAGTGGTATTGTAAGCCCAAGTGGCTTCCACCAATATTTCTGCCTAGTATTTTCTAATTTTTCTCACAACCTTGATGAGGATGTTCTCCAAGGCACTATTTGTCACTTCTACCTAGCCATTTGCATGAGGATGATAAGCAGTAGAAGTCTTGTGCTTTATATTGTGTCGTCTCGGGAGGTTTTCAATGAGATGAGATGTAAATTGAGCCCCGTGACCAATGACTACCTCTTTGGGGTATCCAAACTTGTAGAACACATTCTATCTCAGAATATCAGCTACCTTATCTTATGTTCTACCTTCACATCCTTTGTTTCAGCCCACTTGGTCAAGTACTCTGCGCAGACTATTATATACCTCTTATGCCTGGATGGTGGGTCAATGGGTCCAATGAATTCCATGCCCCCCTTGTAAAATGTCTCTAAAGCCACCTGGGTCAAGACCTAGCTTGAAGATATTTCCACCAATCTGGTGAAAGGGGCGATTTTCCTTATAAAATTTTTCTTCTCCCTAGATGAAGGGTTTGGAGGAAACGTTTCAGCAACCAAGTAGTTAGTTATGTCATCAAACCAAGGAGAGAGTGTCAATATAGAAAACAGGTGTTCATTCGAAAGTTGATAACCATGGTTAGTATGTACAAAGGTCTGATAACCAGTAATATAATGCCTCAATTTTTTTAAGGAATGGACAATGGCTAAAAGCTCCTTTTTTGTGATAGTATAATTAAGTTCATCTTTGGACAAATTCTTACTAATGAAGTAGATGGCATAGCGTATTTTGTCTTCTAAATGCCCCAAGATTTCCCCCACAACTTTTTCTGATGCATCTATGTGGATATGGAAATACATAGCCCAGTTTGGACCACAAAGAATGGGGGCAGTAGTTATATTTTCCTTAATGAGCTCAAAATGTTCTTGACAGAGAAGAGACGAGAAAAACTCAGACTCTTTGGCCAACAATCCAAATAATTGTGAAGCCACTTTGTTGAAGTCCTTAATGAACCTCCTCACATTAGCCAACCATACCTAGGAAAATTCTGACATCTCTCTTATTTTGAGGAACAAACACCCTTTTTATGATGCTGATTTTGTTTGGGCCAACTTGTATTCCTACTTGTGATATTGAGTGGGCTAGGAATATCCCTTCTCTTTTTAAGAATTCACACTTTTTCGGACTCAGGGAAAGATTCATTTCAAGGCACTTTCTTAGCACTTTTCCCAAATTGGAGAGAACTTCCTGGAAAAAACACCCATAAGGTGTGAAATCGTCCATGTATATTTCGATAGATTCATGGACTAGTTCCGAAAAAATGCTCAGGACTGCTCTCTGGAAAGTAGCAGGGGCATTGCACAACCCAAAGGGAAATAATCTGTAAGCGAAAGTGCCCCAGGGACATGTGAAAGTAGTCTTGTCCTGGTCCTCAAGGCTAATTTGGATCTGGCTTTACCCACTAAAACCATCTAGGAAAGAAAAAAACTTCTTCCCTGCAAGGCCATCCAGGACTTAATCTACGAAGGGCAAGGGGAAACGGTCCTTCTTAGTGGATTTTCTTAGTTCCCGGTAGTCAACACAAATTCTCCATTTTCCATTCTTCTTTGGGACTAGAACAAGAGGAGACACCCACTCATTATCTGATATGGGATAGATGAAACCTACATCCAACAAATTTTTCAGTTCATCCTTCACTATGTCCTTTAGAGCTCAGTTCATCCTCCTTTGGGGTTGGTGCACATGCTTGCATCCTTCTTTAATATAAATATGACGTGTGCACACCGATGGACACACCCCTTTCATGTCTTTGTAGTCCCAAGCAAATGCATCAAGGTTTTCCTTCAAGAGCTGGCATAACTACTCTTCTTCTTTGGCTAAGAGAGATGAGTTAATATTCAGAGATTTTGATGGGCCAAATTCTACAACCTTGGTGGATTTAAAGGTTGAATTAATTGAGTGCAGCTCCATCCAAGGGTGGCTTTCAAATTCTTTGACTAGGTCATCGAGTGGAATGTCATTGGGGGACTATTTTTTAATGATGTTGTCAATGATAGCATCCTCATTGGGTTGCCCCCCTCTAAGAACAATATCTATGGTACAAATAGGGTAGGGTGTGGTACTGTATACTTCATCTTCTTCTTCTTCATCCTCCAACCACAAAGGTAGTTCATGGTCAATGGAAGGTTGGGCATGAGGATATAACACGAGCTACTTAGACAAGGGCCCATTCTCCCAAGAGTCGATTGAGACCATAACATCCTCAACAATTCCTTCCAAAGCTACTGTGGACCTGTCTACAAGTTGCAGAACAATGGTGGTCTTTCTCAAAGCTCCTTGGAGGTTGAGTTTAAGCATATTTTCCTCGGTCATCACATTGATGGCAGCCCCGAGATCAATCAGAGTATTGGGGGCTTTGACACCATCAATGTGTACATCTACTACTGGACTTCCAGGTTCTAGGAACTTCAGGAAGATCACCCTTCCCAACATTAAGTCAGATAGTTGTCCCACTACATTGATGGTGTGGGTGTCTTTCTTCTTTATGTCAGGTTTCTTAAAGCACTTTTATTTGATGAGCCTATTGTAAATAGGAACATCCTAAATGGCATGGATAAGGGGTATTTTCACACACAAATTTTTCAGTTCTCCCAGAAGTTCAATCTCTTTTGGGTGTGTTGACTAGGGTGGATCAAGCGCTTAGGAAAAGGAGGTTGTTGGATTTGAGTGTTGCTTTATTTCTTTTCCTCCTCAACCTCTTCAGGTGGATATGGATGATGATTGTCTCAGATTACTCTTCCTGACCTAAGATTGATCTCATGCATCTCCACAACATAAGTTGGATAGGATGTTTCCCCATTGTAAACCTATTGTTCCTGCTTGTTGTTTAGGTTTGGATTGGGTTGGGTAGGCATCTTAGGAAACTTACGTGAAGCATAATGAGTGAGCTAAGGTTGAGGTTGGGGTGGAGGCAGTAAAGCAGGTGGTTGATTGTGTTGGGGCCTCCACCCTTGTGATTGGTTTCTCCACTAAGGTGTTTGAGGAACATATTGTTGGAATGGTTGGTTCACAGGTAGAGGGTGATATGGATGGTTGTAAGGCCAAGTAGGAGGTTTAGGCCATGATGGAGGAGTGGAGGTGTACCAAGACTGCATAGGTGCATTCTTATTTGTATGATAGTAGGAGTAAGGTGCACCTTGCATACCTTGCTGATATGACCAAGGCCCTTGAGTCATCCTCTGATTTATGACACAATGTTGCTCGGGTCCTCCTTCCCCACCTTGATATATAGCTTTGAGCCCAGGTAAGGAGGTACACTTATCTGTGGCATGATTCTCTTCACAGACTAAGAAAACCTCTATGACATTTAGTGGACATTCATTCAGAGGGTGTTTTCTAGTACATCTAGGGCAAGAGATAGCCAAGACCCTTTCTGCTTCCTCTTGCTTCCTCTTGATTTGAATTGTATCCATTTTCAAAGCAAAGGTGTGCAACATCTCAATTTTGAAGTCTTCCAACATATTTCCAATCTCATGATTGATAGAGGTGGAAGAGGAAGGGGTGTTGGTTACGCTTTGGTTACCTCTACCTTTCTTCCTAGCTACCCTAGAGTGATTTCTAAATACAATTTTGATGTACTCATAAGGCAGCTGGTAGATATCTCCTCCTAATAACAGATTAAGGGTTTCTATCACCTCTTCCCTGATCCCTCGAGGAAGTACCAGTTTAAGTGATCTAGGATCAAGGGTGTAATGGGCTCTCTTATAATTTAGCTGGAATCTTTCTTCATAATCTTCTAGGGATTCATCAGGTCCTAGAGTCATCCTAAATATTTCCTCTTTGGTTTCTTTGTATCTACAGTAGTATTTGTATTTATTGTTAAAGGACTCTTGCATCTATGCCTAGGTATTGATTTTTTTCCCAGGAAAACCAATGAACCACTGCAAGGTTGCATCCTTGAGGGTGGATGGGAATAGTTTTAGCTTTTGTTCATCTGAGGCATAGTCATAGGTCTTGCAGACAACAAAAAATTAGAACATGAAGGTGTCATGATCCTCAGAAGTAAGTCCATGGAAATGTGGAAGGGATGAGGGACTGATGTACTTAATTCTTTTTTCCCTATCTATTTCTCTAATGGGGAAGACTCATTGGGTCCCAGTCTTAGCCATGGCTTGAATAGGTAAAGGAGGCTCCTTAGGTGAAGCAAGTTTCTCTTATTCTCCAATAGGTTCTTCAAAATTTTTAAGTGACTCACCTATGGTGTGTTCAACCTCACAGTCAGTGAAGAAGAGTGAAGGGTGACTGTGTGGGGATGTTGGGGTTTTTGGTAAAAAATTGCCTTGGTTATCCCTAATCCTAGGAGGAATGAAAATCAAACCTTTTTTGTATTTTTCAATATTTTGGAACTAAATGCAAAAGAAAAGAAAAAAATAATGCTAAAAAGGAATCAAAGCATCTACTTAGACACCTCCCCGGCAACGGAACCAAAAAGTGGTGAGCCCTGGTATTGCACTAAGAGTGTTGCAGCTCCCAGAGGCTACTCTACTTTACTTTATCAACCTGCGGTTCATACAAACATGGACGTGACAGTGCTATAAACAAAGAATATGTATTCTACTCATGCCAACACCTTCTCAATTCTACGATCATGTGCTACTGCTAGGGTTACTTGTAGGGAATGAAGTTTGTCACACTTCTGAATGAAAACTAAGGCTGAAAATAACTCATGACCATTACTCTATCAGCAAGAAAAGAAACTATTCTAGATCATAATGACTTATCTGGCTAACTGCAAGAAAGGAAATCCAAACTTAAGCTAATGCAAGAAATAAATTTAAACTAAGTGGTATTCATGATTTAAATTGTTGAATTGAACTTACAGAAAGGGAAACCTAATCTAGGCACACATGTTGAACCAAATGTCTGATTGAAATATATCTATATCATGTTTTACTGCTCTGCTTAACAATGCACCTATAAATGAGGTAATTATTCTTGTAAATAACTTTGTTTTGCAGCAAAATAAGTAGGCGCTAAGGTGACCTAAGAGGGTCTTGGACTCATGGTTTTAGAGTTGAAGGTTGCTTGAAGGTTGTGCCAGGTCTAGATGAGGTGAAAGAGAGGTTTTGGGCTGAAGAAGTGACTGAATGGAGCTACTACCGGATTTGCTACAATATTTCCTGTAGTGCTATAGGATGTCCTGAAACGCTACAGGAAACATGTCGAGGGTAGTTTGAGGCCAGAAATCATGAGGAAATGGGTAGGAGAGGTGGAAAGAAGGTGGATCTAGGTGGATGGAAGGTTGCAAACCCTTTTTCCAAGCTCATAACTTCTCTCAAAGCATGTCTTGTGCCTCCAAGGTGGCTCTCGGTGTTGTGGTGAAGATTTCCAAAAATAGGGCTGAAGGCAGTTTGGTTGGAAGTTAGTTGATGAGGGGTGGAAACTGAAGCTAATGGTGTTGGTGGAGTCCTCATCTGCTGCTCAACTCAAACCTACAAGAAAACTACATGTTCATGCATTCATGATTGACAAATCACAAATACATAAGAGATATTGAGGCCAATGGTTTTTATTTCATAACCAATCTGGTTACATAGCATTTGAAAGTCACAAATGTATATTAAAAGAGCTAAGAGTGTTCTAGTTATCTCCAAAAATTGAATCCTAATGAGCTCTTTCTCTACCACTTTTATCCTAAAGGGTAGCTACCAATAGCTCCCTAAAAGGTAGATGATTTGTCTCCTTAGAACTTGAGAGAAGTGGAGCTTGGATCCACTTGATCTTCCACTTGTTTGGCTACCTTTGATTTCGAGTTGTTAGAGGAGAATATCGAGGATCCCTTGGCTACCTTTTGGAGTTAAGGAGGTGGTCAACCCCCTACAATCACTCATTGATGTCTACTCTGAGCCTTAATTGTGCAATCTTTAGCAAAAATGACATATTCTCTTGATTTTCCTGCATTTAAACCACATTAGGCCTTCAAAGTATGACACCCTTAATACACCTTCTACACTAAGAAACATATGACCATAATGAAATTAAATGTGATAACGAGAGACTAATAAGGATAAAAAGGTGACAATTAATCCCTTAAAATGTACCTAATGATGGCGCTCATCAGAAGTTAGCACAGGTCTAAGGGAAAAAGCCCCTGGACGCATGCATGCCCATATTATGGGAGTGTCGAGAGTCTCACAGACGCACCATTTCCAATATCAAGGGAGTGTACAGGGGTTTAATGTTCTGAAACCTCAGTGGCACTCAGGGGCTGGTTACCTGAGTGATTGGGATGGCTCCTGGGAGTTGTGTTGCTGACGTGGAAGGTCTGTGTGATGTGTTTCTATCGATAACACTTCCTTAAGGTCACCTAGGAGGTTGAATCAAATCATAGTAGCATCTCGCCGCATGTTTACCCCAGTTGGTCGGTTACTTGGGTGGATGTGGGTGGAGGGGGTTAAAATTGAATTCATGAAGAACCATATATGACCCGCATAGGACCTGCATAAGACCTATGGAGACCCTCAAAATTCGATTATTTTTTATTTTTTTTGGAGATCATGTGGAGGGAAAGAGAAAATTGAGGTACAATTTTGTCGAGTCTTATATGGGTCATTCTTCAGTCTTATACTAGTTGTCAAGTCAATATCCAGACGAGTCTTATACGAGTACAAGTTGTACAACACTAGACGAAAGCTTCATACAATAGACTTGAGTTACCCCAAAACCACGTCCCAAAATTTAGAATTGGATCCCTATCTTCAGCAATGGAACAAATGTTGAATGACTCGTACTCGTAAAAGACTCCTCTGGCTATTAACTCGGTTACCCATATAAGAATCAGGAATGACCTATATAAGGCTCATATAAGACTAAAAAAAAATTGTCCTCCATTTTCCCTTTCCCTCCATATGATCTCCAAAAAAAAAAAAAAAATCAAATTTTGAGGGTCTCAACAGGTGTTTTGCAGGTCCTATGCGGGTCATATGTGGTTCTTCGTAGGTTCAATGCAGATAGCTGATTTTTGTGCAGGTTTTAACGAGTATGATTAGAAACCGCAAGTTCTACGTGAGTGACCTATATCGCTATAAAACCCGTCAAAACCCGCGGGTACTCGTGGGTCTTACAAGAGTCGTGATACACTGAATGGAACATTCAATGATAAAGGAACCCTTCACATATGGGTAGCTGAAAACTTCCTTTTGCATCACTATAATCCAAAAGTGCAAGATCCAAATGTGAAGATCAGTTAATCAGGGCCAAATACCATTGAAACAACAAACCAAACCAAGGCCGCAAAGTGCTTCAAAGTTCAGATTTGTCATCAAATTCGAGCCCCATGGTGATAGTAAGCACTTGGAAGGAAGGAGGGAATGTGGTTGAAGAATTCTGATCCATGTCTTTGAAAGAATGTCCCCCTTGCGAACCCATGATATTGAAAACTTTTGGGAGTTCGCCCCCACGATTCTCTCAATGAACGTCCCATCCAACTCTAGATGGTGAACGCCTACAAGCTTTACGATAGATCCCTCTCATATTTTTATTTTTTTATTTTGACACGAGAACATGGCTTTGCTAGATGCTAAAGGCATGAGAGGGATCCCAACCCACTCCTACACTTATTTTTATTAATGTTCCATCTGTGGAATTTCCATCTTACAACTCGATATTTTGATTAGGAATTTGGGGCTACCCATGGGACAAGATGTAAGAAGAATATTGTGTTGAAATTTTGACCACACCATCAATCCACATTTATTAGTTATTCATGGCCATAAACATAATAGGAAGAAATATAATTAGATTTGAGATGATGGAGCTTTGAATATGGGAAAGGCAGTGAGTAATGCTCAAATTATAAGAAATCTTCCAAAAAAGCTAAGGAATCTATTTTACTAGGGGGTGAAGCTCTTTGGACATGTCTGCAAACTAGAGAAAGGAATACACTTGTAGTGCTTCTCCCATGACATTGTGAGATATCTTTCCTGGAGAATAATATCTACCATTACTCTCCACTAAACCTTGATTTCCATCTTAGCAATTCATATACTTACCAATCTTTAGGATTGATATGATATTCATGGTTTTTAATTCCATCCCATGTTAGGCTTGCAGAAATCTCAGACGTTCTTCCTCTTTTTCTTGAAGTTTTCTAGTATAAGTATATTTTTAATCCACCTTTGATGGCCTATACAATTTTTTACAAGCAATTGCATCAATGCATCAACAAACAATAATGATATCTTTAGACTAAGGCATAAATTCCTTGGTAATTTCATGACCATGTGATATTCCCACTTAGCATTATTGCTAAGTGAAATATCAATTTTGGCAAGTTTTGTCTTAATTCATGTTTGAACTTAGAGAATATGGGTTTGGAGGCCCCATATGTATTTTTGACTTTAAGCAAGCCCAGACATTAGATTTGGAGCGAAATTTTGTGGCCTTAGTGGAGCATGGGGGCCACCCATGGAGAATTATGACCCAAATGATGAAGTACGCTCTCATTGGAGCGAAGTTGGTGGGGGGGAATTCGAGCTGGGCCAACATGGGAATTTTGGAGGCTCTTTGACAAAAATAGCAAGAGGCACTCATTTGGCTCATTCATGATCATTTGAAAAAAATTCTTTGACATAGAACGCTTGAGATGAATCCAAGTCTACGAGTTTTATTCAACACACGAGTGTTTCTGAGTTGAAACATCAACCCTTGCTTCAATGGAATTCGAGTGCCAACCCAAGGAGGGAGTAATACTAATTACATTCTATACCATCAATAGGGAACTCTAGTTTGTGGAGGGGTTCAGCAGTAGCAACACAGTCCTTGGAGGAGCAACACTTGGTTGTTGAGGAGAGAAGGGAGTTTGGGCCCGAAACTTGAGGAGAAGTCCGAGGAAGTGTTTTGAGGGAGATTGCAGTAATTTTTGGGACTCTTTGTAGCAAGATTGATAGGAAAAGAGGGCCAAATTTCCAAGGTCAACCATTGGCCAATTCCTTTGTGGTTTATTCTGCGTATTTGGTGGAGAGGTTGGATTTAATTTGGCATAATTTGGGGATATTTATGAAAAATAAGGGTTATCGATTGCATATAAATTTTTTGATGAAATTCCCCAATGAAAATGTTGTTTTGTGGACATGGATAATATTTCTATGTAACGTTGTTGTATGATAGTACTATTTTAACTAATCTAAGCCTATTTGCATGAAAATCACAAAGGTTTTTTTTATTACAATTTGCATACAAACCATTTGATCAAATATCTCAAAGACGTAAATCAAAAGTAACATATTTAAATTAGTATGTTACAGGTGGAATTAGAGCAATGTCTTTTATTTGATCTCATACAAAATGTTTGAAAAAATGCCTACAAGAAAAATACTACTTAATTGGCTGTATACAAAGTGTTTGAAGAAAGGTTAACATGTTAAGTGTTTGAAAAAATGTATGAGAGATGAAATCAAGTTTTACAAGCGTGGTTAAGATAAATTCAATAAGGGTATTGAAAATTTGATATCGAAGCTTATTATCAAGTTAGTAAAAGAAAAAATAAAATTTTGGGTACCCTGTAGCCTGTATAAGTCATTAATTCAAAATCTGTGTCTATATCGCAGCATGTACAAAAACTGAGTACAACGAAAACTCTTTGAGGCCAGTTATACATGTAACCTTATGATGAGCTTTATTCTCGATTTATATTATTCATCTTACAATCCTAAAGGAGACAAGGTCTTTGGAGGTGTATATTCTCCAAATACTTGTAGATACAAAAAAAAATTAAATTGCATAGTAGAAAAATTGTTAAGGAATTGTTGTGAGGGAAGGAATATAATTTCTCATTAGGATTCCCACGTCCAAGTTTACATCATTATTGGTGAGATTGTATATAGAATAATTTTTCATTCTCAACACATGAAAGAAGCTAATAGTAGAGAAGCCTTAGTTAATTATTCCTAATTCAATCAATAATGCTTCACAATTTTTTATCCTTAAATAACGATCCACGAACAAGGTGATGGATAACAAGCTGCAAGTCTCCCAACAACAACAATTATTTCATGTTTGCTTCTTTGGCCAGAAGGAGTCCTTGTAGTAATCCATAAGCCTCTATCGCATTATTTGTGCAATTTCCTAACCCTAAACTGTACTCAATTTCAAATTTTCCATCGGGGTTGAGAATAAACCCTCCCACTCCTCCCATACCTGGATTATCCTTTTAAGCATCACCAAAACTCAACAAAAAGGAAGTATGAGATATCCTGCATTCCTTCATTTCATTTTGATCTAGCATTAACTTCCACCATTCTACAGGTCTTGAGTGAGTTTATTCACTCCTTGGAAAACTAGGAAGGAGGTTGAGAACCCATTCCTTTTCTTAGGAATTCACATTTCCCATATCAACAGGGGGGATAAATATCTTCCAATATTCAACACATGGTACTCAACCTCTTAAGACTACAGAGTGAGGGTGATATAACTTCTCATTAAAAATGTTATCATTCCAAGCTATCCAAACCTTCCAACAGACAAATCTTGGGAACTCCAACCAAATTTTCTTGAAAGAGCTCTTTCCTTTGAATTTTCCAAGGTAGCAACCCTCCCAAGAAGAGAACAGTGAGGGAAGCTAATCAGGCCATTGAATGCTAGAGAAGAGAGGAGCAAGCGTGAATTCCCAGACTTCACTAAAAAAGGAACAACTTAGAAATAAATGAACAATTGTTTCTTCATGTCTCACGCATAAAGGAAAATGTATGGATCCAACCATTATTCCTTTTTGAAGATTATTTGTTGTCAATATTTTACCATGTGTTATAGTAAAAACATACTAGTATTGAATGTTCGTCTTAATCATGATTCTATCCATATTGCATTGATGATGTAGACTTTAAATTTGATATATAGTTGAATTTTGCTTAAACTTTGGCAACTAATTATTATTTGTAAATCAATTTGATGCATAATGTCATGTTCATTAAAATATTTTTATCTTTACTTGACTTTTAAAAAAATTTCTCAAGGTTGTGCATTGGGAAGATTTTGATTACTTTGAAAATTATGTTAATCACTATGTCCTCTACCTTGATTATGACTTATCACATGGACATGATTAGAAGACTAATTCTAATTAGTCCAAAATTTTCTATTACCATGTCTTCTAAAGCTTTCAACTCTATTTGAAATGGAGAAGAGAAAATTCATTCAATGTCTCAAAATTTGTAGGTTATAATTTATAATTTATTTGCGAAATTTCAATAAAGTGCTTATAAGATGGAGACAAATCATTTATCAATATAAAGACCAAAAAACCTTCTTCAACTTTTGGAAACCCTCGTTCGATGATTTCATAATGCATATTTTTAATCCTTGAAATATACTTTGGTACATCATCACCTTTAGCTAATATTTTCCTAAGCAACGTCATCTATAAATAAACTTGTTGGCACGTGGGAGAAATATTAGAAAGTTTAATAATTTCATTGTAAGAAAACCAAACATAAGTCAAATTCTCAATATACATAGACAAATGTTGAATTGTAAAACAATGAAGTAAAGCAAGAGCTTTGTCATCCTTTAATTTTCATTTTGTAAATCAAGTAGCTTCAATGATCTTTGTTGAAGTTATATCACCATCACAAATTCCATGCCATAGCTTATTGTATATTAGCGTGTTTTTTATATGACATTTCCAAACCCTCCCTTTGATATCATAACCATTGACTCTTCTCGTGCACCTCTCTAGAGCTAGCTACATAAATAAATAAATAAATGTCACTTTTCTAAAATATTTATACCACTACCACCTCCAATCTATTTTCACGTATTCTTAAAGCTATTTTGGCACTCAAGAAATTTTTTTTCATACCCATCACTTATGGCATTTTTTTTCAAAGTAGAATATGTGAATTTTTGAATGAGGGTTTAATTGATGGTTAGTAAGTTGCCGATTTTTGGGGTCCTCTCTTCTCTAGAATTTGATGGCTTGATTAGCCTCCCTCCCTCTTCTCTTCTTGGGAGGGTTGCTACCTTGGAAATATTAGGGTGAAGGTGAATGTGTATGGATTTATTTAGCTAATTGCATGGTTGTTGCTTTGTTGGGTGAAAATTTACTAACCATTAGAAGGATTATCCAAGTGAATTTAAAACACACGCTACTGTCATTTTCTTAGATGCTAGATAAAAAAAACATTGTATCTTAAATTTATTATTCATTCTAAAACTTCCACTTTACAAATATTTTATTTCCATTAAGTTGAGAATTGAAATTGAATATATAGAATCTGCAAGCTTTGAATTAATGTTTTTACAAATTTATTGCCCCTCTGTGTGATAAGAGCCAATTATGTGATTTGAAATAATTTAGAGTGAATGCAACATGAGAACAGGAGAATGTATGAAAGTATAGGCAGAAGAGATAATAGATAAAATGTGTAAGGTTCAATGGATGGTGCACACATATATCAAGGGTTTCATGCACACATAGAATGGAGGTAGCTATATTGGCTTTTATATTCTCAGAGTAATCATGAAGTTTTAAGAATTTCCCTATCCTAGGCCACCATGCTTCTACATATTCTGACTTAGTCAACTCACCATCAAAAGTATGAGGCTTCGATTTCATGAACTCCTTTGGAAAGTACCCCTTCTCACTCCTCTGAAAAGGATCTTGGCAGTGATGGTGATGATGTCTCCCAGAAGCAGAACTAGAATAAAATCCATGAGAGTTATCCCTCTTCTTAGGTGTATCCAAGATTCTTCCACTCTTTACCATATCATCCATGTCAAACGTGTGCCTTTTCTGTGACCTCCTTCTATCTGCACCATTAGTATTTTTTTCCTCTTTGTCCCCATGACTGATTCCTAGCTGTCATTGATTCTGTAAATCTGAAAGACTCTAGAGGATGACTGCATTAATCTCAACTTGATTTTCTTGAGCTCTTGCAAGCCTTTTCTGTGATTCAATCAACCTCTCATTATATTCCTTACAACTTACTATCTTTGCCTTCAACCTTCTGAATGTATCTACTAAATCAGGAGAGTCTCCTTCTCCTTTCTCTCAACTAATATCTCCCATCCCACCAATTTCTCTTCCAATCAGTATGGAGAGCCATATGAAATGTATTCAAGTTTATTCTCTTTATCCCTAGTCTTCTATTGTTCTGCAAACATACCATGTTAGATAAAACAAATAAAAGACATAATCAAAATCATACCTCAATGTATCTCAGGGAAGGCTATCACATCTGCACAATTCAGTCCAGATTAGCATGATAAATAATGATTTCAAGAACTTAACTTTCATGCAAGCAACCAAAATGAAAATAATCAACATGCATATAGACACAATGCATATAACAATAAATTAACTATCATGCATAAATAATCGATGCACGTGCATATGACCACACTAATTAACTAGAAATTATCATGCACGTAACCATGGTAGAAATAAAATGACTGACATACAAGTGACCACAATGCATATAACAACCATTAACCATCATGCATGCATGCCAAACTACTTTTACCCAAAGGTCCAGGTTTGGAACCTCACTTTGATACCACTCTATAACACCCCACCCCAACCCACATTTACCCGCTTTTATAAGCTCACCGAGGTAAACACGAGCTAAGAGTTATTATACATGACCTGACATCCAAGTTCCAGTCATGGAAGTGGAGTCTACTATCATGAAACTTACTGCCACCTTCCAGGGACACATGATCACCCAGACATCAAACAAATCTCACTAGTGACCATTCCCTGAGCTGGAACCACCATTTTCATCCACTTTGCCTCTCATCCGCACTCATGCAAGCCATTGGATCTAACCATAAGGCTCTGGCTGCACTCACAAGCTTCCCTGCATGCACCTATAGCCGAAATTATGCAATTAAGAGGGTGTATCCAGAAGCCATGTTCCATATTTTTTGGCTATTTTTCAGTCCAACTCACTAGAACCTTTCCGAACTATGTCAATAAGGTCCGTGTGGTTTTATACTTAATGTCAGGCTCTACTTCTGCTCCAAAATTGGTAAATACGTGATGATCGTTTCTGCAAAACACTTGGTAAACATAACACCTACAAGTCATGAATGCATAATTGTTCCATGTATCATTAGTTTCATCTGAAAATAATGACGAAGGCTTGTGCCCTCTCAAGCTAGCTTCATCAAGCACATTTGAGCTCATGCATTCAAATAATATTTCAATAACTTATCAAACCATGAACAAGATCCACAATAAGAGCACATCATATACGAAGAGTATACCATTCATGCAACCAACATTTAACCAAAAACAAACCAGTCAAAAAATCGACACAATAACCAATTCATATGCTCATTGATATTTTATAAGAAATAACACATAATAACATATGCATAAAGACAACCAAGTCAAGGATTTCCACGTACCACTCGACAATAGATTGGGATGAACCAAATATTTCTTTCAACCAATCACCCTCATGCCATATTCCAAGCATGAATGTGGGATCACATGGGATAAACCAAAACAAAACCAATCAGGGCTTCCATAGGTTAAAACACCTCAACCCTCAACCACAATGATTTCACCTAAACCAAACCAAAAATCACCAAAACCAAACAATCTTGGATGATTCAGACATTCTTCACCATACCTAGAGGATTTTTTTTGTCTCCACCAACCTGTCAATAGTTCCAGGAGAAAACCATCTCCACCCTAAACCCTAGGGAATTTTCTAGAGACCACCTCAACTAGGATATGAAATCTACCTACAATCGAAAGCTTAACCAAAATAGGTAACCCACTACATCATGGCTATCTAGGAAATGGAAAAGGCAAGGTTGTACACCATTGTCAATCTAGGAAAATATCATGTCAATAAAAACAAACGTAAACAATAAACAAATGCATAGACCATGCATCAAATCCCAACATGATCAATCACACATGCACATTGTTACCTGCAAATACACAGCTATTTTCTGACGTTGCTTGTTCCTGTCCAAACTTCCTCTTGTGATATCTTGCCTTCCTTGCTTGCTTTCTCCCATGCTTGTTCCCTCTCTTGGAGTTCGATTTCTTCCTTAGCAAAACTAAAGTTGTCAAAGCTGAAAACTGATAAAAAGTTGTCAATTTTTTCTCATAACCTTTTAATCCTTGATGTCTTGTGTTTATTCCTTTTCCTATCCTCTTTTATTTCATTTTCCTTTATTTTCTCTTGAACTTCCCTTCCATGCATATTCTTGGCTCTTAATCATCCTTTTCTATTATTTTCCTTTATTTCTTGAATTAATTTTCATTTATTTCCCTTTTCCTTTTTTCCAATTTCCATAGTCGTTAATTAACAGCAAGTTACTCCCATTGTGATGTTCCCCCCCATTCAACTTGGAATACATGTCCCATGAGCTTGGTTGACTTTTTCCTTTTTAAATGGAATTATTACATGGGGTTGTTACATTTAATTGCTAGATTTATTTATTGACATGAATCAATTTTACAACATGATCCCTCTTAATCAATTGCAAAGAAACAATGAATTTTAATATCATAAAAATATGTATATTTATAATGGATCTCTCATGATTTTTGAGATTTACAAGCTTAATTACTTATTTAAATATAATCAATTATAGATCTAGAAATATAAACAATGAAAAAATATATATGATTCTAACCAACAATTCAATGAGGATTAGAATTGAAACGAATTCAATAAATTTATTAATGAAATATTCTACAATTAAAAAAATATTTTTTCCTTGTGGAGACAAAACTCAGTTACCTCAGTATCCTTGTCCTTGATCTTGAAGAGATCTAGGTTTGATGTTGTGAAGAGATCTAGTTTTCATGTTGTGGAGTCTTCCTCTCATCCTCAATCCATAACCAATCTCCTCCAGCTCTTTTCAACAAGACATTGATACCAATGTTGAAGAAGTGTCCTCATATAAGCAATTTTATTAGTAAGTAAAAAAGAGCTATAACAATAACAAAGGGACTTAATTCAAACTAACTCCCATCAAATGAGCTCGTTAATATAACCCAACTCTAGGAGAAAAACCAATCACATGAGTATGATAGTTGTCTGTTATATATCAAACAAAATCTCCCATTTAAAACATAATCTAGAATAATCTAATTTCTAAAATTATTTATTTAGACTTCTAGAACTTTAAGATTATTAGGTTAACAATTATCACTAAGAGAAAGTCATTAAGATATATTATCACTAATATTGGAATTTAAGTGATCTTGAAAAGGGTAAAATCCATATATCAAATTCATATTTCGGCCACAAAGAAAGCTATTCTTTTTCTTTGGCAATACTAATTCCATTAGGGAATTATTTCAGATTTCATTAAAATTTTGGATCCCTTGAATAACATTAATAAGAAATGTGCTTAAATCATTTGAACACACTTGGAAAAGGATAATTTTGAGAAAATTAAGAGCATTCTAACCTCTACTACATTTTAGTTTGTCCTAATTATAACAAAGACTTCCATCTCTACACTTTTGCATATTAACATTGAATTGTTGTTGTCTTAAAATATAAAACAACAAAGGCTATAAGTTTCCTATTACCTATATGAACACAATAAAAATATTTGAGTTAAAGTACTCAATAATTGAGAACATGAAAACACTTTAGTAAAGGTTGTCAATACATCTTCAAATGGACACATAGTTTATAAATAATTTCCTTTGCATTTTAACCTAAGAAAACTTTCAAGGTGAAATCACATCAAATTGGAAAAATTCAATAAGTATATGTCATTGCAATATATAATTGAGTTGGGGCATATAATCCTAAAATTTGGTATTTTTTTTTAAATATAAGGTCACAAAAACAAGACTTCAAATTATGCACACATTGGAAAAACCCATTGTCTGTGAAAAACATGTGAAAATATTTAATACACATTGACAATAACAATTTGATTCCAAAGAGTTATAAGTGGTGATATACAATAACGTATAGCACCCAGTCAAGGTCCTAGGCGGCGATACATGAGACTTTGTAGTGAGATGAAGAGTACATCATGTATTACGATGTACATTTATATGTGTACCTCCAATTTCAAGACACTATGTTTAAATCTCATCCAATTCTCCACCTACCTCTACAAACACTTTATTCAAAATCAAAGTAAATCACATCACGTGGTTTTAAAAATATGAGAGGTATTAATCCACTTGATAATATTATAAAAATTTGTAACTAATAACTCAATTCAAATTTAGCCCCACGGAGGTACGCGAGTTGGTAATCGGAATGCGATGAAGTTCGTTTGTAAGGCGAGCCCGACAGGAGGTCACGAGTTCAAATCCCCCGGACTAAAGCGGAGCTGTGGAGAGGGGCGGGCGCATGCTCCCAGTGGGTATAGTGGTAGTGGTCAGAATCGACCCCGTGTAACGCGAGTTGTGAGGCTGCTGCCCCAGTTGCCGATCCCATTGTATAAAAAAAAATTTAAAAAATTAAAAAAATAAAAATAAAAAACCCTCAATTCAAATTTTGATACTATGTTCCAAAAGGTTATTTGCTCTGCTAAAACCCTATTCTCTTTGCTCGATCTGTGATGGCATCACCAAACTCATTCCATTGACAAGGCTGAAAAGTTTCAGGATTTAGTTGTTGCTCTTGCGAACATACCTAGAAATAAAGAGGCACAAATTAAGTTTGTTAAGAAATTTGAATCAATACCCTCGATGGCCCTTCTTGTGGGAGTGCAGAGAATGACATTGGTCTTATATGAACAAGCCCGTGTGGGAAAGTTTGTGCGGATGTAGCCATCCCCTCGATCAATGGATGCTTGGATTGATCAAACATAGAAATCCAATATGAAATGTAAAATTAGGCTTTATGCATGTGGAAATGGATTCTTTACTTTTATGATTTAGCTCAAGGAAGATAGAGATGTAGTTTTCATGAATGGCCCTTATTTATTCGGATATGGAGGTATGTAGTTAAAAAATGGTCCCGATATTTTAACCAAAATGGATATATCCCAAATGTGATTCCAGTATGGGTTAAACTACCTTGGCTTTTGATCTCTTGCTGGAGTGGTGATTGCTTGATAGCAATAATAAATGGTGTAGGTAAATTTCTGGATAGAGATGAGCCTAAGGGTTCCCAACTTGCATGTGCAAGTATCTACATGGAGCTATATCTATAAAATGGTTTTCCTTTAGAATTTATCTTAGCGTGGGGGGGTGGACTCACTGTCATACTTTAGATTACGAGTATATTCTAATGGGTGCCAATATTGTATGGCACCTTCTATCAGATTCTAAGGAATGGTGGAATATGGCCATTATCTGTAAATATTTCCATAAGAATAGGCTTCTCAAACTAGAAAAGGGGATATGGCCAACACAAGAGTCTAAGATATGGAAGTTATGTAAAGTTATAACTCCTATCATCATTGATATATTGGAATGGAAAACTAGAAATGGAGTGTGTATCCATCTTTGGAAGGATCGAATTCCAACAATCAGAGCTGGTAAATGAAAATGAAGGAATTAAGCACCTAACAAATTGGATGGAGGTAAAGTGATATAAAAATATTGTAAATATTTCACAGTGGGATCATAAAGTTTAGTGGATTGGATGGTATTATCCAGAGATTCCCCCAGATCTTTAACATCACTGGGAATCCTTGATCAAATCTCTTAAGGGATTTTATCCAATTGTTACAACAAGATTAGATCGATGGATATGGATGGGCAGTAAAAATAAAACTTACTCAGTAAGAGTTTGGTATGAAAGTACTGACAATATAAAACCTTAAAAAATGAAGCATATAAGGGCCTTCTCGATGTATCCTATGATACAAAGCAGAAGAAGATATCCCACACCTCTTTCAACAGTGCCCTTTTGCATTGGAGATATGGAATATGGCCTTGGAAAAGGTTTAGACATTATCAAACATTCCAGGGAGCTAGAAATAAGTGTTTGACCAATGGAAGTAAGAGATTCCTTAGTAGTGGAAATTGGATTTAGTTGTATTTAGAAGTTGGATGGCCCTTCCAAAGTACCCATGTTGTGCAATTGGATCACACAAAATCAAGCAATATTCAAGGACATCTGACCTATTGTAGTTTCCTCAACCTCCAAATATTTATAGATGTATTTTGATACAATCTCTTCTCAGGGATATGATATAAAGGAGCTCAACAATTTGTCGCCAAATGAAAGGGAATGGCTCAAACTTGATCAAATCTCCAATCTGGCTGACAACTTCAATTTCGAGGTTTCTATTAACAATTCGCTTCTCATTAGAATGGACCTTGATGAATTTCATAACTGGAGGACAAATAAGGAGCAATTACCCTTATCTTTGATGGAGCATCCATTACACAACATTTTTTCACCTCTCCTGATTTCTTCTCGTTCCCTAATCCCGAAGTGCCCTGGTAATGACCATTGTGCCATGTTTCCATCATGAAAACCCCATTTGATTCATTCTGGAAGAGCTAATTGAAAACCCTAATTTTTTGGATCAGCGCTCCCTGGTGTACTTATTCCCAACGTTGATGACATGTTTTCTATATTACACTAGTGTTGATCAACATGGGTATGACTGTAAAACCTACGTTGATCCTCTTTTGGCAGTATTTTTAAAATGGAAGCGAAGATTCCGCTCCTAGAGGCTTCGAGAACCAGCGAGCTGGTGTTTTTTTTTTACTAATAAACTTGGCCTCTCTCTTTTGGGTTCTTGTTCCTATAGTTATGGGATTTTCCCCTTAATATTAGGGGCTTATCCCTTCATTTGTGGATCCTAAACTCCTTCTTTTTTCTTATAAATCCATCCTCCTCAATCCCAAAAAGGTTAGAAGCAACATAGAGAGTCATATTGCCTACACTAATTTGGAGAAGGTTGCTTTGAGGTGTCTTGGCTTGGACTTGGATCAATCAAAAGGGAGGTATTCAACATCAGGGCTTGGTTGTAACTTCTCCTTTTCATCTATTTATATACAACTGCATGTTTACTTTCCATAAATGTGTATGATTAAGTCCATTTATTCTAACGCTCCTTCATCTGTTAGATAGATTACTTTTGATATATGCTTGTTGTACCTTTATGTTTTGGTCCTTTGTGCAGGTATTAGAATGCCAGTAGCAGCGATAACTGAGCCCTGAAGAGTGAAAGACCAAAGGTTTCAACAAGGAGAAACATCATAGCATCAGGTCGAGGTAGGCCATCTACTTCTTCCCGAGTTTCCATTGTAATCTAGGAAATGGTATTGTAGATTGTCGTGCTTGTTGCTAGACCTACTCTCTTAGGCTAGAGGGATCGTCTCTGTCTGTGGAGAGGATTTACCTTGAAAAAAAATTGGCAACTCCGTTGGGCAAGCTTCAACCCTTCCCCCTATTTCCTCATCTAGTGTCTGGATCAGTTTGATCAACTATCTATTTCTCTGTTTGTTTCTGATGATTTGGGTTTACACAATAGATGGCTACTGCCTTAGAGTATTAGTTATGGAGTATTTATTGAAACATTTTTATTTATTTATTTATTTTTCCCATATCCCTCGCTCATCTCGATTTTTATTAGTGACAGTCGCGCTGACAGCACGCTTTTTCCATTAACAGTCGCATTGGAAACTTTGTTTTCCACTATCTACTCGAGCTAATGATAAACACGGGTTTTGGTCTAAAAAGGGTGTTGATCAGCGTAGGTTTTAATGTAAAAAGAGCATTAATAGCCTATAAGTATGGGTTTTTTTATATAAAGAGGCGTCGATCCTTGAATGTGAGGATTTGTAAGGTTTCTGCTAAAACTCTAGTGTGTACTAGCCTCTGAGGTCATTTCCCTGCCATGTGTGTATCAAATCTTATATGTTTGCTTTCAATTTATTTGTGGTGTGCAAAAGTTAATCCCATCCTTTAAATGGTAAGAGTGAAATTTTGATTGAATTTTGGATGTTTTGATTCAATTAAAGTCGTTGTTTGCTTCTTTTATACTGACATTAGTATGGGGAAAATACTGATATGTTGTTGATTGGGAATTATTAGTTCTTTTCCGATCATAAAAGAAATTGATCTTGCATTCATTTAGTTTTCATGTCAAATTTTACTGTTAAAATGCATTAGATCACATTGCATTGAAAAGTTGTTTTGGGGATTCAACACTGAACTTAGATTACATTGTTTAATGATGGAAAGCTAAAAGATGCATTAAGTAGATTCTCATTTCATTGAAAAGGGCATTGAGTGCATTATCATTCATCAAAAAGAAAAAGAAAAAAAAAATTGTGTATAGATTACAATTACATAGTTTTTGAAAATAAGAAAGAAATAATTTTGCATAGATTACATTAATAATTTTCATCTTTGAATGTTTTGATTTGAATTGGGATAGTGAAATTCAGTCAGTTAGGAAAAGCTTCATTTGCTGTATCAGTGTTTGAAACTCTTCTCTAAACTAAATAACGTTCATTGAATTGAAATAATCCTTTTCTCATGTTAGTTGCATTGTAGGTATCCAGGTGACATCGTTTTGAGCCTTGAAATTGAAACTTTAATCAAGATCAACTTAAAATGAACCTCAATTAACCTAAGGAGCACTAGGAACTTAACGCAAAACATTTATAGGTCTAGGCTAGAGACGTGTTTCGGCGTCTATAAACCTGGCAGTTGTCGTTAACAGCCTATGTTGCATTCAGGGAGTGAAACCCCATCCCATATACGGAAGTATATAGAACTTGTGGCACGTACGATAAGTATAAAGGGTTGCTCTCACTGAACGGTTACACATTAGACATCACCAACACAGACTTGTGCTCCCCATACCGTCAAGTATATAATGGGAGACCCCACTAGGTTGCTATCCTTTAGCCACAAATAACCAAGTTTACCACCTTGTAAATGTGATACACTAAACACAACATTCAAGGAGATTGCCTACCTATACTTCTTGGTTCACCAGGAGGTATTCTGCAGTTCATAGATACTTGGTAAACCATATTTCCTAGCTTACCCCTTTTTGATTTATTTTGTGTTTAATTCTAAAATTTATTATCCACATTAACATTTTACCCATGCAAGACTCCTTAGCAGATCTTAGGTTGAGATTAATGGCAACGGTTCCTGAGTTTTCCAATCAAGGAATCCCCTCCGATGGGAATCCTATTCCTTTTCCTTCTTTTGGAAATGTTGGCACTCCCTATATGGCAGTGTTTTCCCTCCCAGGATTAACCATTGGTTTGCCAGTTTGGTTATTTTCACCCCCATGGTTTCGAATGTCCAATCTGCTTCTCAACCAAGTTCGCTTTCACCTGAACAATGTCAACCCCGTGTTGATCCTAAGGTTGACCCCCTGCCTTCTTTGTCTATTTCTTCACCCCATTATTCCTCCTAGCCTGGTGAAAGTCTGAATTCTAGTAGCCAGGTAACTAAGAAAAAAAAGAAGAGGACAGAGAAGATGAAGGAAAATAAGCAAGGGGGAAACCCAGTGACCATCACTACCAATGCAACTAATGTTGATAAACCTTCCTGTTAGTATGAATCCTTTGTCGAAGTGTATGAAAAAGGACCACTTTAGCTACGCATAACTAATAGCCCTAACAACAAAAGTGGCTGCCAATATCTTCAGATCTGCGGTTAGTTAGGCAAGAAAAGAGCTGCAAAATACCAGATCTATGCATGAAAAGACATTAAGCAGTAAAAACAAGGGTTTGCTCCATATACCAATAGACAAGACAAGAACAATTTTTGAAAGAATTTTTGTATTAATGGGGCACCTGTGAGGAAAACTAGAAGGAGTATCCAATTCCCCTCAGTGGGATGGGTTCTTGGAAGTCCTCAGCACTTCAAATCTAAGATTTCTCTCTCTAGTTGATGTATAAAACCCAATGCAAAGAGTAGAGCTCAATGGGAGCAAATGATGGAGATATGTGACCAAGTGTATAGATCCAGAGTGATCTAATAGGCAACAAAAGGTGAAGAATGATGGGAAAAACCCTCCTATTTATAGCAAAATATTGGGTCATTCTAGATCTTGGTGCATGATTAAAATAATGTTAACAAAATCTAGATCCACCTTTTATGGAATATTTTATTATATTTGTTGGAGGGAAAGGGTATTTGACTTGGGTCAACTCCCTTGATTAGTGAAAAATAAATAAATAAATGATTTATTTATCTTTTTAAGGAAGGTTAGAAGATAATCAAATAAATAAATGATTTATTTATCTTTTTAAGGAAGCGGTTAGAAGATAATCAAATAAATAATGATTTATTTAATTATTTAAGGAAGTGGTTGAAAGATAATTAAATAAATAGTGATTTATTGAATTATTTGTGGGTGATTTGGTCATATTTAACAAGGAATATTATCTAAATAAGGTTTAAATAATTATTCCTAGAAAATAATAAGATAAATAAAGGTTTATCTAATTAATTTCTTTGATTTTGGGTTAAACATGACTGGGAATAATAATTAAATTATGTTTTAATTAATTATTCCATAAGGAAAATCAAACAAATATAGGCTTGTTTAATATTTCCTTTTGGGGTTTCCTGTTTTAACTTAGTGAAAGCAATTTTACTTAGGGTAAAATTGGTCTTACATGGTGTACTTGGGTCCATCTAATGATAATAGGTTAGATGACCAAAAAATGGTGTAACACTTCCAATAAATCCCGCAAAGTCAAATTACCTTGCAAGATATGTAAGGGTGACCACCTTATAAGATATTTCCCTTGTATTCCCAAGATGTTATATGTGTGGTCCACTAGCCCAAATTCGCCATTTTCATCAGCCTCTGGAGATCATGTTGGTGGAAAACCCTCAGCTAGTGATAATATGGTCCATGGGAAAAAGGGTAAAGTCAAATTTCCATGTAAGTTATGTGAAGGGCGTCATCTCATTCACCTTTGTCCTTATATGGATGAAGCTTCAAAAGTATTGGATAGCCTTACGACTTTTCATCCTTGCCTTCCAGCTAGTTACCAGAAGCCTTCCCCTGACCCTCTACTGGTTGATCAAGTGATTCATCAAAATTATTCTCTGGTAAATCCCACTCTCTCTAAAATTCAATCTCACGAGTTTTTTCCCAACCAACCATTGGTTGAGAAAATAGTCGACCTGATTCTATATTCAATTGATCAAGTCTTTCCAGTAGAGAGTGAACCCCGTACCACTCAGGTTCTTTTTGTTTCTTCAGATTCCCAGGGAAATATTTCCATTCCTATGATACAAGAGAGTGATCCTCCCATTCCTATGATACAAGAGGGTGATCCTCCCGTTCCCGTAACACAAGGGGGTAGTTCTCCCATTACCATGGCTCCCTCTCCAAGTATTTTGGTCGCTTCTTTCGATTGGAGTCGAATGAAGGGATATTGTCTTCCTTCTTACATGCCCTTTGAGATCACGGTACATGCCTATAATTTTGTTGTACCTAGCACAATAATAGATTAAGGTGCATCTGTTAGTATTTTGTCCTCAAATTCCTGAAAAGCTTTCAGTTCCCCGCAGCTTGTGCCTGTTACCCAAAATATGTTGGATTTTAACAGAGGAATCAATCAAAATTTAGGGATCCTTCCTAGGTTGCATATTACTTTGGCAGGAAAGACTGTCTATATAGACGTGATGGTTGTCCAATACCCCTTGGATTTTAACTTACTCCTTGGGCATGACTATACTTATGTCATGGGAGCTCTTGTCTCTTATTTCTTCCATGTGATATGTTTTCCACGTAAAGGAGCCATTGTAACCGTTGATCAGATGTATTTCATTGGTCCTAATGTGGCTCCCATACTACCATCATCCCTGAATGGTCCTTACATGCCATTGGTATCTTCCCCGCCATAGGTTAATTATCTAGAAATCTGTTCCATGCCCGCATCCACTTATGGTTCACTCAGTGATATAATGTACCATGTACTAGAGGCATTGGACCCTGACTTCCAGAGTTTTGTTCTCCCATCAAATGAGAACCTCTTAGAAGCCATGACTTCTTATGAGTCATGATCAAGCGTTTCAGACCATGCTTCTTTTTCTTGTGTCAAGCTCCTTAAACAATGAATCAACCTCTTCGGATCATAATTCATTTTCTTGTTTCAAGCTCCTTAAAAAATGAAACAATATCTTCAGAGAAGAGTTCCTTTTCTTCTGTCAAGCTCTTTAAAACATGAAACAAGGTGTGATGAGGAAATTTCTTTTACTATGTCAGCCTCATTAAAAAATGAAATAGGCCTCTATGAGAATAGTTCTTTTACTGTGTCAAGCAATTTAAAAAATGAAACAAGTTCCCCTTTAATTCGACTCTTTGATTAGATCTCGTAAAATCCCAGTCGAGTCTTTCATTTGACCTCATAAATGAACCTTCATTCCATCCACCTGTCAGTAACCTACAATCTACTCAGGTGAATGAACTAAAGTTGGGGGGCATGTACCTCGAATTGAGTCACCATTCTGGGGCTAGCAAATTTATTCCAAGCATAGTTTTTTCTTTGTTTCAAGTTTGTGAAAAAATGAAACCAATTTCAAGCATAGTTTCTTGTTTCAAGCTTGTGTAAAAATGAAACCATTCTCATTTTACCTCTTGTGATTGCCATTTTATCAGCTTGTTTTTCCATATGAGCCTTGGTTTTCTCATTCCATCGTCACCATCTACTTGGATGATCATACACCTTCACTTGGTTGTTTTACCCATTCCTAAGGAACCACTGTAATGAGTGTTCTTGTTAGCCATCATCCTGAACTTTACTTGTTCTGAATAGCTCCACCATAGCCGGAATTGGTTGATATCCTTTATACCACTTGTTCCTCTATGAGGAGTCAAATTTCAACTCCTTTCTGACTCTCGAAACATGAAAAGATTGTCGATTACTTATCGTTTTGAACTTGTTAAATGAAAGGAAACAATGTTCAACATTTACCCCTTTTTTGGGCTGGGATAAAATATTTACGAAAAATGAATACCTTAGTTAATCATGACTAAGAGGGTCTCTCGAACTTTATTTTCTACCTTTCCGGATTCGAGAGACTATCTACGAAAAGGGACACTCCTGATACAAAGTTTCGTGGCTAGAACACATCTGATACTACAAAAACGAACACTCCCTCTTAGCGAGGAATGTGTTTTAGTGTTGCACACCCTATCACAAAACCATGTCTCTGCATCATCTCCTGTCACGCTAATGATGTTTGGCTACTACATCCCACTAACCATTGCACAACTCTAATATGTGTTGCATCTGTGTTGCTGATGACCTTGTTGTACTACTGCCAACACTGCAACTCTATTGCTACTGCTAGTGCAACATTTGCAACTGAAAAACATCCAAAATATTGAACCAACTGTGCCCAATATGATGAATCTATCACTCGAGTCTCTGAATGATACTAGCTATTGCACTGTCACTGAAGAATCTGCATTTTTGTTGACTCTACATTGTGTCATTCACACTATTTCCAACTCTACACTGTGCTACCCAACATTTGACTGCTACTAATATCTACAATTGTCACTCTAGTTCTGACTACATCTCCTGACAATGATCCATCCTCCTACTGAATATTGTGGACCCCCGTAGCGAGGTAATGATCCATGAGGTGGAATCCTCAAGGACCCTTCCCATTTGTATCTCTCTAGGGATACAACTCCAAATCACCCCACCTCACCCCTGGATGTATATGGGAAATCACAGCGAAGTCTTCCTCCAGCCTGGAGGAAAGCCTATAGATAGTTTTTGAAGCTTCATGTTGGTCCTGCTTCTCCTCCTTGTCCTTCTTCCTGAGAGGACACTAGGTACTATAGTGAACGAGCTCACCGCACTCGAATCATTTGACCTTTGACAAGTCCTTCTTCTTATTCCTCTGCTCCCCTTGCCCCTATGATGCAGAAAAACTGCAATTTACACAAAATTGTGGACCTGTGGGTTATGGGCCCGCACAAACTCCCTTATACTCGCAGTGGATTACAATATCTGAGTTTTATTAAACATACATACATTTGCGATCAAACAACACTTACTTTTAAAATAGATCGCACATAACCTTAAACAACTTACATACACGCGGAATGGTGGTTCTAGGGTCCCACCATCCTATGACCAATCAGAACTCATCTCAAGTTGGCACTTTTAACAAATAACTTAAACAACAAACATATAAACCCGTCGATGTGAAGTTGCGATGACAATGTCGCATCACAAGACCGCAACCTCTCCGGCTTGTCGCAAATCGTTTGCCTGCAAGTTTAATTTGGTACCGATAATGTTTAAACCATAAACCATGCGATGTGCGATATTGCGCAATACTGACACATGGGCTCCCCTCATCACATCACATATTTCAATATTTACCACATCGTAAACAAATTAACATACCTTGCGAATTCTTAACGGTATCCGCTGACATTTACAAAGTGCAAGTTTGTGACTCGTCGTCCATCGTTGATCTGCAACCAAATCTAACGGTCCCCACTGCGCGCCCTTCTTGCATCGTGTCACAAGTTGTTTTGTTTAACTTGTGAAGTCATCTTAGCCATTGGTTTCTTCCCTTTCAGATCTGAAATCTAATCCTAACCATCCACTCATCCTTTACTCCTCCTCTATCCTTCCTGAGATTTATTCTCTATTTAAACGCGTTGATCTCTCCTGAGCTTGTTCTTCGTCTCTTCATCCCTCTGGCTCTGCCATAGCTTTGTTTATGCGAAGTTCATAGGAACTTCGTCTTCTCACTTACACTCACGTAGTCTATCAATTTACAGAAAGAACACGCATATATAATAACACACATATAAAAAAAAAATCCAGATTAATCCTGGATATATATCAAAACACAATTCCATCAATACATGGAACTCGAGTTACAAGCTAAGTCCACTCAGGCTTGAATCACATATTTTCCCTACGACTATATTGTTCTCTTCGCTTTATCTTTCATACAAGACAGGCTCACTCTATAAAAGAATTACGAGAAGTTCCCAATTTATAAGATAGGCATAACCACACTATTGGTATGCTACAATTTTGATATAGCTAGAGGCACCAAAACACATATAAAACATAAATAAGACCAATAGCACACATCTAAGATCCATGAGTTCTTCTCCCACAATCACTCAACTAAACACCTAAATCTCTCTATTCGATTACATGGCGAATAATTACAATTAATCAAGTCTTCTAGAAATTTATCGCTTCCATCATTTCAGCTCTGTTCCACAGAATTTTCCCCTATTTACACATGGTTTTCCACGTCTTGTCTTTAACAACATTGAATCTGAATTATGGTCTGATGCTCCTGCATCAAAATCCCAAGGTACAAAAATTCCTTATGACCTCTTGGTCATATGCCTTTTCCATCTCTTAGCAATTCTACCCACATCCTCTGTGGAATTGACTTTGTGATATTTATGTGAGATGCAACAAAACCTCTGCAGTAGTAAGTCCTCCCTGTTACACAATACCTTACCAAGTTTCTCTCCTTTGAGCTTAGTCTTTCGACTTCTCTCTGGTTCTTTCTTCTTTGGAACCATTTGAGCACTCCTGGCTCTATCTTGTTGCAATCTTCTCACCTTCCTCTACTGCCTGCACAACAATATAAGATTGCAACACAAACTCTTTCTCGCAACAAATATTTCCCTACTTTGATACCACTTTGATGCAGCAAAACTGCAATTTACACAAAACCGTGGACCTGTGGGTTATGGGCCCACACAAACTCCCTTATACTCGCAACGGATTACAATATCAGAGTTTTATTAAACATACATACGTTCGTGATCAAACAACGCTTACTTTTAAAATAGATCGCACATACAGACGAAATGGTGGTTCTAGGGTCCCACCATCCTGTGACCAATCAGAACTCATCGCAAGTCAGCACTTTTAAAAAATAACTTAAACAACAAACATATAAAACCGTCGATGGGAATTTGCGATGACGATGTCGCATCGCAACATTGCAACCTCTCCGTCTTGTCACAAATCGTTTGTTCGCAAGTTTAACTTGGTACCGATAACGTTTAAACCATAAGCCATGCGATGTGCGATATTGCGGAATACCGACACGTGGGCTCCCCTCATCGCATCACATATTTCAATCTTTACCACATCACAAACAAATTAACATACCTTGCGATCTCTTAACGGTATCCATTAACATTTGAGAAGTGTGAATTTGTGATTTGTCGTCCACCGTTGATTTGCGCCCAGATCTAACGGTCCCCACTATGCGCCCTTCTCACATCGTGTTGCAAGTTGTTTTGTTTAACTTGCGAAGTCATCTTAGCCATTGTTTCTTCCCTTTCAGATCTGCGATCTAATACTGACCATCTGCTCATCCTTTACTCCTCCGCTATCCTTCCTGAGCTTTATTCAGTCTTTAAATGCGTTGATCTCTCCTGAGCTTGTTCTTCGTCTCTTCATCCCTGTGGCTCTGCCATAGCTTTGGTTATGCGAAGTTCATAGGAACTTTGTCTTCTCACTTACACTCACACAGTCTATCAATTTATAGAAAGAACACGCATATATAATAACACACATATAAAAACAAAATCCAGATTATTCCTAGATATATATCAACACACAATTCCATTAATACACGGAACTCGAGTTATAGGCTAATGCCACTCAGGCTTGAATCACATATTTTCCCTACGACTACATTGTTCTCTTCTCTCTATCTTTCATAAAACGCAGGCTCACTTTATAAAAGAATTACAAGAGAGTGGATCATCTAAGATCCACGAGTTCTTCTCCCACAATCGCTCAACTAAACACCTAAATCTATCTGTTCGATTACATGGCATATAATTATAATTAGTCAATTCTTATAGAGAATTATCACTTCCATCATTCCAGCTCTGTTCCACAGAATTTTCCCCTGTTCACACATGGTCATCCACGTCTCGTCTTTAACAACATTGAATTTGAATTATGGTCTGATGCTCCTGCATCAGAATCCCAAGGTACAAAAATTCGTTATGACCTCTTGGTCATATGCCTTTTCCATCTCTTAGAAATTCTACTCACATCCTCTATGGAATTGACTTTGTGATCTTTCTGTGAGATGCAACAAAACCTCTACAGTAGTAAGTCCTCCCTGATACACGATACCTTACCAAGCTTCTCTCCTCTGAGCTTAGTCTTTCGATATCTCTCTGGTTCTTTCTTCTTTGGAACCATTTGAGCACTCCTAGCTCTAGCCTGTTGCAATCTTCTCACCCTCCTCTACTGCCTGCACAACAATATAAAGACCACAAACTCACCAATCTTCAACATAACTATACCTCCTTCTTCCTTCACACACAAGATCTTTCTCACAACAAATATTTCCCTGCTTTGATACCACTTTGATGCAGCAAAACTGCAATTTACACAAAACCGTGGACCTGTGGGTTATGGGCCCACACAAAATCCCTTATACTCACAACGGATTACAATATCGGATTTTTATTAAACATACATACGTTCGTGATCAAACAACGCTTACTTTTAAAACAGATCACACATAACCTTAAACAACTTACATACACGCGGAATGGTGGTTCTAGGGTCCCACCATCCTATGACCAATTAGAAATCATCGCAAGTCGGCACTTTTAACAAATAAATTAAACAACAAACATATAAAACCATCGATGCGAAATTGCGATGACCATGTTGCATCGCAACATCTCAACCTCTCCGTCTTGTCGCAAATCATTTTCCCGCAAGTTTAACTTGGTACCGATAACTTTTAAACCATAAACCATGCGATGTGCAATATTGCGTAATACCGACATGTGAGCTCCCCTCATCGCATCACATATTTCAATCTTTATTGCATCGCAAACAAATTAACATACCTTGTGAACTCTTAACGGTACCCACTAACATTTGAGAAGTGTGAGTTTGTGATTCGCCGCCCACCGTTGATCTGCGCCCAGATCTAACGGTCCCCACTGTGCGCACTTCTCGCATTGTGTTGCAAGTTGTTTTGTTTAACTTGCGAAGTCATCTTAGCCATTGGTTTCTTCCCTTTTAGATCTGCGATCTAATACTGACCGTCCGCTCATCCTTTACTCCTCTACTATCCTTCCTGAGCTTTATTCAGTCTTTAAATGCATTGATCTCTCATGAGCTTGTTCTTTGTCTCTTCATCCCTGTGGCTCTGCCATATCTTTGGTTGTGCGAATTTCATAGGAACTTTGTCTTCTCACTTACACTCACACAGTCTATCAATTTACAGAAAGAACATGCACATATAATAACACACAGATAAAAACAAAATCCAGATTAATCGTGGATATATAGCAACACAAAATTCCATTAATACATGGAACTCGAGTTACAGGCTAAGGCCACTCAGGCCTGAAACACATATTTTCCCTGCGGCTACATTTTCCCTACGACTACATTGTGCTCTACTCTCCATCTTTCATACAACATACGATCACTTTATAAAGGAATTAAAAGCGAGTGGATCATCTAAGATCCACAAGTTTGTCTCCCACAATCGCTCAACTAAACCCCTAAATCTCTTTGTTCGATTACATGGCAGATAATTACAATTAATCAAGTCTTCTAGAGACTTATCACTTCCATCGTTTCAGCTCTGTTCCACATAATTTTCCCTTGTTTACACACGGTTGCCCACATCTCGTCTTTAACAGCATTCGATTTGAATTATGGTCTGATGCTCCTGCATCACCCTAATTGGAACCCTTAGATGTGAGGGCTAAATTATCCTCCTCCTTCATCGCTTTCGGTCTATTGTTGTTGTTGCCACTTATGGAGCTATTTAGAAGAGCTCGCCTCAATTCTTGCCGCTGCAAGTCAGCCCACTTCTTGTCCCACTCTGTTAGCTTGTCTGTTCCCAATATGGTTTGGAAAAATACATTCCAATCCTTTGAGACATTGTTGGGTGCCAACACCACTAGCTTTATGGGTTGAGGCATTGCCCCAACAACTGACAATTGGTCCCAGGCCTCCTGAATCCCAGTGAGGTAGGGGTCTATGCCTTCCCCTTTCTGCATTTGGAAGATCCTTAACTTCTACTCTAGGTACATCTTCTGTTGCTTGGAAGTACCCTGATATATGGTCGCGAGAGCATCCCACATCTGCTTCAAGGTATCTTTGCTAGCTATATGTGAGACTATATGATCTTAGACTCCATCTAGCATAAATCTCTTCGCCTGCTCCATCTCATTTCTATACTCTTTCATTTTATTTGCATCTTATGGATCTGCCACTACATTATCGATGTAGGATTTCAGGCCAAATTCATCCAGAAGGAGGGACATCCTTGTCTTTTAGATAATGTAGTTGGAAGCTCCATCCAACCTGTCCTAATCATGAAGCCCTGCAGTGGCCATATCAAGGAACTATCGAAAACTCCCTCTTTCCTTTTGCTCGACTACTTATTTTCTACTCACACTCCCTTCTGGTTCCCTAAGAGAATTTTTCCCTCAATGTGTGCTCTTCTCTCTTCGACCCAATGTTGGTTATGCACTAGAAATATGCTGCAAAACCCTCTGCGTCCAACTAGATATATGCCCAACAAAAAATTGAGTTGCTCCCTCTTCCACTGGAATCACTCGATCTAGAAGAATTTGACCTCCTGGAAAAAAATTGTGTTGCCCTTGCGAATTTTGGCCTACTACTCTTCCTGAGCAACGTAATTCCTTTCCTTCAATTATGAGCTCTCCAGTTGTTCAACTGCGTTCTGATTCCATGTGAAAATTCCTATACTGGAATCATATTGCAGCAAATGATATTATTTCTCCTAATTGTTAATTAATTTAACAAATTATTTGCTACGAAAAATATTGAAATAAACACACTGCAACCTTCACAAATAAGACTCTATGGAAAAAAATAAAACACTGGAAGTTGAGAAACGCTAGCACACACACATAAAATATAACACAATTATTTTTGGACAAAATTCCCTGAAAAAACCCAACTTGGGAAAATCGATGCAACAATGAGGGTTTTTATTATTATGTAGCAGTGAAATTTTGGATATAATTTGGATGCCTAAAACTGGAAATCCACAACAAGAAAATTTGGGAAAAAATTAATGAATGGAATTTCCCTTCCTCCATAGGAAATCCACAACAAGAAAATTTGGGAAAAAATAATGAATGGAATTTCCCTTCCTCAACAGGAAATCCCTAACATAACTTTCCTTCAAAAAACTCAGCCCTTTGACCCTTTGCGTTAGCCTCTGCACTACACTGTGCAGTCTGCTAGATGTCAAGCCTCTAACTGGTCTCTGATGAAGTCATTTTTCCTTCTTTTGGCTGGGAAAATTATTCTTTGACACTCTGGAACTCCTTCTCGATCTATGGAACTGAAGATGTCTTCTCCTCTCAGCAAATCAAACTACCCTCTTTGAAGTTACCGTGCAAATCTCTATGCTGCCTCACTGGGATAAATCAGCACTCTTGTTTTTTCCTCTTCGGATATGGAAATATTCCTCCAGATCACTGTCCCTGCCCCTCACTCACTGCTTCGATCTCTAGCTCTCTTCGACAACTGATTGTTGCTACTCATGAAATCGATCTGCCAAGAAATCAAACTACTCAAGCTCACAATTGTGTTCTCCAAGTGCCCACCGACTTCCTCTTATAATCCATTTTTGGAGCTCCAATGGCCAAGATTAAAACTTAATCGATGGCTAGGATCATCTTGGAATCGATATGTGTGAGTTTCTAGATGATTCACACCTTGAATTAATTAATATTGATTAATTGACCAATTTTCCTAAGTTTAGACTTAGGAAACATTAAAAAATTGGTTAATAATATAATTAAATCACTTCTACGTGGAATCTCTAGAAATGATTTCAGGGTCTTGGAGATCTCATGTATTCTAGCCTCTCCACAAAGTTTTGTGGCTAGAACACATCATATGCTACAAAACCTGGCATTGGTATGAAAATATTAGTTGCTACAAGATCTGGGTTGTATGTTACATGATCAGAATAGATTGCTATAGGATCATAACAGACTACAACAATATTGAGACAATTTACTATATGAAGCAAACATAGATGTTACAGGAGAAAACATAGCTGCTACAGGATGGAACATAACTGCTATAAGAAAGAACATAGTTGTTACAGGATGAAGAAAAAGTGTTATAGGAAGGGACAACAACAACTCAAGAGAAGGGAGAAGGTCCAGAAGGACTCTAAGAGCCCACTCCACAACCTTGTATTGGATTCTATTACGAATTTATTGAAGGGGAGAGAATTGCACCTACAAAGTTTGCAATTCCCCTCTTGTTTGAGTTAGAAAAAAGAGAGAGGTAGAACTCATCGGTGGATGAAAATTGCAAAATTCATGCCAATTTTGTCCATGAAGGCCATCAAATGCAGGAAACCATTCAAATCATATGCCATTTTCCTTAAAGAACAATGAGCTAAGGAAAGGAATTGCATGAAAAGTCACAAATTTATTGAAGGGGAGAGAATTATACCTACAAAGTTTGTAATTCCCCTCTTGTTTGAGTTAGAAAAAAGAGAGAGGTAGAACTCATCGGTGGATGAAAATTGCAAAATCCATGCCAAGTTTGTCCATGAAGGCCATCCAATGCAGGAAACCATTCAAATCATATGCCATTTTCCTTTAAGAACAATGAGCTAAGGAAGGGAATTGCATGAAAAGTCACCTGAGGCATAAAAGAAGAACAACAAGGAAAGAAGATGGATATGTTTCTCAGAGGATGAGCAACAATTTCAGTAGGGGGTATGATGAGCCTCCAAATTAGAGAAAATTTAAGGCCCGTCTAAACTTTCTTAGGCAGATAAAGGCTATATTAAATCTCTCCTTCTACAATGTTTTTTAGCTTTAATATGTTCTTCGAAAGGTTTAGAGATAATTGCATAATATGTGCCTAATATTATTTATTTTTGCAAAATATTGAGAGAATATTTAGTAATTCTAAATTAGATAACATAGGGACTTGCTCCCTACTTCAAGATGGACCAGATTAGACAATAAATGAACAGTATGTTATGAGATTATTGAACAAATTCTAGAGCTCCAATGTTGGACACTAGATCCACTTTTTGAGGGATTTTGGAGGGGAAAATTGCCTCCTTTCAAGGAGGATGCTTTCCTATCTATTTGCATAAGTACGAATTCAATTTTTTCTCAAGGGGCATGCATTTCTTATTCTTCTTGTAGAGAAAACTTGTTATTTAGCAGTTCCGCTTTCATTTCTACCAGAGACATGCTTGGATTGAATCAAATAATGAAGTTTGGTGCCATTTTTATCTTCTAAAACTTGTTTTCCTTCATAGGACTTTGATTATCCTTGGGCTTGTCCATCCCAATAGCCTCAAAGACCCCTTGTACAATTTCGTTATTTTTTTTAATGTCTTTTTCACTTGCATCTCTTATTTATGCATTTACTATTCATGCTTCTTTTGTTGTAGGTGATATTGGGTAAATGATTGAAGTGAGTTGTTTTGCAAGTTATTTACAGAGCCACAAGCACTATTCATGATTAAAACACCTTTGTAAAGTTATATTCATCATTGAGCTACTTGGATTGGTTTACTAGTTCACAAATCTATAATTTCTAGAAGTCTCTTATAACAAAATAGTAGTAATTTTCTGATATTTTTTAGCACATGTTAACAAGGATATTGTGAGTTGATTCCACTTGGATTAAGTCCTAAAATAATTCAAGTTAATAAAAAAATTTACCCCATAGCATTTGCACTTGATTATGTTAGGCATTTGGTAAGTTAACTAGATCACTAATTCTTGAATTTCTAGCTTTTAATTTTTTGCTATTTTTTAGCACATGTTAAAAAAGGGTATTCTTCAATGATTTCATTTGGATTGGAGTCCTAAGAAATCCTACTTAATGACAAAATTTACCCCATCTAATTTTCATTTGATTTGATTGGTCATTGGTGAGATAACTCAAAGGACAAACTAGCTCAGAGACTAGGTATTTAGTATTTTTCAAGTATAAAAATCATAATATTTTTGTGGTGTGTAGGTGTTGCTGTTGATTTGCAGGGTTATAATTCTCATTTACATTCCTTATTCTACCACCATCTCCTCCTTTCTACCTCAATAACTCTTCCAAAACACTGTTCACTGAGAGTACATTTTTGGTTTGTTGAAGGCCACTGTGTGCATTGTTCCTTATGCAAGATGGGCTCTTGAAGGGTACTCAGCTTGGAAAGGGAAACATACAACCTTATCCTACCTTTCACTACCCTTTCCCATCTTTAGATCACCTTTTCCACCCTAAAAATTCTCACGGATCCAATCCTATAGAAAAATAGGCCAATCTTGTAGCATCCTGTAGCATCGTGTGAACTTCGCCAGATTTTATCCAAAAGCTTGATTTTTGTTGCTTAACTTTGAATAATGACCCTTAGGCTCTAAATCCATGGTTGGGGAGGACCAAGGACCACTTTAGACTCATCCTTCCTTCACTGCAAATACATAACAACAATTAAAATTAGTAGGCATATTTCCACATTTGCATCACAAAGATTGTTCTTTTATGTAACGTGTAAGGACTATGCTACTAAAGCTAAATTATCTTGAACTCAATGATAAGAAGGGGAACTCTTAAATGCAAGTAGATTAGACCTAGTTTTTGAAGTTATATTCTTATATTTTTAAGTCATACCTTTAGATCAAGTTTCCTTTTTCAAGCATTTTTTCACATTCTAGAAATCGAGTAATGATTTACATTTTGCAAGTAGAATCTTGATTTACATTTGCAAGTAGGTTAGTATATTTAATCTTTGCATTTACTATAGTCTTTTACCTTCCCACAATTGTAGTTAATTAGTATTTAGAGATGGTTCATGCTCTTTACTTTATGCAATAAGAATAGGTTTTCTTTCCTTGTCTTTTATAGGTTAAGGTTTCCATTTCAAGCATTTCCATTTATGAAATTCATAATATTCACTCCATTGCATCAGATCAACGAAAGGAAGACACATTGAATGTTGCAAATATAGTGCTGACACCTATTAAGTTTGTACGAACCCCGGGTTGAAAATTTAAGTTGGCAGTCTTGGGAGCTGCAACATTCTTATTGTAATATTGATGCTCATCACTACCATTCCCATTTTCTGAGCTCATTCCAACTCGATACAAAGGAATTTTGGAATGCGTGTAGAGGCCACAAGACGCTGCTCCTAAGGAGGATGCGAAGGCTCTCGAGGTAGTTATAAAGGGGGAATAAACTGGAACCACCAACACTACAGATCTTGCTAAGAAGTCAACCCCTGTGGGTGAAACTACATCTAATAGTTGCATTCTATGGTGAAAGGGGGTTATGATGCAGCCCAACCACTGCACATAGCAGATGGGTGCACATATCAATGCATAGTTTAAATAGTGCAGCGCAGGTAGATGGACACCTCCTCCAAAAAAGGATACCCAAATCATGGTCCCCCTTTAGACTATAAAAAAAAAAAGACCTTCCCACATCCTTGGGTCTTCATAGTACATAAAGAGACTCTGGCAGAGGGAATGACTAGTTTAGTCATCAATTCCTGCAAGAAAAATGAAGCTCAAATGAAAAGTGATGTGCATGGAAGGATTTGAACTCACACTAACTCAGTGTGACCATAAGGATGAGGAGGCGTGGAACGTTGACACCAGCTATGTGGTGGCAGAACCATTGTTTTATGTGATGTGCCTGCCCAAGATTCACTATTTAGGAAGTGAAGCTAGTAGTTGGATGTTCTGTTGCAAGTTACTTGATGGATGGTGCAACCCGCCATGCTATAGTTGGATTAGTTAAAAGTTTCCATCAGTTTTGTTTTCTGGTGGTGGACCGTGTTTGCGAAGATGTATACAACATATGTTGTCTCTTGACATCGATTAAACTTGCAAGAGGACCTGTTGGACAATGTGTGCATGTCAGGTTGATGCCGAAGGCAATTGGATCACACAACCTCTCTTGTCTGATACAATTGAATTTTGGCTAGTGAGATGATTTACTATATTGTAGAGGATTCTTGTGGACTGTGTTTTATATGTATGGGTTCTACAATGAAAAGCTGGTGAATAGAGATGTTAGTTTGGAAAAGCAACACGGTGTAGGTATATCAATAGATGTGACAAGTTTTGAGGTGGTTCAAAACTTTAAATGAAGCAAGAGAATTGATGAGTAAAATGTGCAAAGGTTCCAAAACTTGGCCACAAATTGTTTTGAGTGAGACATCCCTCTCAATGTAAAGAACCCATAATTTTATTTCCATTACAAGCCATTTTATTTTGTGGTCTCACTATTATAAAATTAGAAATTAAATTCAAATTCAACCAATAAAGAAAAAAAAAATCTGTGTATAGAATTCCTAATGAAAAGAATTACAACGTCGATAATAAGAATAACAATTTCCATTTAGCTCAAATACCCTAACTCTGATTTCCAAGCATGTAGAAATGCTTTTGTAAATGTCAGAGCCCATTTTGACCTCACTATTAATAATTTAGTAGTAATAATAATAATAGCTGTAGAAATGGCTCCCACATGGCTTCCGAAACGAAAGACAACGTGGTATATAAGGAGAGTCGTTGAAATGTTTAAAACACGACCTTACTTGAACGGGATCTGTTCTATAGGTTGTACGTCAAAGTCTGCGTAGGTTTCTATACAGACAAGCACAAAAATCCGGAAGATGAACTACGGCTCTCGGGCCAGAGCGCGAATATTGTGATGGTTTGGAGTCCACTCCTACCCGTCTCTCGATGAACGTCCTGCCTGTGACATTTCCAGCTCCAGGTGGTGAAGGCTTGAGAGCGTTCATTTTAGGCGAGCCTTATTTTAGCTGCTATCCGCCCATCAATGCACAGGACATACCAATGCCATGCCATCGCCATGGAGCATGGTCATGCCTGCCGTCATGCGGATTGGAATTTAATAAGCGAACGAGTACGACGTGACAGGTTTCCCGAAAAACCAATTCTCTAGAATTTCCGTGTGTTTCGAGCAGAGAGCGAATATCAGGGGCTGACTGTGTTGACCGCCACATGTATTACGGTCTGGCGTTGCTGTCTCTCCGGCCATATATATATTACCGTAGATTTATTTTAACCCCGATTTACATGGGTAAATAAAATTTTCAAGAAAACTTATAACATTTACCTATTATCTTTAAGTAAATTGTTAACCATTAAAAATAGGTAAAAGGTTAAAGTGTAATCCACGAATGTTTGGATTAATGTATAAAATTAATATAAATATTAAGTAAATTGTTAACCATTAAAAATAGGTAAAAATAGGTAAAAGGTGAAATTGTAATCCACGAATGTTTGGATTAACGTATAAAATTAATATAAATATTTTTAAGAAATGTAATTTTATTGGAAGAAGTTGTGATCATAATTATAAAAAAGTAAATATTAAATATTACTAGATGCAATGAATGGTAAGTGGATTATCTAAAAATCGTGAGAAATGGTTATAAATAAATGACTTACTTAACGCAATTGAATCTAACATACTTAAATTATAAAACATATTTAATTTTTTAAAACGGTGTTTTGGTGTAAAGGGTCATTTTAATGGCAAAGTTTAACTAAAAAGATGAAACAATTTTTTTTCATGGGGACATAATTTTAAGAAAATTGTGATTTTTTTTTGTTTAAAATATGTTTTAGAATGTAAAAATGAATTAGTATCCTAAGAGATCTCACAGCACTAAAATTTTGCAAATTAAACAATTTAAATTCAATTTTTTAAAAATATTTATTGAATTTTAATTAACATTGACAAAAAAATGTTAAAAAAACCATTTTATTTATTAATTAAATTATACAAATTTTTTTGTCGTCAAGTTGTTGTTTGTGATTCTCCACACTTGACCCTACTCGTGGCTTGAGCAGGGGCGACCTTGAATTTTAATTAACATTTTATTTATTAATTAGATTTTTTTTTTTCCAGTTGTCTTTAGTGCGACTTTTTGGAATCATTTTTGGTGGATTTTTCCTATATAATTTCTCTAAAATCCGGCAGGAATTAATTGAAATCACAAGCTTGATGGGTACCTTTGCACAATCGAAGTGCCCTTGGGGTTTTTGAGGGTGTTGAATCCATATATATAGTCAAAAACCAGTTAATATAATACAAATCAAGATTTCACCTCAAATTTTTCTACCAAATTTTGGCACCTGAAACTCCAAAAAATGACACTAAAGACAATTTCGTTTTTGCTTTTATGTATGCCAAGTTGTTTGTGATCCTGAGGAGTTGGGACCTTGAATTTTAATTAACATTGACCAAAAAAATGTTTAAAAAATCATTTTATTTATTAATTAGATTATATTTGTTTACCTTGGATTTTAATTAACATTGACCAATTTTTTTATTTTTTTAAAACCATTTTATTTATTGATTAGATTCTATTTTTTTGTCTGTCAAGTTGTCTGTCATCCTGGAGGCTTGACATGTGGATTGAGGAGGGATTACCTTGAATTTTAATTAACATTGACCAAAAAAAAATGTAAAAAATAAAACCATTTTATTTATTAATTAGATTATATCTTTTTACCTTGAATTTTAATTAACATTGACCCAAAAAAATTATTTAAAAAAGCTCATTTTATTTATTAATTAAATTATATTTTTTTAACATGTCTCTTTCTTTCTAGCACAAGGCACAACTACCCCACTCGACCCCTATAAAGTTTGAGCTTGGGTCTCCTTACCTATGAAACCCATCTTCAACCAATTAAACTAATAAAACTAAACATTAATTATATTATACTTATAATTTTTAATTACCTAAGAACTTTTTTCTACAATTTAAAGAATCTTTTTATCTATAATTTAATTATTTAAAAATGCAATTTTCTTAATATAAAAATATTATTTTATCCTATTATTTTATCCATAACTTATTTTAAATATTTAACCCAGTTCATTACAACTAAAAATTAATGACTAATAGGTATCCTTATTAATTGTTGTTAATGACTAATAGGTATCGTTATTAATGGTTAATCACTAAATTATAATAAATTTTGTTACTTTGAAATATATATATATTAAACCCATCTCTCTTCTTTCAAATTAGTAATTATCATTTGATATAAGAAGAATAGACGTTGTCAAAGGTCACTCCACTACATCGATATGCTTTCCACATTCAGAAGGTCATTCACCGTAAGTCACTAAACATCTTTATTAGGGAAAATGAATAGTTAATATTATATTGCCTAATCGATAATGTTAAAAAGGGATAAAGTGCGTTACTAAGTTGTATTTAAGTTAATTTGATTTGTTCATATTTGATCATGTTTAAAATGGATTGTTTACACGGCAATGTCCTAATGATATTATTATGTTGAATGACTTTAATATTGATAGTTTATTGGTGTTTGGGAAGTGTTGAAAAGAGTTATTTCCATAATCACTTGGTAATTGGTGTTTATTAAAGATAATGGGATATTTATGTAGTTTAATTAATAGATGAAATGTTTTTAAAAGGTTTTTTTTTTATTTAATTAAAATTTGGAAGAGATTTAACTAAAATTTAAGTTTAAGTTGTTTAATATGTAAAAATCTAATGTTTTATAGGTTTTTTCAGGGTACTAAATATATTTATGCATTTTAAACATCAAAAAATCATAATCTTGATTAAAATTGTATAATCTAATTCGGTGAAAATTGTCATTTTGTCTATAAGTTAGATTGCGTCTTCGATATTGTTTGGCATTTAATTTGGGTTACAAATATGTTGAGACTTACTATATTTTATGAAGGTAAATATTTTTTAAGAAATCCATTTGTAAATAATTTTTTGTTTGAAATATTTTTTAAACAAGGACATTATAAATTGGAAAAAATATCTAATCATTCATGTGAATTTGGGTCATGATGTTCTCAATGTTGAGTGGTTTTGGGGTTTTGATGGTTGAACATGGTAAAACTTGTTTAGGTTTGCAAGCTTATATGATTATCCTAGTTTGTGTTTACACCGTGATCCTTTCAAGGCATGTTGAACATATGATGTAGTATTTCACATGCACAAGCGAAGTGGGTGAATTTCTTATAAACATATAAATGCTTTAATAATTGATATACTAGGAGATTTTGTCTAAGAAGCTTCAAGCTCGAAACATTTTTCCAAAAGATTCTTCCTCATATTGTGTAGTGGAAAAAGTTATTCGATACAATATTTGTGAGTATTAGGAATGCTTGCCATTATTGACACTTTGCATGTGATGCTCAACACCATGCACATTACAAGAATTTTTTTTGGAATATTGCATTGCTAAGTGATGTTTACTCACCACTTTCCATTTTCTAGGTGTTTGACAATTTCTTTGAGTTGTTATTTGAGTGTTTTGTGGAAGCTCCATTACAATGTTATTTTCTATGGAATTGTGTTATCTCCCTAGGAGTTTGGTTAAGAACTCATATTCATAATTATTTGGTGTTGAATTTGATCCCGCCTTTCCCTATGCCTTGCTACAACTCCACATATAACTCCATGGGATAAATTTCCACGAATGATGTGGTGACCAATGCTTAGAAAGCTCCATACTTATCCTTTAGCTTGAAAAGCCTTAATGAATCATATGTCAATTATAGTAAATGTTTGGCAGTTTCTTCAAAATTGTTACAGCTTCATATAATCTCTAGAAGCTATTAGTTATTTTGCAAGTGAAATAATTTTATCTTCAAGATATTTGACAAATCCTTCTTAAGTAAAAGAATGGAAAATTAACAAAATTGTGAACTTTTAGTGTTATGCTTTTGACCCATATCCATTAGTCTCAAGTTCCAGTCTCTTGTAATTATTTTGCATTGTTATAACTACACATACAGTGTCATGGATTGAATTCCTACCCCATGACATGGGGACCTTTTTTAATCTCTCAATTTCACATTTTGGTTAAGGTCCATATCTAGAAGGAACTAGGTTTAGTCCCTTCTAAGTGCATGTGTTGCTACAACTCCATATACATCACCATGGGTTGAATTTATAACCAATGATGCAGGGATCTTGTTGAATGACTAAGATTAACATTTTGGTTAAGCTTCTATAGAATAGAAAATGACATCGTAACAAAGCTTCCACAAACACACAAAGTAACAACTCAAAGAAATCCTTAAGGACCCATGGGATACTCAATCCCTCAACAATACCTATGCATTACTACAACACCATTTATAATGCCATGGGTTGAATTTCTGTCGAATGGCATGGGGGCATCATTGAATGCCTAATCTAACATTTTGGTTAAGGATCCATATCTAGAGGGAGTTAACCTTAAAACTCCTTATACATCGCTACAACAACAACAATTGAATTTCTACCAATGGCATGATACTTTGTTGGGTTGAATTTCTACCCATAATGTGGGTATTTTGTTAGGGGACCTAATATGAGATTTTGGTTAAGGACCCATATCCACAAACAAGTGGCCTTGAGCCCTCCCACAACCAATCTCTATGGTCCTATGAACTGTCATAGCTCCATAAACAACTCCCTGGGCTAAATTTCTACGAATAACATGATCGTCAATTGAATGACATAATTTGACAATTTTTTATTAAGAACTCATATCCATAAGTAATTAGTTTTGTGGTTTGACGTCCCACCTCCCTCTACGGATAGTGCACATACACCACAATAACTCTACATACAATGTAATGAAATGAATCTCTATCAATACCATGGATACCTCATCGAATGTGATAATTTGGCATTTTGATTATAAACCTATATATGCAAATAGAGTAATTTGATAAGTAGACAAATCCATTGTCTTTCTAGTGAAAATTCCCCCCAAACTTAACAAGAGCTTTGTTGAAAGTTATAGTTCCACTTAATTAACTGAAACTTTGACCATGAGACTTTGTCTTAAAAGGTTTTGGCTCATTTTAAAATGGCAAAATTTAGAATTTCTAAAAAATTTGTGAATTAGGATTAAGAAAATCTCAACAAATGAAAAACAAAAACCACACAACACCCCCAAAAAAATTGAATTTGTCCACTTATTAAAGCTTCTTCACAACAAAAAAAACAATAAAACGCCCCTAAAAGATTAATTTAGCCCACTTATTAACTTAATCCACTTCATTAATCCAAACTTTAACCATGAAACTTTGGGCTAAACATTTTTGAATCATTTTAAAATGACCAAACTATCACAGTTTTTTTTTGTAAGTTTAGTAGATCCTTCCTATTTTCTATTAATCAAAAAGAGAAAAGCAGGTTATAGATAATAATATTGGATGGCCTCAACCTACCCGTAAGAAACCAGGTTTGTTGACCACCTTAAAGAGTTATAGGCCACCTTAAAGAGTTATAGGCCAACCAATACTGATAAAGTTTGAATATAATATTGTCTGATATGTCCAATTTATTGTCTCTTACCTACAAGAACTTCATAAAGTAAATGATACCCGTAATATGCATATCAAAATGACAAAAAAGTAAAGGATTCCAACAAACTCAATTATCAGATGACTCGATAGGCGTCGGGTCCTTTACATTGGAACTGAGCATATCCACTTGATGCATACTTTGTAATTGTTGATCTATGCGGCCCTGGCGAACATTCTGGTGGTGTTGCATAAGGTGGATTTCTTGAATGTCTCTTCTCATCTCAGCTAAAATAGAGGTAGCTTTTGGGTCCCCTCCAATTTCCTGAACACTGATTATTGTTTTTGCCAGTATAAATTTCAATGTCCGACAAGTATGAATAGACTGTTGAAATAATGACAGTCTACTTCTAGTATTGTCTGGATCCTTTGGAAAATTCATTGCTTCCTCTTGTATGTCCCCCTCCTCTTTGGTGTTGCAGTCACGCTCCCAACCTGAAATGAGTGTTTTAACTTGAAAGGGAGTGCCTATCGCATAGGCATCAAAAATATTTTTCATAATCTCTTTTCCTGACTTCTTTCCCCTCTTGCTGGGATCTGCTTTGGTCTTACTCTTATTCTGTTTGCCTTTGTCCTTGGCATCATTTTTTACTGCTTGACCTTTAACCATTCTGTCTTGCAGGGGGATACCAACCGTTGAATTGACTGACAATGTCGAGACAAGTACAAGACCAATACTAAAAAAACATACTTAAAAAAATATAAAATAATCAAACTATCACAATTAGAAAAATGAAAAAAAACAAATTAAAATTAAAATATTTTTTTTCAATTAAATAAAAAACAACCACAATTTATATATATATATATATATATATAACCATAAAAAGTTGAATATGCCCACTTATTAACTTGTTCCTCCACCCAACCAAAAAAAAATATCAAATTTTCTTTTTAAATAAAAATTCAAATAAATAGAATCCAATAAATGGAATAAAGTTAGTTGTAAAAACCACTCCCACTCTCTCCAACTGCAAAATAAAGCAGTTTAATGAAAATATATAATGAGAATGGAAATTAAATCATGCTCTCAGATGGCATTTGCCAATGCAGAATATAAAGACCACTGGTTTATCCCATGCTCTTCGAAAAGCATATATTTAAACATTTTATTTATTTTTCATTATTTTATATAGATATTTTTTTTTTTAATTTTAATTAAATTATATATATATATATATATATATATATATATATATATATATATATATATATATATATATATATATATATCAAAATAATATTTCTAATGTAAAATAATATTTCCAATTAACTTTAATTATAAAAATAAATATAAAATATAAAAATCTCTTCAATGAACATAAGCCATGAGATTCATAACATTATAAAGTGATTTAACCACATGGATTTAGCTACATAGTTTTCATACAAGGTTTTCTGATTATCTTTTCATTTGAGGTTGTGGTGTTTCTTTATCCATAAAGTTAATTATCAATGGTTTTGGTTGATGGATTTCTTTAAAAATAAAATATAAAATAACTTTGTGAAGTGATTTAGTAATAGTGTCTTTTCCCTTCATTTAATAAATCCTTTGGATGGTTTTAATTTGAGGTTGTGGTGTTTCTTTATCCATAAAGTTAATTATCAATGGTTTTGGTTGAAGGATTTCTATAAAAATAAAATATAAAATAACTTTGTGAAGTGATTTAGTAATAGTGCCTTTCCACTTCATTTAATAAATCCTTTTAAGAGGGGATTGTCATTGTGTTGCCGGCAAGTCGTTGTAGGTTACACTCAAGACAAAAGTGGTTTATTAGTTGGCATGTTGTATGCTTTAAAGTCATTAAAAAGAAATAGAAAAGAAAATTTGATTTTTTTTTTTTTTTTTTTTTGGCATAATATCTATGTTGGGGAAGCCAGTGGATTATAAGCCTTTTATTTATGAATATTTTAATTTCTTTGGAAGTAGTTGCATGACCATTCCATGTCTCAGCACGGGTAAAGGAAATAGAAAGAGGTTGGAAAGCTTCAAGGTCACTAATGCTTAACTCTAAGAAGAGAACAATTGCTTGAAAGAGAAGGATTAGATGTATGACCAACAAGATAGACAATAGGCTAATGGTAAGGGAAACTACAATGCAATTGTTGTTTCGATATTTCATCTGAAGAACTTATTTTTGAAAATATGTCGAAGATTGATGCAAAAATATCTATGACCTTAACAAAGAGTTTTTGAGAACTCCATGATGTGCTTGCAGGCATGTATAGACACCAAAGAGTTGTTTGTTGAGAAATACAATAGGTTGGCAAGTTAATTGATTTCTCATATTATGACATTATCTTGTGATGTTTCATTATTATTGTTCTTTCTTTCAATTTATCTTTTCCTTATCATCAAGACTAATGCCAAACAAGAAATAGAAGAGGACACGAGATGTAGGTACACAGCCAAGGGAAAACTTCACTCTAGGGGATGTTATCACCCTAGTAATTTCTAAAGATTGTGGGCTCTTTGAATTTTTTCAGTTTTAAGAAAACTAGGGGTAACCACAAACCTTCTTTGGAAATTTAGGATCTAGCCTTCCTAAATTTCAGAGAGGGTTGTCTCTTATAGATTTAACTTTGTTTTTTGTTTAATATTTTAGGCTAGGTATGATTGGGCACTTGGTTTTTTATTTGAAAGTTTGGAGATGGAATTCAACAAGGCTTTTCCCACCAAAATTAATTTGACGATTCAAAATTATGTTTGACTCCAAAAGCTCGACTATGAAAATGTTTCATTCCAGTGTAGAGCATGCTATGAAACATGGTATGTAATTAAAAACTACCCAAATGTTCACAAAACAACAAATATTAGAAAAAAAATTGAAGGCCCAAATGGTGGAAAGGAGCTCAGGGTGATCTCAGGGTGTTATGTTAAGGCACTTCATGGCGTAAAAGTTACCTGCTCGAAAATACAAATTCAAAAAATATATTATTATGTTTGTCATATATTAATTTTTTTTATAATTAATAATGATAATAATAAATTTTTTTAAAGTTTTAATTTAGTTAACTTTTAGAGTAGATGGTGATAGGGTGTTATTTTAAGGCACTTCTTGGTGTAAAAGTTACTTGTTCGAAAATATGTGGGAAAAAACCCATCCACACTAAGGTGAATCCACATCTCAAAAAAATCTTACACACTTCTTTGTATTCATACCACAAATATTGTTTGTGCCCTATTTATAGATAAATAAAGGAATTGTTAAAATATATATAAAACCAAAAAAAACTTAAATAATACTACACCACTTATCAATAAAGTTTTCATCTTTAAATGTTAGTATTGAACTGGTAAAGGCTCAAAACTTTATCAATTTTTGCAGATTTTATTAGAAGGCATGTATGTTGTACTTTAAAACTTTAGTTTTCCATTTCATAAATTCAAAATTAAAATAAATTTGAATCCATATATATGCTATCTTCATGTACATGATACATCTATTATTATAACTAAGCAAAGTTTCATGGTATGATATGGTTTTACATGCATGCAACATTGAATAAGATATAAATTTAAGTAATTTAACTTGCAAACTTTATAATTTGTAAATGAAACAAAATAAATCCATTCTAACTACCTTCATCAACAGTAATGTAACATTGATAGAATATAACATTAAATCCACATCATGAATTTAAAAGTCAATGAAGGCATTGTCATATACACAAGTTCACATTCTTGTACTTGTATTCCAAATTGGTCTAGTTATACATTTTTCTCTTTTACAAAATGGGCCCATGGCCCATGGTATTCCCAACATAGATAATGGAAGGTCGCGCCCATAAATTAAATAATGGAAAAATGACATCATGACTGATTTATAAATTGGGTCTATACGTCACCCTCGTCGCGCTTCGCACTCCCAAGTGCATTTCAAAATTGATATTGCTGCAAAAATTAAATAACTAATTAGTTGTAAAATCCAAAATGCATAGAATCAATTGCCGTTAATTCATGATAAGATTTTCATCAACTACTCATTCTCACCATGAAGATCTAAGGCAATGGAGAAGATTGTCCTTCCTCGGCAGATGGTGGAGTTGTTGTTGATGGATATAGTAATGGTTCATGGGTGATGGATAAAGGCATAGTGGAAGTGAAATCGGAAAAAGGTAGTGGGTGTGGGCGGTGATACACCCCCACCGGTTGTACGATAGTGGGAATCACCCTAGGGCGAGGGATCAACCTAGGGGGGGAAATTGGAATGTCAAAGGTGGATGATTGAAACAATGAGAAGGGTGGATGAATAAATGGTAGGGGTGGGGATTGGGAAGAGTTTGGGGAGGTGGTTATAGGCATGGGAGAATTTATGATGGAGAAAGGTGGTCGGTGTGGGTGACAATAAATCCCCAATGGTTGTACAAGAGGAGGAAGCACCCTCGGGGAGGAAATTGGGATGTTAATGAGTGGAGCAGTGTTCAAACTGCTATAGTTTTTTTCACCAACATGCTCATCAAATAATTGAATTCGACAACCTGGAACGTTGTGAGATGTGGGTCCCTCGACTATAACAATAAAAAGTTTCATATAGTTATGAAAATGCATCGAAAATGATAATATATCGTATTTCACATAAAAAAAATGCATGCCATCAAATTTCCATACCATTTTTCTGTATAATAGAATGTTGCACTAACTCAAGTATGTGGCCCACACTTCTTTGGTGTTGAGAAGATAACTCCAGTTGCTCATCCATGTTTCTTTTTTTTGAACGAACTCGTCCAACCTTTTCAAAATGTGGTTTATCTTTCCCTGATTTTGACTTGCGCCCACATTGCCTTTTCTTTTTTACTGGGCTCAAGAAACTATGTTTTCTTTTAGTAGTGATCTTTGATGGATTTATATTATTGAAAAACATTCTATTGTAATCTTGACATGCTTTGTCTACCAAACTTTTCAATGCCTTTGCTTGCTCCAAATTTGTAGGTATTATGGATCTCAATTTCTCATGAGTTGATAAGTTAACATGTTTCATCTCATCATCTTCAAATAATGCACTATCTGGTCGTACATTGGTTGATTGAACATTATCAATGCTTGTTTCATTATAATAACTTATATTTGGAGGAGAATCAATGCATGGCAGAAGCTCTGTTTGGATTTCTAGGCCCACTGTAGGTGTTTCATTCAAATCAAATGAAATTTTAGGCCTTTCTGTGGTAGGATTAGTGATATTAGGCAATACATTTTCACCCAAAGTAATGTTACTCACCAACATCTCAACTTTCAGTACATGTTTACAAACATTTCCATTCAAGGCCCAATTGCAATTACAGAAGTGTAGATTGGAACCTTTATATATGACATTGTACCAAATATCACGTGTATCCTTATTTTGGCTACAAACCCAATAACCATTGTTACTCTTTTCATCAGGCACGCAATCTTCATTTGGGATTTGTCTAGCTCTACACTTGGATGAATTCAATTGTTCCTCAATTTTTCTAGGCCGTACAAAACCAGCTTCTTTTAAACGTTGCATATGATTGTAATATAATACAACCTTTGTCAATAACACATATATTAACCAATCGACACGTCTATGACATGCATTATTATTTTCGCTTAGGTACCTTTCCTTGATATGCCGATGATAAGATTCAATGGCATTATTTGTATCCTGATTGGAATGTGGAAAATTTCTGTATGCTTTTTCCCACATATCTGTAGAAAGAAATTTAATAGCTATGAATTAATAATACATATGACATGAAAAATAGTCATTAAAGTCACTTACAAGAAACTTACATATTTTGTTGTTGGCTAACCAAGTTGTTTTAAAATATTCCAAAAACCTTGGTTGGTCCCTGAATCTTTCAAAGAATCTTTCAACTGTCTTTTTTACAGATTCGTCATCTTCACATGCGTGCATGATTTCTCCTAAAGAATGAAAAATGTGGATTTGGTTTTCCCTTCCTTGGACTTTATTTCCAACATTCTTCAACCATGCACGACGAACATGCCACACACATAATAATATATTACACTTGATTGAAGACCTGGAATAACACAATTTATTAGAGGGAATATACATTAACAATATTTTTATGTCTCTTATAAAAGAATTTAAACACATCACCTTAACGCTTCAATTTCAGTCGTAGCATCATCTGTGATGAAAGCTTGAACCTGCCAATCTGGTCGCTCTTTCTTCTCAATGGAAAAGAGAGTTGACATCCATTTGGAAAGCTCAGCTATAGTATTGCGTGATGATATCACCCAAGCTACTGGAACCCCATTGTGATGTTCGTCGAAAACCATTAAGGTGTACAGTTGATACTACATTACAAACAATGTACATAATTATATTTATGTAAGTTACATGCACTAAAATGAGGTTGAATAAATAAATCAAATTTAGAATAAATTTGTACTCACCCCATACTTATTTGTACTAAATGTCGAATCCATTGAGATTATATTATTACGAGAATATTTTAGCATCATTGAGCGCATCCACTTTGTTTGTATGCCTATAATAAAAGGGATGTTTTCAACAAGATCTTGTTTCTGGTAGAAGAAAAAACTCTCAGGGTGTTCCTTATACCAACATTCTACACTGTTTGGATCACTTTGATCTTTAACATACTCTCACCCGAAGTAGTATGGGTGGGTACTGGAACTAGGTTTCCGCACCCTGAGAAAGGATAGGTAAGACAAGCAGAGCTGCGTTCAGTCCTATGATACCCAGATCACCTTGTTCTGCATACGGCTAAGGATGTCTCTATTCGCATCCACGTGTGCTAGATCTATACTTATATACTTTTATGACAGTAGCACAATATTGCATAAATAGAACATAATAGATCTAGATACAGAAAACACACTTACACAGATCTTTCGCAGCTTAAATATAGAATGCACATAAAGCAGTAATTACCAAGATTCATACAGATCGTACTCACAGATTCAATTCTCTATCAACCTTTCTTATTTGTTCATTTATCAGTTCCTTCTTACAATCCCCTTCCTAGCCTGCGCACACAGCAGCAAGGTCCGCACACAGCTGGACTCTAGATCTCCGCGCACACAGCCAACAAGAGTCCTTTCCCCAAAAACCCAAACAGACAACTTAAACCACAATTTGCATCAATAGCTCTTCAAATCCTCCCCTTATAATACAAAATATTCCTCTATTTATAATAATCTATCCTATACTTTCCTATGGTCCACAAACCATGGTTTTTGGACCCCTGGTTATTTTACCCATTACAATGCTTTCAAGGCTTTGAACCACCCCAAAACCCCTACACTAGACTAAATCTAATGAAAAGTATTCAAAATGGACCAGTTTCGCAGCGTGTAGGAGACCCTGTTCCAACAAAGGACAAGTCGCCCTATTAGGGAACTCAAGGAAGCCTACATATAAGAGCATTTGGTCTCATTCAAAGGAGCATCGATCAAGCATCTTAGAGAAAACCCTCTATTTATAAAAAAAATAATGGAATAGGTTGAAAATTAAAAAATAATAAAATGTTATTGACTAAATCAAAATCTAGCCGTTGTGAAAATTTTATTATATTTTCTTAGAGGAAAAAGATATCCAAAATGGTCAAATATCTTTATTTATAAAGTGGTTAAATTAATAAACAAATAAAAATGATTTATTAATCACTCTGTGAAGATTAAGATAAATATGAACTTGAAACAATTATTTAATACTTATTTAATAATTATCTCATAAGGAAAATAGGAGATAAATATAGAATAATAAAAAATAATGATTATTTAATTATTCCAAGGTCACTAAGTCAAAAGTAATAAGAAGTAATCATCAAATAACAATTTAATAATTATTTCTAGAGAATATTAAATAAATAATGATTTATTTAATTATTCTCATGGGGTTTTTGGATTTTAATGAGAAATAATTTAGGAAAATGGTTCACTAAATTATTTCTTATGGCGAATGTGAGTTTTACCTTAGTAAAACGCATCTTGCATGGTGTATTTCCATCAACCTAGTAAGAAATGGTTAGGCGAACATTTTTTGCGTGATAACACACCATTCCAGATGAGGAAGGCCCTTACAAAGTTTTTTGAAAGCAGTAGTCATGCTAGAAAACTCACTTTGAAGGACAAATTGAGGAACATTTGCATGGGAAAAAAATAAGTCCATTGTTACATATTTATCCAGGTTTTCTCAAGTGAGAGATGAACTTGGAGGTGTTAGATAGATAGGTCCACCAACAGATCTTGTGAGCCTTGCTCTTCTTGGACCTCACAGATCTCGACACAGTTTCTAGGATGTGATGAATGGAAGAGAAGCTCCCTAATTGGGAGAGACTGTTGTTAGATATCGTGCAGGAAGAGATAAGGAGGAAAACAAGGGATGGAGTCTCTTTTGAGACAAAATATGAGAAGGAATTTGCTTTAGCTAGCAAAGGGAATAAATTCAAGGGGAAGAAGGCCCAAGGAAAAACCAAGTCTAGAAAAAATGGATGCAAGGAAAAGAAGGATACAAGACCTTGCATGGAAATCCAACGAGCATGGTGTAGCAGTAGAAGGAGGAGAAGAACTCTCTTCTTAGTTCGAATTGGAATTATCTTTGATACCTTGCATGTCAATCTTAGTTCGAGGCAGTGTGTGGTACATTGACTCGAGGGCTTCATTCCACATGAGAGAGAATAAATATTTTCTCAGTAGTTTGGAGGAGAAACACATGCAATTCAATATCAAGCTTGGAAATTATGGCAGATACATGACCAAAGGAGTTGGTACAGTGAGCTTTAAGAGGGACTTGGGTTCCTTTCCCCATCTCAAGAATGTGATGTATGTTCTAGGATTGACTAAAAATGTTGTCACAATAATAATCCTTGAAGACAAAGGGTATGATTTAGTATTTAGTAAAGGGAAGGTATACCTCAAACATTCTGCTTCATGACAGGTCAAGCGGATTGGTGTCAGGATCGAAAAGCTCTACAAATTGGAGGTTGATGCATGTGCAACCTTGAGAAGCAAGGCAGAGAGTTCCGAGAGTAGAGATGTGGTGGTTGAGCGAGAGTAGGATAGAGCTCTCAAGATGGATCCTTAGCGAGCATCTCATTTTTAGGTTAAGCTAGGTGGAATTTCGGTTGACCAACATGAAGATGATGAAGAGGATCATAGCCTAGGGTGAGTGGAGGCAACCACTCAGTCATAGATTCCAGTATAGGGAATTTTTTATCCAAGTGAGAAGAGGATTTGGTTAAGGGAGCTCAAAAGAGAGTTGAGTCTCTCGGCATTAAGAAGCAGACACCTAAGTACACAGGGTACATGTCACTTATGACTAAAGTGACGAACTCACACAGCTTGGTGGGAAACAATGGGTCTCCAAATAAATTTTCCCAGAAGGAAGCAAATAAGTATTCTAGTTCATAGGGGGCAGCTGCAGTAGCAAAGAACTTGGTAGAATTGAAGACAGATCCATATGAAAAAGGTTCTTCCAAGAATCCCTTCCTTAATAAGAGGGAGAGCTGAATATGTAGCAAGGAATGGCTTATTTGACTTGTTATTCCAATTCGAATTCAATATCATCGTTGCTTGAGTTAGTTTTTAGTTAAGATTTGTGACGTAGCCTATCACTGAGTTATAGTTATTTAATTCAATTTATATGACATGCAGTGAGTTGTGGACTAGTTGATGGCTAAAATTAGCTATCTAATGGATTTAACTCTAGTTTTTATTAGTTAAATGATCCCTACTTCTAGAATAGAGATAGACTTGAGTTTAGTTGAGTATTTTGACTTTGTGTTAACTCAGCTAACTCTCAGATAACAACAACAACTGCTCAATTTAGCCTAGTAAGTCATGCAATTCAAATTTCTTATTGAGATTGGATGAAGACACAATTTTATTTATTATTGTACACGTGTTTTTTTGTGATGGGCTTCAGAAGAAAGAAGAGAAATTTATCTTAGGAATTGCATAAGGAAATAAGAGAAATTCCTATTTTCTAGGGGGAAATTTGTGCTAGGAAATAGGAGCTCCTAAAAACCCTTATTTTCCTCAGTGTTTGGAAAGGCTTGTACAAAGTTGATCAATATTGCATGGAGCTTTAGGCTTGAAGAAAATTTCATGTAATAGATCAGATTTCTCTATTTATTTAATACAGTAGAGAGGAGTTTTTCCTAGTTGGGTTCCCCATAAATATTTTGTGTTCTATGTGTGATTTTGTTTTTATTCATCGTTTCCTTTCCGTAGATTTTTGGTAGATAAATATTGTATCTTTTGTTATTAGTTTTCTCTCATTAGAATTTGCAAGGTATCAAATATTTTCTACAGGGAGTGCATAGGGAAATTTATTCCACAGAGATGAAAGTAATGTTAACTATTAATACAGTTCGATATTCTTTTGGCAAATAAATAAATTAGCTTGTAATCAGAAACGATAAATGCTACCACTTGTAGACTGGAATCGATATAGTTGCAGGTGTGATCCAAAATATGAAATCATTTTGCAATAGATAGTATTGACAACCTATATGAAAGTGTGAGACATCATGGCACAATTGTATTTTTTATTAATAAATGCTTGTGCGGAGAGCTTCCATTATGCAATGAGCTTTGTATCGAGAAATTTCATTATGAAAGCACAACCTTTAATCAATTAATTAGTGGTAGAGGTATGGACTATGTTGCATGGTAGTCATTCCTCTTGTTAATATTCATTATCCTCTTTAGTTTAATACTAATTTAACTCTACATCTACCCAATTCCTCATTAAATAAAAAAGGGGAGAAATAACATTTAATAGTTTAACATATAGAAGAATACATGCATGAAACCATTTTTAACTCCTTAAATAGTATTCTAAGCATATACATCCCTTATTTGGTGCAAAATATTGTTGTACAAGATCAAATTTCAAGTTGGATTCCGCGAAAAAAACATCGCAATGTTTGGTAGGATTTGAAACTACAAAGGATAAATTAGCATCATCGTTGGCATGCATCATAAACACAAACAACCTAAAGAATGTTAATCATGCAATGAAAAGAAAAATTCTCCATTGGATTGGCAATAATTGCTCCTAGGAAAAGGAGTATCTTAAATTTATAGTAGAACAATTCATTCAAAACCCAATTCATGAAACTTTAATTTCAAACCAAAATATTTGTTTGATTGAGCTAAAGTTGTTACCAATGACCAATTTTTTGAGTGACAGCCTCTAGGAATATAAAACCATAAGCCATTATGCTCAACAAAAACTAGAAACTCTAAATGAACAAATTCCATTCAATCCAAATAATCATATTTACCCATAATAGACAGAAAAATTATACCATTTGAAGCATCGCACTTAGGATAAGTGTGCATATGAATGATTGAGAAAATTACCTATCAGTGTTTCATCTTAGCCCAAACTCCTTTGATAGGGTGAAAAATGTTGAAATTGCACATCATTAATAGCCTCACTAGTTACAACAGAGTGCCCTCATCATGACCCTAGTCTCCTTATCACAAGTGTTGACAAACTTCAAGTTAATTTCAAGTTGCAAGATGATTTCTTAAACCCTAGGTGCATAATTGTTCGAGAAACCCACCTTTAATATAGATGCAAATAAAAATAAAGGGCAACCACTATATTTTAAGAGTGAAGGAAGAGAAAAGGTCTTTGGATGGATTGATGAGTTTGAATCTAAAAATTACTACAGAAATGGACTTATGATATGTCTCCTAAGAAAGAACCATGGAAGAAATCAATGCAATTATGGGGTCAAAATGTAGTTGTGAATATGTACAATTATATCGATATAAACATCACTGATAGACACATGGAGTAAGTCATATATCTATTTGAGGATGTAAGTTCAAGAATTTTCCTTTTTGTTTGTCCTTTTTATTGGGCTTGAGCTTGTGGGAACCTCATGAGCTAGATCGTTTACTTCTAAGGTTTCATAGACATTGGAATGCTTCATGTGTTGTGATGTTCGGAAGATTCTAAAATTATTAAGGTCTACATTAATGTGTTATCACTCTTGTTTAGCCAATGAAGGGAGGCAATCAATGTTCTTCCTTTGTTTTTGTTCGTTTTTGCATTTTTCTTTTGCTAAGAAATAAGATATTTTAATATTTCCAAGGTAGAGTACACAACTATAAAAGGAGAGGGTTGCACCTAAAAAGTTTGGCTCATAGATACCACAACATAGTTTACAGAGTTTATGTTGCTAATAATTTTGGTGGCGATTCTTTGAATACTATGTGCATAATTGTTTCAACAAATAGAATGGTGGTTGTTCATTTTGCGATTCATTCCTACATAATCCCATAGATAGTCATAAGGAAGGAAAAAGTGATGATTGTTACAATTACTTGCAAGTTCACTTTTAAGTAAGTTCACAGTCGTATTTTGCATATTAGGATAAACTTTCATATGATTTGGAGGCATGCAATTCCGAATATTTTTTTATGTGGTTGAAATAATCCTAAAGTAAAATGAAAAGCACATGAAATATTACATGAATATGAAAAAATACTTGAATCATTGGTGAACATATAACATGAGGAACTATGGTGTGAAAATACAACATGCTCTAGTGTAAATAAATAAGATGTCAATAGTGGTTGCTTAAATTTCTCCTTCCAAAACTCAACTAGTTTGGGCCATACCCATGACCACTATGCATGAGCACTATAGTGGCAAGGGTAGGTGCTCACCAGTTGGCCTACCCATGAGAAGTAGAGGCTTCCCCATTGTAGAGTAGGTCCCAAGCTACTAGCAACCTAATAAATTTGTTCAAGGTGGGAGGGATATGGGAGGTAGAAGCTATTGCTCATACTAAAATCATGTCACATAGAGGTAGAGGGCCAAAATAATACCAAATCACAAAATGTAACAAACTTCAAACAACTTCTATGGCAATAGAAGGAATAAAATTGATAAAGCTTAAATGGTGGTTTGCATCGACGGTAGGTAGACAAGAGTAGTGGCAGGTGCACAAAACCCATGTGTCAGGTGCATTGATGTAGGTGCATTGAGGTAGGGGCATGTGCAAAGAAGAGGTGGATTTTGGACATACATTACTACTTTGCAATTTATTTTAAAATTTTGGTTAACCTATACATTACTACTTTTTAATTTGCATTAAAGCTAAAACCTTATTTAGGCCAATCTAAATTTTGAAATGAAAAATAATAATACGCATACTAATAACAAAACCTTAAATGAAAGTGTCCAATAAAAATTCAAAGTATACCTTCTATCATTACTATTCATTTATATCCTAACTCATATATTATAAAATAATATTACTGTCAAATTTATATCATAATTCATATATTATATGCATAGATTCATCATAAGTACACATCGAACATGTCAATTTATATTCTAATTCATATATTTGGAGCATAGACCCATCTTAAGTACAGATCTAACATGAGTAGAAAGGGATGAAATTTCTTCACTTACAAACTTTTTCAAAGTGCAAAATACAATATGTTATTTTACATTGTTTAAATTGTATTTCTGAATGCTATATAGAGTATATATAGGACCAAATAAAAAGTTTAACCATGAAAACAATTTTTTCTTATATATATATATATATATGAAGTTGATATATAGATATAGTTTATTTAAATATTTTGTTGAAATATTTTTGAAAAGTATAAGATTTAAACAATTCACACATTCTTGTTACTTCTAATTACTTTAGAGCATATTCATTTGTTTTTATTATAGTAAACATTATTTTCTATTTAAAACATAATTTTTATATTTTATTTTTATTTTAAAAAGGCACCTAACAAACTTGCAAATGCAAATATCTTTTAGCTGTAGAATAAATCTCTCAACTCAATAAAATAATTAAAAAAATATATTATCAAATTAAAATTAATATAAATCAAAATCATCAGAACTTATATATTACAAAATAATAATAAAAATATTTTCAAATTAAAATTAATATAAATAAAACACATGAAAAGATAGTTATATATATATATATATATATATATTTTATTTTTCTTTTTCTTTTAAATCAATTGAAGATTGTTGTATCTTGCTATTCATGTTGAGGGAATCAAAAGTTACATACATATCCTGTATAAAGAAAGCCAAGCTTCACCAAAAAAAATTGTAACCAATCGTGTCCAAACAGTCCAAGTCACCAGGGAAACTACAACGTACATAGAGTTCGGATATTACAGAATAACTCGGAGTATTAAAAGATTTCCTCAGTATAATTAAACTGCATACCAAATCCAGCGTAAATAAAACATTATCATCCAGAAAATACACAACCGACTAAGTTAACATTAGCTGTAGCAATGCATTGCCTTGTTCAGGTACTAATAATAACGAGTAGCGATCAGGAAAATATTTTTTTCATAAAGAAATATACAAAAGAAATAAACTATGTCACTGCTAAAGCCGCCTCTTCAGGTTGCCTTTTGTCAAATCTTTTGTAACATGATGGCATCGTGCAGTTTCTGAGCCCACCATTTAGAGAGACTACTCGTGCTAATGGAATTTTCGGTGAAAATATCTTGCCAAAACCTGTAAATGCGTTTTTTCTCAACCAAAGGGAGAGTTTCACCTACGCCAATAATACCTTTCTCTAGTGCACTAAGAAATGTCTCTCGAACTCTATGTGCCTCTGTCTCCCGTGAAATTCCATATCCATGTTTAAGACTATTTAGGAGTTTCACCATTGTATCAGCCCAATTGGTAAGAAAATCGACACGGAATGACATTGAAGTAATTATCTCTCCATTTCCCATAACCTTCAATATCTCATCAATTAAAATGGTAAGCATGTCACACCTAGTAGAGAAATATTCTAGAGCTCCACCAGCTAGTGCATTACGAAGATCGGTATCTTCACAAAACTCTTTAACCATTGTTGCCAACAACTTTGCATCGCACTTCCGAATGACGCCCAGTAGCCAAGACAAGTCAGAACAAGCCAATTTCGTGTCTGTTTCGCCCTTCGCCTTAACAGCTTTCACTTCTGCCTTAAACTGGTTCAAAATGACATGTCTGCAAACATCTTTAATAACTGGTGACGGATTTAACTTTAAGTAGTCAAATATATGTTGCTCCACAGTGCTGCAAAACTCTGATGATTCATAGCAAGTCATCTGCAACAATTCTTGTAGAGATTCCTTCACCATCTTTATATCTTTGCAATCTGACTTGCTTTGGCTCATACCAAGTCTGGCAGCTAAATCAGGCAATACAGTTATGTTCAAAGATGACAATAGCACGTGAAGCTTGGCTTCTTGTTTAGTACTCCAGCGCACAACATCTAAATATCGCATGCATGACTCCATACAATCACGAAACATCACTTCAGAAGCAACTGGTAAAATAGCCAGTGCTTCATCCACATCCGTGAAATTAAAGCATTCGTCTGTATCATAAGAATATATTAGTTGAATACATCTGACGTAACTCTCTGGATGGTAAGAACATGTTACCTTCATTTCAAATGGTCGCTTAGCCGAAGACCCACTTTGGGAAAGCTTGGTTCCAAAAAACTCAGCCTTCTTCAACACATGAGAATGAAGTAAAAGAGGATTTCCGGGATACTCCAGTCTAGCTGAATCGATCAAATTGAATCTTACGTCGGCCGTATTCTTGTCCCCAAACTCTAGTGGCTGCGTATAATCCATTGCTTCCTACAAGCGGGCTTACAAGTTCAGATTTGAAATGGTTGTTCTGTTTCGATTTTGGGCGGGGTTAAAAATTTGAATTTCAAATAAAAATTCAAATTTCAGCTGGGCACGCTCGATCTATCCAGCGAGGATTAATGGCGGTGATCCCCAAGCGCAATCCCGGATGTGAAAAGATGTCAGGTTTTTTAACTCTGACAGAGTCATGCGGTGATGGCAAGCCTTCATGCCCATGGTATGCCCAGTAGTACTCTTAAGGGCATTAATGGGCGAATAGCAGCTAAAATATTGGTTGATTTGATCGCTAAAATTTCTCCATTTTAAACAGGGTTTGTTTCTAACGGAGACTTGCTGAGAACTTTAGAGTAGGGTTTTAACGTCGCGCCTGTAACATTTCCATCTCCAGGTGGTGAAGGCCTGAGAGCGTTCTGAGCATTATGATTTGATCTCCAAAATTTGTCCATTTTAAAAAGGGTTTGTTTCTGACGGAGACTTGCTGAGAATTTTATAGTAGCGTTTACCGTTTCATGGTTAGCATTGTTGTATCTTTATCATTTGTACCCGCTTATACCATTGGTGAATCGATCCTCTACTTCGCTCTCGCTCCATGACAAGGAGGTTTGTTGGGAATTACTGGAACACTGACAATTCTTCTCGGCATCTACAAGTATTTCTGGTGTTTTCTTATTCTGTTTTTTTTAAGTCCTTAATATGCATTATTATGAGAATTATATGGTATAACTGAATTTGCTTCTCCAAAGAATAAAACCCAACACCACCGAGGAGAGAGTACCAACAGAAACTAGGGTTTACCGTTTGATGGTTATAATTGTTGTACCTTTATCATTTCTACCCCCTTTATCATTGTGAATCGATTCTCTACTTCGCTCCCGTTCAATGACAAGGAAGTTTGTTGGGAATTACTGGAACACTTACAATTCTTCTCGACTTCTACAAGTATTTCTGGTGTTTTCTGGTGTTTACTTATTCCATTTTTTTAAAGTTCTTAATATGCATTATTATGAACCTGCTTAGAATTATATGGTATAACTGAATTTGCTTCTCCAAAGAGTAAAACACAACATGCAATCACTTATTGAAATATATGGGTGGATGCTTTGATCTGTAACATACTTTACACTGTGTGCAAAAACCGTGGATATTTGCGATTGCGATTCAAAACGTTTTATTGCTCCATGATTTTGGGGAATCCCTCCCCAGTGTTTCCATCCACAGGACAGGTAGCCACGATACAGGTAACCACCTAAATAAATCTCCCGGGATGACCATAATAAAATGAAACTACATGCAGTGGAATTAAACAATCATGGGTTTAACATAAATGTGTGACAATCAAATGTTCATGATCAAATTTAAACAGAAGTTCATGGCAACCAAATGCACATGATCAGTTTTAAACATATTCTCACACAGTATGCAAAATACATAGAGTTCCATAACACAATAGAGCACTTATATTTTAATAGGTATTACTTCCTGATTGCATATGAGAGTTTTCACCCAACTGTAGGTCTCTAATGTAACTGCCACTCTCGAGCCAGGCAATCTAATGAAGTTTCAATTAAGTTCGCCTTTAGTTTTGCCTATATATATAGACACATATTTTAGAAACTAGGAGAAGCACTTACCCCTAGGAAGCTTGAAGCTTACGGTAAGTTTGGTTGAGCTAGCTTCTGGGCAGCAACATGGTCTTAGTATGATATGTTTGTGTTTGGGCATATAGGTAGCAATGACATGCAAGGGAGGTTTAAATGTAGTAGTGAGGGAAGCGACGGCCTGAGAGGAGGGTTTATATGCAGCCAGGGGCAAGTGGACGCTAAAGAGTTTACAATGTACATACACTCTGTAGTGGTGAGTGATGCTCGAGACACGATGGAGAAATGGAGAAATACACGCCGCCCAAGCAGTTTGTGTTTTTAATTTCTTTTTAATTCAAACTGTAATATTCTCTTTTTTGGTATCACCCATGACAGGGCTAGGAGGGACTTCCAGAGTTAGGAGCAGACAGGTCACAGGTACAAATTGGTGCTATCAGTGGGCTCAGGAGCTTTTCGGAGGAGTTTTGAGGAGTTTTCATGGTGTTCGGAGGCATTCGTTGGATATACTCCATCATCTGAGCAGTTTGGCTTTCGTTCCGATGCATTCCAATAACTTTCGGAAATTTGAGTTATTTATGGGCTTAACTCAGCTGATTACGCTCAAGGTGGCATTCCAGGAGGAATACATGATGGAACACCTTCGTGTAATAGATCATTGGAATCGGGACGAGGATACCTACATGGTGGGACGGTTAGACACAGGTTTCAGACCAAAGGAGGCGTGGTAGCCAATTTACCCTTTTCTGCATTAAAAATGAATATTTTAATAAGAGGGAAAAGTGCTCCATGAATAAAATAATAATAAAATAATGCTCTAGAAGGTTCCAAGAGATCTATAAAAGAAAGGGAGGAGGCCATTGAGAGATATCTTTGGGATCATGTTATTTTATTGTATGAGGTGTGAGACCATGGTTCTCTATTTCAGCCGTAGCTCCAAGACGGAAACCCTCGGGTGATTTGTGAGTGTTGGACGAAAACCCAACTCTCTTGAGGAGACTTCATTCAGAAGTTTCGCAAGGCTTCAGGGATTGGTGTGAGGATCATTCAGATCTTCAACTTGTGCTTCAATGGGTTTAGTGACAGCTTTTTTCGTAGCCGATTTGCAGTAGTCTTCTTGCCGAGCCATCTACATCATTGCTAGTGTCATTCATCATTTGGGCCAGAGATCTTTTTGGGTTTTGATCCGCTTGCTTGGCAAACTCAGGTTCCGTTGTTCCTTTATGTTGATGTACTTTTTACCATGGATTAATAAAATGGCTCAGTGATTTTATCGGCATCCATTGTGTTATATTGGTGGCTGTGTGTTTATTTCCATTTATCTTGCTGCTCAAGTCTATTTCTGCATTTTTAGTTAAAATATCCCATTTAGGATATTACAGTGGTATCAGAGCATTGTCTTCGCTCAGCCTGCGGGGTTTCAGTTTCCGGGGTTTATTTCGGAGGTGCTGAAAGAAATCTACTTCTGGGGGAATACAAATCAAATTCAAAAGAGGCCATGGGTTATCTTAAAAATTCAAGTTCAAAGGCTTGATTGCAGATCAATTCGTGGGTTCAAGAATTTATATGCCAAACTCGCTTCAGTCAAAAGGGCCAATGCTGTGGTCTTAAGAAGGAAAAATTATTTTCGAAGGACCGCTTATTGAGGGAGCAGTCCAAGAGTTAAAAGAAAAAAAAAAAATCAAAACTCATTGCCATAAAATATTTTCAAGGGCCGACGACATATCTAAGGTCAAACTACATGGACCGAGCAAAAATCTTGACCAAACCCCAGTGTCCAAACTGCATCTCTAAGGGCCGAGATATTTTTGTTGGCGTCTGGATTTATTGGTTCAAATAGCTGTCTAAAGGAGTGTTGAGCAACTGGAGGCAATCAGACGAGATATTTTTGTTGGCGTCTGAATTTATTGGTTCGAATAGCCGTCTAAAGGAGGGTCGAGCAACCAAAGGAAATCGGACGTGTTGAAAGGACCGCTTATCATTAAACGGGAATTCGAGCACGGCTACGAAGGACACATAAGGGCCGAGTCATTGCTTGATGAGTCACACAGGGGAAAACGAGGCAAATCATGGTGGTGTTCATATGGATGATGAGATACGCCCGAAGCTAAATGTGCTTTGGATAGTGATAAGGCTACGCTCAAACCCGATCTTGCTATGGTCGTACGTCCACGTGGAGGGGTCGACCACGTAATTTCAAACTGTGAAGTTTGAACTAATCGTGCCAACGGAAGACTGTAGCAGAGTGCGATGTTTGATAGAGTCAGGAAACGTCATGAGAATTGGGTAAATTGGACCACGTGAAGAAGCTATATTCTGAGCATTAGAACGATTTGCTCAAGAATTACTTGTGCGCAGAGTTTGTTTGACAGAGCACTTTATTCAAAGTATGTCTATCGTTATTAGTTGAATATCACTATTGGTGCTACAGTTCGATTACGAGTGCATGGGTATGACATGCGTGTTTCTAAAGAGATTGAAGACAAGTTCACATTTATTCTGTAAATAACGTTGAGGAGCACGAGATCACATTTTAATATCTTCGCGTGGCTGTAACTCTATCACTGGGTGGCGTGCCATCCTTGAGGCAGTTACTTGCGGGAAATATAAATTTGAGACACAGTCCCCTTATCTCTCCCGGCTGAGTTTGATTCCAATATGCACGCAACACTTAATTACAGTCGGGCATCAAATTCATCAGATTTTTCCTAAGGCTAGAGGTTGAGTGTGTAATCATATGGGAACTCTTTGATGCAAAATCAATGGTGTAATGTATTAAGCAGCCTCTTCAATTGTATTGGTACGAAGGTGCATGGGGGCAGATTCTGGTGTATGCTTCACAAATGGCAGATTGGAAAATTGGACCGATATTATTTTGTTAGAGTGGGACCCAGCTAAGCAAACGTTGTACAAGGGTATCAATATTTTGAGTTATATGTACCATATTTGAGGCTGAACATGTGTTGTTTCCACTGCTGAAGATTACACTTGAATTGGTCAAATTCTGAAGATCATCTTCCCACTCATTCTCCAGATAGCAGGAAGTAGGGGAATGAAGGGGATATTCTCGGAAAGCCACCCTTGCTACAATATATGAAGGTTGGGCGTAAATGCAAGGCATTCACAACGCTCAAATCAGGTTCTCCTAATCCAAGCTGTGATACATTTCTCATAATTTTATTTGCATTTTTGTTTGTTAATATTGTCACAAATATCAAACAATTTTTGTTATTAGTCCATGCCTTAAATATTCAAGCCAAACCTCACCTACAACAATAAGGAATGTCAAATATTCAACAAATTTTCTCTGAGTGACATACACTTAAAACTCAGAAATAATGTTCTCATGCAAACAATCTATGATGGAGGAACTCTTAAACAAATTGAGAAGATTGAACACAGAAATTAACCATGGCACACACCCAAAAACTAAGCAGGACAACAGACCCCTTTCAAGAGAGATTTGCGCCATCCTTCAAAAAGGACAGCCAAAAGATTTGCAGGGAAGATTAGGGATTGGTCACAAAATTTTTGCACTTGGGACAGATCTGAAACACATGAAGATGTCATGGAGAGTTTTTTCCAAACTAGAAGAGTTTAATGAACTCCTGTCCACAATAAACCAAGCAGAAGGGAAGAAACTGATTTGGGCTCTAAAACTTGCTATGATTGCTCTTATACAGCCCAAATTCTTGGAGGAACCTTGTGAAGGGGTCACACTTCCAGTTGCAGCTTGCCTCAGTAACATCATGAAGTTGACCGCACCTATAGCTCCATACAATGATGATGTTATGAGGAAGATTATGAGATTGATTGTAGAGGCCTTACAGGATTTGGACAACAGTGCAGGCTCTACCTTCGAGAAGAAGCTTGAGATTTTATGGAGTATGGCCACATTCGAGACTTATGTCATCATGTTTGACCTTGAGTGTGATGACTTGATCCTGCAGATGTTCCAATGCTTCTTAAACATTAGGAGACATCATCCTGATATCGTCATAGCACACATGCAGTCCATCTTGTCATCATGTATGAGAGACCATGAGACCATTGACCGAGAGTTGCAGACCCGGTTGTTGAGCATTTGGAGGAGAGAGCAGTTGGTCTCACCTGCTGCTTATGAGCTAGCCCAAGGGCTGGTTGAGCAGGGCATTGAGCTTTTCAGGAGACAGTTGACCAAGGAGGAGCTACTCCAGTTTGGTGGATCACGCAGCAGAAATGAGCTGAGGAGGAAGGGACTTTGCTTCATTTGCAAAGAACCTTGGGGGCCTGATCACTCATGCTTGAGTGATGCAGCTGATGTGGCAGAGGCCGAACAGGATGGCATTCCTTCTATATGCCAGGGTGAGGGCTCTTCTTCAAATGAGTCCATGGGATCAGTTGAGGATGCTTCTAGGGAGAGAGAGCAGTCATGCAGAGATGATGACAGTAGACTGGAGTTGTATTCCGGTGTGCAGGGTGAGCAGTCAGGGGACTCTACGAGAGAGACTTTGGGTGATGAGTCACTTGTGACAATTCAGCCTGAGCAGCATATGATGAAGTCTAAGTCAGCAGAGAAGGATACTATGCACATCATGCATGATAGTCCCTTGGGGGAGAGCCAAATGGAGGCTCATATCGAGTGTATGATGGATATACGGCTAACCTTGGGGTCAGCCACTAAGGAGGAGCAGTTAGATGCACAGAAACCGAGCACGGTGACAGCAGTTGCAGATCCATATCCTCCAGAGATGTTGGAGGTTGATGGGATAGTTCTGCAGGGGGCTAGGGGACAGCATGAGCATTTCATTCCCAATGAGATGGATGAGTTGTCGGGGATGGTGGAGCATCCATCTCTAAGCCGACACATTGATGAGGTGCAGATAGGTGCACATGTAGTCAGCGGAGCTGCGGTACCCTCAAGGAGTAGCACTCTCCAGGAGTACATAGATGGGGCTTGCAACATATCTTGTCCGCTTTGGCCCATTATAGAGAGGGGGGCTTTCTTCTACAGGTAGCTTTCGTTGGCAGACGGGACAGGGCAGTGTGAGTTGATTATGAGCTGGTGACAGTTCTCTGGGCATATTCCGTATGCAGTTGACACTACATTGGATTCTTCTTCCAGGATAGATTGGTGGGAGATCATGGGTTGGTACCCTCTTGATGGTACAATTATCTTCGTAGGGAGCACAACAGAGCAAGGGCCCTTAGACATAGCAAATGTTACAGATTCCAGCTGGCAGTGGGGCACAGGTCGCCATTTCTTCAGCACTCCATCCCGACTTCAGGAGCACAGGATCAGCATGGGATTGAGTCAGGACTTGGATTAGAGAGAGGTGATGAGTTGGTACGCAGTTGGTGGGGCAGCATATACAGTTACAGGTACAACACAACAGGAGCTTGGAAGCATTGATGCTTGTTGGTGGGCTTCACCTCTTAGAGCATCAGTTATAGCCAGAGGCAGTGCGTAGTCTGTGCTGTGGGACTTGGGCGATGATTGGCCATCGTGGCATTGGGACCTGGGACGATTTTTTGTTGACTGGTATAGTGAGAGATCAGTTTGGGATCTCGGCATTGAGGGGTCTATTCTGAGTGGTTTGACATAGGTGTATAGCAGCACCTAGAGGTTTGTATGGGATCCAGGCATTGGATCTCAGTTGCGGCGGGCCAATAGAGTGGCCCACATATTTCGATTGCTTGAGGGAAAGCAATCTTGGGGCCGAAGGTCTGTACTATTCCCTTTTTTGGTATCACCCATGACAGGGCTAGGAGGGACTTCCAGAGTTAGGAGCAGACAAGTCACAAGTACAGATTGGTGCTATCAGTGGGCTCAGGAGCTTTCGGAGGAGTTTTGAGGAGTTTTCATGGTGTTCGGAGGCATTCTCTTGATATACTCCATCATCCGAGCAGTTTGCCTTTCATTCTGATGCATTTCGAGAACTTTCAGAAATTTGAGTTATTTATGGGCTTAACTCGGCTAATTACGCTCAAGGTGGCATTCCGGGAGCAATACATGATGGAACACCTTCGTGTAATAGCTCATTGGAACCGAGACAAGGATACCTACATGGTGGGACAGTTAGACACGGGTTTCAGTGATCGAAAGAGGCGTGGTAGCCAATTTACCCTTTTCTACATTAAAAAGGAATATTTTAATAAGAGGGAAAAGTGCTCCATGAATAAAATAATACTAAAATAATGCTCTAGAAGGCTCCAAGAGATCTATAAAAGAAAGGGAGGAGGCCATTGAGAGATATCTTTGGGATCATGTTATTTTATTGTATGAGAGGTGTGAGACCGTGGTTCTCTACTTTAGCCGTAGCCCCAGGACGGAAACCCTCGGGTGATTTGTGAGTGTTGGACGAAAACCCAACTCCCTTGAGGAGACTTCATTCAGAAGTTTCACAGAGCTTCAGGGATGGGTGTGAGGATCATTCAGATCTTCAACTTGTGCTTCAGTGGATTCAGTGACAGCTTTTTCCGTAGCCGATTTGCAGTAGTCTTCTTGCCGAGCCATCTACATCATTGCTAGTGTCATTCATCAGTTGGGCCAGAGATCTTTCTAGGTTTTTCTCCACTTGCTTGGCAAGCTCAGGTTTCGCTGTTCCTTTATGTTGATGTACTTTTTACCATGGATTAAAAAAATGGCTCAGTGATTTTATCGGCATCCATTGTGTTATATTGGTGGCTGTGTGTTTATTTCCATTTATCTTGCTGCTCAAGTCTATTTCTACATTTTTAGTTAAAATATCCCATTTAGGATATTACATAAACTAAACCCTAAATCAAACCTATTCTCTAACCTCAATTTTTTAAGAACCTATGAGTTCAGAATTAAACGAACCTAGAAGAAGATGAGGTTTGTCCAAGTTTGTTGAACCCAGTGACTTGAATGTGGTATTAAAATGTTTCACTGTGCAATTTTTCCAAAGTATTGGTTTACATATTTTTACTAAACACTAGCTTTATGTGGAGCATGATATATTATTCCCATACTAAATGGATTTTTTATTCTTTTAACAAAAATGGTTATATTTGTATTAATAAAAATCCATAGTTGAACTGTACGACAAAGGACTATAGAATTTCTTTAGCAACTTCATTTCAAAATTGTGATTGATAATGTCTACCCACCCTTTACATTGCCAAATACCCAGTGGACTACATTCCAAAATTTCTGACATGAGTAAATTCACACAAATTGGTTATATAACAAGAAACAAAAACAACACACAATTAAACTAGTTTATGAGCTTGGCTTCTTGCTACCATTGGTTGAGATGTTGCTGGGGATTTCTTCTTCTCTATTTTTTCCTTTGCTAGACTCTGTGTTATTTCTGACATCCAAATTTCTTTTCTATTTGGCAGAGTCCTTGTTATTTTTGTCAGTTAACTTGATTTGAGGGGTCTACTTGTTTTTGAGCCTTAGCTTCTTTGACCATATCTACCCAATTTGACATAGACTGGGTACCTGAATGACTTTTATTTTCTTGCCTCAAATCACGAGGGATAACTTCCTCAATCTTTGGGTTTTAGATTTTAAGATCTTGTTTAGTTTCATGAGGTATGCGTTTCACTAAAATTGAAGGATTTATAGGTGGAGGAAAACCATTGACATCTGAGACTATCTTGTGATCCTTTGAAGAGCCAACCCATCAGGTTGATTTATATTGGCGCTTCCAGTTCTTCCTAAACCCTCTAGGGCAATGAGCTGCAACGTGTCATGTTTCAAAGTAAGATTTGTATTGCAAAGAAACTCTCACATAGTCCAGCTTCTAGGCTGGGAATAATTTTACTTGTCAAAATAATTTTTATTGGAAACCCTTTACCAAAATCCATTTCCACATACATACGAACATAAGTTGAAATGCTATGTCTTTTCGTTTCATGGGAAGCAAAATTAAATTTTCCAAAAGCAAATGCAATGACTTTAAGGGAGGATGGACCCAAAAATGCAAGAGAAAATTTGGGAGTCACACCCAAATAGAAGCTGAAGAAAGAATCAAACAAAGGATTGAAAACGAAAGACGAAAGCTTCATGCATAGACTTGAGTTGCCCAAAACCCACAGCCCAAAATGGAGAATTATATCCCTATCTTAGCAATGGAACATTCAATGATAAAGGAACCCTTCGCATATCGGTAGATGATAAAGGAACCCTGCAAAGTGCTTCAAAGTTCAGATTCGTCATCAACTTCAAGCCCCAGGGGGATAGTAATCGTAGGAGACTCTTGCACTTGGAAGGAAGGAGGGAATGTGGTTGAAACATTCCGATCTGTGTCTTTGAAAGAATTTCCACCTTGAGAACCCATGATATTGTAAACTTTTGGGAGTTCGCCCCTACGATTCTCTCGGTGAACGTCCCATCCAACTCTAGATGGTGAAATCCTGTGAGTGTTACGATAGATCCCTCTCATCTTTTTGCTTTTTATTTTTGATACGAGACCAAGGTTTCTCTAGACGCTTACGACATGGGAGGGAACCCAACCCACTCCTACACTTTGTTCGATTAATGTTCCATCTATGGCATTTCCAGCTCACAGCTCAGTGTTTATATTAGGAATTTGGGGTGACCCATGGGACAATATGTAAGAAGAACAGTGTGCTGAACTTCTGAGCTGACAATCAATCTACTTTTATTGGTTATCCATGGGCATTAACATAGGAAGAAATATACTTAGAGTTGAGATGATGGAGAGCTTTGAAATATTGGAATGGCAGTGAGTAATGGTCAAATGAGAAGAAATCTTCCAACAATGCTTAGGAATCTATTTTACCAGGGAATGAGGCTCTTTTGACATGTTTGCAAACCAGAGAAAGGAATACACTTGTAGTGCTTCTCCCATGACATTGTGAGATATATTTCTTGGAGAATAATAGCTACCATTACTCTCCACTAAACCTTGATTTCCATTTCAGCAATTTCATAAACTTATCAATCTTTAGGATAAATATGATATTGTTGGTTTTGAATTCCATCCCATGTTAGGTTTGCAGAATTCTGGGACGTTCTTTCTCTTTTTCTTGAAGTTTTCTTGTATAAGTATAATATCAGTCCACCTTTGATGGCCTTAACACTTTTTTACAAGCAATTGCATCAATGCATCGACTAACAATATTGATATCTTCAGACCAAGGCTTAAATTTCTTGGTAGTTTCATGACCATGCCAAGGCTTCATGGATGTCATATCACCAGACGTGACTCTTCAATGTCCTATGTGTGATCTTAGTTCTGAAAGGGTGTCATTGGAATATTTGATCTGGGTTTTTGACTTTGATGATGCGTGCATCTTCAACATTCATCATCCCAGAGTGGGGTCATGGGAATCTTTGATATGGGATTTTGACTTTAATGCTGTGTGCATCCTCAAAATTCACAGTTCCATTATTTAAATGATAAAAAATATGTTTTCTTCCATTGTAAACTAGTTTTGGAGCATCATACTCATTGGATTCTTAGGAAATGTACCAGGAAGAATGGAAAGGATCTCCGTGTTTGTTTTGATCACCATTAAATTCAGAAAAAACCAATTTGCCATGGTGTATGTGAAAAATAATTTGTTTTGCATCCTCATCTACCGTTTTTAGAGGAGTTGGTGGATGGATTGATGGGAAATGTTGCAGAGAGAATAGGAAAGGATCTTAAATATTGTTTTGATTCCACAAACAACGAAAATGCAAAAGGAGGAAGACCATGGCTACATGATGAAAATTATATTTTAGCCCTATGAGCCATTATTTTTATTTATTTATTTTTTTTTGCTGGAAAGGTGAAGAGAAAAGCAAGGAGTAGACACAAGGGGACATGAATGATGTAGAACCTTCCTGAGATGCTTAACAATAGGATCCAACACTAATACTTGAGATTCAGACCTGAAAAAGCAAGAAGAAAAGAACATTTTTTAGAGCAAGGAAAATTGTTTTTGGGAGAGAAGGCGTGTGTAGATTGGAGCTTGGGAGTGTTCTAGAGCAAACTGAGAGTATCACTACTAGGTCACTGAAATTATGAAGAATGTCTAGGGACTTTGATAAGTGAAAACAATGCTTCGTTGCTCAGAACAGTCCATAAATGCCCAGAACAGAGTCGATTTTGGAATGTAGAAGTTGGAGACTTCACGTTGTCTACAAAGGAATTGAAAAACACTATTTGGATGGGTTTTTGATGTCATTTAGGAATTTATAAATATCTGCGCATACCTCATTCTATGAAGATAATAACTGTGCAATATGAGCCCAATTATTTGAAAAAATTCCTCATCTTGTATGAGAATTGGATTGAGTTGATTTATAGTATAAGTGGTTTTCATTGTAAAGATATGGAGAACCAGACATTATGGGATTCTGAGAGTAAGGGTCTGTTTGTAGATCCCCTTTGAGTGAATGCCTTCAAAACAAGAAATGTCACTGATGAAATATCAAAAAAATTCACCTTGATGTTCCCATAAATGGAGAGGGCTTGGGAAATGCAAATTGGAAAGAGACCAAGGAGGTTTGTGTCCTACTCTTCTTTTAAAAATGACAATAAGAGATATTCTACTTGTGTGTAAGTAGAGCTTCCTCTCTCTCACTGCAGCAAGGTAATTTCCATCTACATAATTGATTTATAAGTAGAAAGCAATGCTTATGCTTTTTGCTTAGTAGCGATATAGTGAGACTCGGGACCATAGCTTTGTATACTGCAGGTTTGAGCTTTCTTGTTTTCTTATTCGGTTCTTATTATGTTGCAATGATTAGATACATGATATTTTTTTTATTTATCCACTCTTAATAATTTGCCAACCTCTGTAATACTAAAGCAATATTATATATAATTGAAAACCATTCAATTTCAACCAACAATGTGTGGTTATGGAAATAGAAAAATTATAAGCTTATTATTTGTGGATATGCTCTTCTGACTATATAGTTAAAACTTAAATCTAGGATTTGGTGCTATGGATGCAGAAACAACTCAATGATGTAATAATTTTGCAGGCTTGAGAAATTGGAGATGAATATACCATGGTTCCAACTTAATGGTTGTAACTCTTTTGTCTTAGTCTGTGACCTTGGCATCATTGTGATGATGTATGTCATGGGTAGAATTTGTGGCAAAATAAGTTAATTTATGATGACCTTGACTTGTGTAACTGAGGGAATGTGGATGATGATAAGATAATTTGATTTGATTTTATGATGACTGCGGATACTCTTAAGTTTTATGTGACCATGATTTATAATATTATTGTGTTAAGGAAGGAATAAAATATGACCTATTTAAGCAAATCCAGTGTAGACAACCACCAAAACATCACTGGTGCCTCTTTCAATTTAAAAATGATGACCTAAATTGTGTCTTTATAATGGATCCATCTTAATCCACTTTTTAAAGCCAAAATGGTCTAGGGGAGATAGATTGAACCTGAAACTCCCTTCTTCCAGAGATTAATTTAGAGGATAGGGAAATTTTTATAATGATTATTTAAAACATATATATATATATTCAACTTCAGGAATCTGAACAGATTAGCTTTCTTTCCTACTGTTGTGATTGTGCTTGCTTACATGCTCAAGTTGTTCTTGATCTGGTAATTGTTCATCCACATTTGTCTTTTCTCTAGTGTTGGATTCACAGCTTTCAATAGCTTCTTGCTCAAGCAGAGGTACCACATCTTTTTAGTAAATGCTTTGAGAAAGTTGAGACTTGAGAGCTTATCTTCCACAAAACCATCTCCTGACTTATCGTGTGCACCTTTCTCCATAGCTGTTGCATATCTAAATAAAAAATTTCTGATTCGTTGTCACAAGTTTTTGCATTCGTCTAGAAACCAATAAGCTAGAAAGAAAACACCTCATGCATCCTGGGCCCAACAAAGTTCCCGTGGATAAACTTACATATTGATTTGAATAGGTAGAAAACCTCCAAAGTAGTCAAAAACTACTAGCAATTCAGGTTTTCAGACCTTTTCTGTTGGCTGCTAGCTTTTTGGCTGGATATTATCACTACTATACATAATCTAATTATATCATAGTTCAACATTGATTATATTTGGTATAGAGGTTTGATGCACAAGTAGAGTAGTATTTAATACGTCATTTTTTTAAACATCTAGAGGATACTAGGCAAGCAGACAAAATGAAGCAACATTAATATGTTTTTAAAAGTTGATATAATTTAACACATGTTAAAAAGAATTAACATGGCATTCATAGACCTTTCCAAGTTTTTCTTAAGAAGATTTAATTTCAACATAAATTTTTTAATGATTCATCCATCTCCTGTAAACTTTTGTTGGGTCTTGCTTCCTACATTGTAGATGCAAATTATTCATTCCAGTCATCCATGCACATGGATTTGCAACTGTTCCTATGTATCAACCTCTTGGATTTGGTTTCCCTTTGTTTCAAAGGGGTTTAGCATGTTCAACATGCTGAATTGGTTTCCCTCTGTTTCAAAGGAGTTTAGCATATCCAACATGCTGAATTGGTTTAACTGGACATTAGCAAGATACTTTATCCTTTTACACATCATACTTGTGCCCAACTCTTTCTAATGTCCAAGTACAAAAGTTCAACCTGTTGGAGCTGGCTTCGTGTTTAATACATCCCACAAGCCAAATTGGTATGATACAACAAATAATACAAAAATTTATGTTTAAATTGTAAGGATATATTAAATTGGGTTTGATATAATAAATAATACATAAATTTACCTTTAGTGTATAAAACTTGAAAATATAGAAAGACCTCATTTGCATGCTTTATTATAAAAGTTGAAAACCATTTTATTTAGGAGATCATGGTAAATAAAAGTTTGAATTTTCTTTGTTTCATTTTAGAATCATTTTTACAATAAAATTAGGGGCATATTATCAATAGGGCATAATATATGAATAGATGTATCTATTTTAGAATAAGACTTTTAGAATTTTAATTCAATTATCAATAATTATTAGATTGATGGCAGGGATTTAACCTCCACACAATATTCTAAAACATTCTTAGTAATAGTGATAAATATCAAAGGCCGAGATTTATTTCAAAAAAATTGTGTTCGTTTTATTTTTTCAATTAAATTGATTAATCAAAGAAATGTCATATGATTGAGTTATGTTTTTTTTGGTATGTGGTATTAATAAACCATGGTAAAAAATCCTATTTGCAAGTTAGGAAACTCCATAGTAAAGGAGAGATGAATCTTCATGCTTAAAAATCTTGTTACATGTTTTTTTTTAATGTAAATGTGTTCAACTCATATATTAATTCATATGATAATTTTTTTTTTGTCAAGTGGCCGAGTTCATCGAAGATTACATCAAGCTTGACTTGTGGCTTGAGAATTGCCACCGAGGGGCATCGAAGCCGTCAAAATCACCTAGGGATCGCACCTAACCTCGGGCCACAACCCTTAGCATGACTGGATTTTTCCCCACAGGTGTTTCGAACTCAAACTCGTGACATTCATATCACATCACAAAGTGACTTAACGGTACACCACATCAACATCTATTTTACGCCCAGTGGGTTATAATTATTATTATTTAAACTAAAGTTATAATTTAGTTAATTTTAAAGATTTTTTTCAAACTTTTACAATTTGAATATATCATAAGGTAAATGTCTATATGAACTATTCAATTAAATCTCCCTTCACTCTTCACCCATCTCTGGGGCTTGTACCACATAACTAGACTTTTTGGGAGGTCACCCATCTCAAGGCTCCTTTGACTTAACTATGGATTTTACTCATAGTCAAACCCATTTAGCTTGTTATACCATTGCAAAACCTTAGCAAATATTATGGAAAATAAACTAATATAAATTTAAATTACAATTTTTATTAAATTAAATAAAATATATATCAATTTTGGACACACACATATATATATATATCACTTTTATATTTAGCTCTGGACACAAACAATATCTCAATTTATAAATATGAAAAAAATGACGGTTTCTATAAAAAAAAAATATCACTTTCCATCAATAAATAATTGACTACAAATGTATATAATACCCTAATTCCTAAATATTATAAAATAATAATTTCTAGTTTTTTTATAGATTAGTACATCTATATTATTCATTTACTTATAATTTTTGATAAGATTGAAAATAATTGAGCCCAGAGTCTCATTGTACAATCTAGTTTGAGGGTGATGTGTAATTGTTCAACTTGGAGTTGCCACATGTCCCTTAAAAATAAAAATAAAAATATTTTAGATTAGTATGAGGGTGATGTGTAATTTCTCAACTTGGAGTTACCACGTGTCTCTTAAAAATAAAAATAAAAATATTTTAGATGAAAAAGCATCGCCTACTATAATAAAAACATAGATTATTATACATATTTGGTTAGTTTTACTTAAAAGCATAATAAAACATTAATAATCACATTATCATTGTGCTAACTTGATATGTTATTTCACTTTCATTTTTAATGACATTTGATCCCTCTCGACTCTTGGTAGATCCATGGTTAAGAAGGATCTATAATGGTTTTATTTTATATTGAGTTTTTCTTTTCTTTTTTAACTGTAACGATTATTTCTATTTATAGAATAGGACAGGTTGGGCTGGAGACTAAACAATCATCAGTACATAGCTTCAGCCAGCTTCCAGTACAAGCGAGTCTTTGTTGCTCATTTACGGAATTATGCTTTGAGAAGAGGGTTCATCATTAATGTAGAAGGCTCCTTGCAGGAGGAGGCAACCTTTGTTTGCGTAGCTATCTGCTTCCTTGTTTGAGTCTCTAAGAATATGAAAAAATTGATATGAGGCGAAGTCTGCCATAATGTACTTCAGCCTTTGAAGGCTCTTGTTTAGGATTGGATTGTTAAACTGGTCCTCTAAGTTTCTCATTTTTATCAAAATCTTTGAGTCCCCGAAAGTTTGGAATTCTCTAATGTCTTTATCTTGAGCTATTTGGAAAGCTTTTATCAAACCGAGAATTTTTGCTTGGTTATTTGTTCTCTGCTCGAGGCCCCAGCTGAAATTGTCTCTTGTGCCATCCGAGGAATAGATCACACCCCCTGCACCTGCAATCCCAGGATCTCCTTTAGAGGCATCGTTAAAGAAGATTGTTGCTTTACATTGCTTCCTCCACCGTGTTTGGAATATTTCGTCCGGATCACTTATGCGCCATCTTGGACTGATGGGGGGACTAACTGGGGATTGATTTTTGTCTCTGAAGACGAAGTTTCCCATCCAATTATTTTCTTCTGGGAGAAGGGAGATTGCAGGTTTGTGAGAGTGTTGGGATGTTGTCTCAAGGAGGAGTGATTTAGCTTTGGCTGCCATCGTCGAGGGTTTCCAAATGGTGTTGTTGAAGACCTGTTCATTCCCAACAATCCATAATTTCCAATATACGTATTTGGGGATGTTTTGCCATACCCGAAGCCATAGAGACTTGCTGGAGATAGCATGGGGATACTGCCCCTTCCAATTAGAGAAAAGTTCTACCACATAGTTCTGAATAGGCATTTGCCATGTCAAGCTTGATCAACATGCCTTTTTCCTTCCGTTGATGGCTGGAATGCATTTCCTCATGAACTTGAATGACATTATACATGATGTGCCTCCCTTTGAAAAACCCACCCCGAGAGAGGGAAATGAGGTTCCCCAGCAAAGGCTTGATTATGTTGGCTAGAAGCCTGGTGAGGATTTTGTATGATGCGTTACAGAGGGAGATGGGTCTTAATCTTTCAAAGGATTCGGGGTTCACCTCTTTTGGGATTAAGGCCAAGAAGGTGGAGTTGATACCGCCCCCCAACTTAGCTTTATTCTGGAATCCTTTGATCGTTCTCAACAGATCTACTTTGATGATGTCCCAACAGATTCTGTAGAAATGGATTGAGAATCCATCAAGCCCGGGGGCCTTGTCTAGTTCCATTGACCATATGAATTTGCAAATTTCTTCCTCAGTGAAGGGCTTCATTAGATTGGTATTGTCCTCACTATTGACAAGGGAGGGGATGTGAGTGACAAAGTCCTCTGCATCCTCTTCACTATTATCATTGTCTTTCCTGAATAGCTTTTGGAAGTGTGACTCTGCAGTTGTTTTTATATTTTCAAACCCTTTGCAAACCAATCCCTCCGATGTGGTAATTTATGAGATGTGGTTTCGTGAGAGGCGAGCTCTGTACCGTCGATGGAATAAAGTAGTATTTCGGTCCTCAAATTTTAGCCACAAGCTTCGAGACTTGATCCTCCAATATTATTCTTTAGTGTGGAAGGAGCTATAGGTGTTCCTTTGAGAAATCTGTTCCTTTTCTAGCTCCATAGAGATGTTGTCTCTTTTATCCATTTCCATTTGCAGGTCTTCCAACAACTGGACTGCTTCTTTCCTCTAGCTGGTTGGGGTTTGTTTTGGTTTTTTGATCCACTCTTTCAGAGCATGTTTTGTTGCCTTGAGTTTCTTCTCCCACACATAGCTTGTGGATCCAATGACTAATTTGGTCCAAGCCAAATAGACAGTATCAAGAAACTTGTCTCTCTCACTCCTTATGCATTCTTGGGCTAATTGAGCCCCTATTAATTAGGAAAATAACAATTAATGATTGTGCAATCCTTCAAGGCCTTCTCGATGACCTCATGCATGATCTGTACAATTTTCTAATAGTACAACTGATCGATCTCTTCCTTTAACCTCAGTATCTGGCTCTTCCTTAGGACTAACATGAAACAACTATTTATAGCGAACTATCAATTAATTGATTGATCACTACTTGTGAATAAAATTAGATTTAATTCACTGGACCTATCACTAGCTCATCTCTTAGTTAGAACTAGTTAAACTGATTTTAACTCAATTAATTGAGTTAACTAATTACAACTCACAAATAACTATATCTGGAATCCCTGAAAATAGAAAATCCCTTTGCATGCCTCCTCTTTGACTTCAATAGGTATAATTGATATCCAAGAGTATATCTCTTATCTCATAAACGATGGGCTTTGAATAAAAGTATGTAGGTTTCCACATACTATTTGGTATTTAGCTTAACCTTGAATTCAAAAATAGATTATTATTATTATTGAAAACATTTGATTCTTAAAAAAACCTCTATAAAATAATAGTTTATTTATCTACACTTTTCTAAAATATATTAGTGTTCACTAAATCAACACATATATTATAGATATAAGTATTCTATTATATTACTCTCTTAATAAAATAGAAATAATAATAAAAAGTAATTTATTATATATTATCAAAAGATTACCGTTAAAATATGAACACTTTACCTTTAATATCAAATAATTATCTAAATTATTTAAAACATAATAATATATTTATATAAATAAATCAAAACAATTGTTTATATATATTATAAATAAATATGATATATGCACTATATTTTATTTATTAAAAATCACATAACCTAAAAAATTATATATAAATATGAAATATACACTATATATTTTTATTAAAAATCACAAAACCTAAAAATTGTCAAGGTTATGTCATTATTCTCACAAATTTTACCATATCTTCGTAACAAATTGCAAACAAAACCAATCTTTATACATTCAACACCTTTTATTTTTGTAAGCTAGGTAGGACTACATCTTCATTATCATGTGCAATACATATCACCCCAATCGGGGCAGGGAATTGAACCGGTGACTTCACATCAAAGAGTGCCTTAACAGAGCACCCAATCACCATCTATCCAAGATCCCATGGACCTTTTTACATTCAACAACTTATATATATACTATTTTAACATATAAATAAATTTATATATACTTTTACTCATTTATATGTTAAAACCGTTTTTATTTGTCTTTTCAAGGTTTTAATTTCTCCAGCTTCGATTCGTGTCTCTGCAGAGCCCATGGGTGACAGAGGTATTTTTGCCTCGAGCTACGCACTATAAGACTCAAGGACAAAGGATGAATATTAAACTTAACAACATACATGGTATAGGATAAACTTTCCGCCGGAAAGTTTTTTGGAAATAAATAGTTTCGTTAATGACCACGTCTATCTATGTAAACGATGGCAAGACGGAGAGTGAGGTGGGCCTAAAAATCCGTGTAACCATACATTGAGAATCTACAATTGAGATAAGGTAGCCCTAAGTGATCTAACAAAATTAAGAAGAATGACAGTTGAAATTCTCGAGGAAATTTTGGTTGAGTGAAACTACTCGTCAACTACATGTCTAGAAATTTCCTCCGTGTTATATTCCATTATTGAATTTTGGATTCAAAACAAAATTTCAAGTGCTATCTAATTGTAATAGATGAAGTTGATCAAGCAACTCATGTAATTGTTTGGAAAAATAATGCATGCAATTAGGGAATTATTTACTAATGGTTATCGTTACGGGTTGGAATTCTTTGCCCATTTTTAGTTGAAACTACCATGTTTATTTTTTATATCAACGTTTCTTTAGTGAATGATTTGTAAAGGATTGAAAAGTTTAGACAGAAAAAAACATTCTTGCACTGGTGGTCTAAATTCCCAACAACCACAAAAGTGCAATTGGAAACAACTTTTTTTTCCTAGACTCAGTTTTAAAGAATACCTGGAGATTGAAAGAAGCAGGAGAAATAGTACCCTCGGTTGACAACCATTTTGTATTTTTGATGCTCTGATAAATATTGAGTTTTAATTATTTGGAAGGAATTTTCTCTAGTTCAAAGAAAATTCCTCATATATAGTTTACTATCACAACCACATTAGTAAATGTGGTTGATATATGCGGAACATATATTTATATTTAATATGATTAATTATGATTAATATTACGATTATTATGATTACTAATATTATTAATTAATATTTTTATTTTTATTTTAAATTTAATTTAATAGCATCATTAATTAATAGATGATAATAATATGGATTCCTTCATTTTTATTTTATTCATTATTAATTAATTCATTAAATAAGTAATTCACACTTTTTCGGACTCAGGGAGAGATGCATTTCAAGGCACTTTCTCAACACTTTTCCCAAATTGGAGAGAAATTCCTCGAAAAAACACCCATAAGGTGTGAAATCGTCCATGTATATTTTGATAGATTCATGGACTAGTTCTAAAAAAATGCTCAGGACTGCTCTCTGGAAAGTAGCAGGGGCATTGCACAACCCAAAGGGAAATAATCTGTAAGCGAAAGTGCCCCAGGGACATGTGAAAGTAGTCTTGTCTTGGTCCTCAAGGATAATTTGGATCTGGCTTTACCCACTAAAACCATCTAGGAAAGAAAAAAACTTCTTCCCTGCAAGGCCATCTAGGACTTAATCTACGAAGGGCAAGGGGAAACGGTCCTTCTTAGTGGATTTTCTTAGTTCCCGGTAGTCAACACAAATTCTCCATTTTCCATTCTTCTTTGGGACTAGAACAAGAGGAGACACCCACTCATTATCTGATATGGGATAGATGAAACCTACATCCAACAAATTTTTCAGTTCATCCTTCACTATGTCCTTTAGAGCTCAGTTCATCCTCCTTTGGGGTTGGTGCACATGCTTGCATCCTTCTTTAATATAAATATGACGTGTGCACACCGATGGACACACCCCTTTCATGTCTTTGTAGTCCCAAGCAAATGCATCAAGGTTTTCCTTCAAGAGCTGGCATAACTACTCTTCTTCTTTGGCTAAGAGAGATGAGTTAATATTCAGAGATTTTGATGGGCCAAATTCTACAACCTTGGTGGATTTAAAGGTTGAATTAATTGAGTGCAGCTCCATCCAAGGGTGGCTTTCAAATTCTTTGACTAGGTCATCGAGTGGAATGTCATTGGGGGACTATTTTTTAATGATGTTGTCAATGATAGCATCCTCATTGGGTTGCCCCCCTCTAAGAACAATATCTATGGTACAAATAGGGTAGGGTGTGGTACTGTATACTTCATCTTCTTCTTCTTCATCCTCCAACCACAAAGGTAGTTCATGGTCAATGGAAGGTTGGGCATGAGGATATAACACGAGCTACTTAGACAAGGGCCCATTCTCCCAAGAGTCGATTGAGACCATAACATCCTCAACAATTCCTTCCAAAGCTACTGTGGACCTGTCTACAAGTTGCAGAACAATGGTGGTCTTTCTCAAAGCTCCTTGGAGGTTGAGTTTAAGCATATTTTCCTCGGTCATCACATTGATGGCAGCCCCAAGATCAATCAGAGTATTGCGGGCTGTGACACCATCGATGTGTACATCTACTATTGGACTTCCAGGTTCCAGGAACTTCAGGAAGATCACCCTTCCCAACATTAAGTCATATAGTTGTCCCACTACATTGATGGTGTGGGTGTCTTTCTTCTTTATGTCAGGTTTTTTAAAGCACTTTTATTTGATGAGCCTATTGTAAATAGGAACATCCTAAATGGCATGGATAAGGGGTATTTTCACACACAAATTTTTCAGTTCTCCCAGAAGTTCAATCTCTTTTGGGTGTGCTGACTAGGGTGGATCAAGCGCTCAGGAAAAGGAGGTTGTTGGATTTGAGTGTTGCTTTCTTTCTTTTCCTCCTCAACCTCTTCAGGTGGATATGGATGATGATTGTCTCAGATTACTCTTCCTGACCTAAGATTGATCTCATGCATCTCCACAACATAAGCTGGATAGGATGTTTCCCCACTGTAAACCTATTGTTCCTGCTTGTTGTTTAGGTTTGGATTGGGTTGGGTAGGCATCTTAGGAAACTTACGTGAAGCATAATGAGTGAGCTAAGGTTGAGGTTGGGGTGGAGGCAGTAAAGCAGGTGGTTGATTGTGTTGGGGCCTCCACCCTTGTGATTGGTTTCTCCACTAAGGTGTTTGAGGAACATATTGTTGGAATGGTTGGTTCACAGGTAGAGGGTGATATGGATGGTTGTAAGGCCAAGTAGGAGGTTTAGGCCATGATGGAGGAGTGGAGGTGTACCAAGACCACATAGGTGCATTCTTATTTGTATGATAGTAGGAGTAAGGTGAACCTTGCATACCTTGCTGATATGACCAAGGCTCTTGAGTCATCCTCTGATTTATGACACAATGTTGCTCGAGTCCTCCTTCCCCACCTTGATATATAGCTTTGAGCCCAGGTAAGGAGGTACACTTATCTGTGGCATGATTCTCTTCACAGACTAAGGAAACCTCTATGACATTTAGTGGACATTCATTCAGAGGGTGTTTTCTAGTACATCTAGGGCAAGAGATAGCCAAGACCCTTTCTGCTTCCTCTTGCTTCCTCTTGATTTGCATTGTATCCATTTTCAAAGCAAAGGTGTGCAACATCTCAATTTTGAAGTCTTCCAACATATTTCCAATCTCATGATTGATAGAGGTGGAAGAGGAAGGGGTGTTGGTTATGCTTTGGTTACCTCTACCTTTCTTCCTAGCTGCCCTAGAGTGATTTCTAAATACAATTTTGATGTACTCATAAGGCAGCTGGTAGATATCTCCTCCTAATAACATATTAAGGGTTTCTATCACCTCTTCCCTGATCCCTCGAAGAAGTACCAGTTTAAGTGATCCAGGATCAAGGGTGCAGTGGGCTCTCTTATAATTTAGCTGGAATCTTTCTTCATAATCTTCTAGGGATTCATCAGGTCCTAGAGTCATCCTAAATATTTCCTCTTTGGTTTCTTTGTATCTACAGTAGTCTTTGTATTTATTGTTAAAGGACTCTTGCATCTGTGCCTAGGTATTGATTTTTTTCCCAGGAAAACCCATGAACCAGTGCAAGGTTGCATCCTTGAGGGTGGATGGGAATAGTTTTAGCTTTTGTTCATCTGAGGCATAGTCATAGGTCCTGCAGACAACAAAAAATTAGAACATGAAGGTGTCATGATCCTCAGAAGTAAGTCCATGGAAATGTGGAAGGGATGAGGGACTGATGTACTTAATTCTTTTTTCCCCATCTGTTTCTCTAATGGGGAAGACTCCTTGGGTCCCAGTCTTAGCCATGGCTTGAATAGGTGAAGGAGGCTCCTTAGGTGAAGCAAGTTCCTCTTCTCTCCAATAGGTTCTTCAAAATTTTCAAGTGACTCACCTATGGTGTGTTCAACCTCACAGTCAGTGAAGAAGAGTGAAGGGTGACTGTGTGGGGATGTTGGGGTTTTTGGTAAAAAATTGCCTTGGTTATCCCTACTCCTACGAGGAATGAAAATCAAACTGTTTTTGTATTTTTCAATATTTTGGAACTAAATGCAAAAGAAAAGAAAAAAATAATGCTAAAAAGGAATCAAAGCATCTACTTAGACACCTCCCCGGCAACGGAACCAAAAAGTGGTGAGCCCTGGTATTGCACTAAGAGTGTTGCAGCTCCCAGAGGCTACTCTACTTTACTTTATCAACCTGCGGTTCATACAAACATGGACGTGACAGTGCTATAAACAAAGAATATGTATTCTACTCATGCCAACACCTTCTCAATTCTACGATCATGTGCTACTGCTAGGGTTACTTGTAGGGAATGAAGTTTGTCACACTTCTGAATGAAAACTAAGGCTGAAAATAACTCATGACCATTACTCTATCAGCAAGAAAAGAAACTATTCTAGATCATAATGACTTATCTGGCTAACTGCAAGAAAGGAAATCCAAACTTAAGCTAATGCAAGAAATAAATTTAAACTAAGTGGTATTCATGATTTAAATTGTTGAATTGAACTTACAGAAAGGGAAACCTAATCTAGGCACACATGTTGAACCAAATGTCTGATTGAAATATATCTATATCATGTTTTACTGCTCTGCTTAACAATGCACCTATAAATGAGGTAATTATTCTTGTAAATAACTTTGTTTTGCAGCAAAATAAGTAGGCGCTAAGGTGACCTAAGAGGGTCTTGGACTCATGGTTTTAGAGTTGAAGGTTGCTTGAAGGTTGTGCCAGGTCTAGATGAGGTGAAAGAGAGGTTTTGGGCTGAAGAAGTGACTGAATGGAGCTACTACCGGATTTGCTACAATATTTCCTGTAGTGCTATAAGATGTCCTGAAACGCTACAGGAAACATGTCGAGGGTAGTTTGAGGTCAGAAATCATGAGGAAATGGGTAGGAGAGGTGGAAAAAAGGCGGATCTAGGTGGATGGAGGGTTGCAAACCCTTTTTCCAAGCTCATAACTTCTCTCAAAGCATGTCTTGTGCCTCCAAGGTGGCTCTCGGTGTTGTGGTGAAGATTTCCAAAAATAGGGCTGAAGGCAGTTTGGTTGGAAGTTAGTTGATAAGGGGTGGAAACTGAAGCTAATGGTGTTGGTGGAGTCCTCATCTGCTGCTTGACTCAAACCTACAAGAAAACTACCTGTTCATGCATTCATGATTGACAAATCACAAATACATAAGAGATATTGAGGCCAATGGTTTTTATTTCATAACCAATCTGGTTACATAGCATTTGAAAGTCACAAATGTATATTAAAAGAGCTAAGAGTGTTCTAGTTATCTCCAAAAATTGAATCCTAATGAGCTCTTTCTCTACCACTTTTATCCTAAAGGGTAGCTACCAATAGCTCCCTAAAAGGTAGATGATTTGTCTCCTTAGAACTTGAGAGAAGTGGAGCTTGGATCCACTTGATCTTCCACTTGTTTGGCTACCTTTGATTTCGAGTTGTTAGAGGAGAATATCGAGGATCCCTTGGCTACCTTTTGGAGTTAAGGAGGTGGTCAACCCCCTACAATCACCCATTGATGTCTACTCTGAGCCTTAATTGTGCAATCTTTAGCAAAAATGACATATTCTCTTGATTTTCCTGCATTTAAACCACATTAGGCCTTCAAAGTATGACACCCTTAATACACCTTCTACACTAAGAAACATATGACCATAATGAAATTAAATGTGATAACGAGAGACTAATAAGGATAAAAAGGTGACAATTAATCCCTTAAAATGTACCTAATGATGGTGCTCATCAGAAGTTAGCACAGGTCTGAGGGAAAAAGCCCCTGGACGCATGCATGCCCATATTGTGGGAGTGTCGAGAGCCTCACAGACGCACCATTTCCAATATCAAGGGAGTGTACAGGGGTTTAATGGTCTGAAACCTCAGTGGCACTCAGGGGCTGGTTACCTGAGTGGTTGGGATGGCTCCTGGGAGTTGTGTTGCTGACGTGGAAGTTCTGTGTGATTTGTTTCTATCCATACCACTTCCTTAAGGTCACCTAGGAGGTTGAATCAAATCATAGTAGCATCTCGTTGCATGTTTACCCCGGTTGGTCAGTTACTTGGGTAGATGTGGGAGGAGGGGGTTAAAATTGAATTCATGAAGACCCACATATAACCCACATAGGACCTGCATAAGACCTATGGAGACCCTCAAAATTCGATTTTTTTTTTTTTTTTTTGGAGATCATGTGGAGGGAAAGAGAAAATTGAGGTACAATTTTGTTGAGTCTTATATGGGTCATTCTTGAGTCTTATATGAGTCGTCAAGTCAATATCCAGACGAGTCTTATGCTAGTATGAGTTGTGCAACACTAGATGAAAGCTTCATGCATAGACTTGAGTTACCCCAAAACCACGTCCCAAAATTTATAATTGGATCCCTATCTTCAGCAATGGAACAAATGTTGAACGACTCGTACTCGTATAAGACTCCTATGGCTATTGACTCGGTTACCCATATAAGAATCAGGAATGACCTATATAAGGCTCATATAAGATTAAAAAAAAATTGTCCTCCATTTTCCCTTTTCCTCCATATGATCTCCAAATAAAAAATAAAAAAATTTGAGGGTCTCAACGAGTCTTTTGCAGGTCCTATGTGGGTCATATGTGGTTCTTCATGGGTTCAATGCAAATAGTTGAGTTTTATGCGGGTTTTAACGAGTACGATTAGAAACCTCAAGTTCTATGCGAGTGACCTATCTCACTATAAAACTCGTCAAAACCTGCGGGTACTCGCGGGTCTTATAAGAGTCGTGCTACACTGAATGGAACATTCAATGAAAAAGGAACCCTTCACATATGGGTAGCTGAAAATCTCCTTTTACATCACTAGAATCCAAAAGTGCAAGATCTAGACGTGAAGATCAGTTAATAAGGGCCAAATACCATTGAAACAACAAACCAAACCAAGGCCGCAAAGTGCTTCAAAGTTCAGATTCGTCATCAAATTCAAGCCCCATGGGGATAGTAATTGTAGGAGACTCTTTCACTTGGAAGGAAGGAGGGAATGTGGTTGAAGAATTCTGATCCATGTCTTTGAAAGAATGTCCCCCTTGCAAACCCATGATGTTGAAAATTTTTGGGAGTTCGCCCCCTCGATTCTCTCGATGAACGTCCCATCCAACTCTAGATGGTGAACGCCTACAAGCTTTACGATAGATCCCTAACGTCTTTTTATTTTTTTATTTTGACACGAGAATATGGCTTTGCTAGACTCTAAAGGCATGAGAGGGATCCCAACCCACTCCTACACTTCTTTCAATTAATTTTCCATCTATGGAATTTCCATCTTACAACTCGGTATTTTGATTAGGAATTTGGGGTTACCCATGGGACAAGATGTAAAAAGAATATTGTGTTGAACTTCTGACCTGACCATCAATCTACATTTATTAGTTATTCATGGCCATAAACATACTAGGAAGAAATATAATTAGATTTTAGATGATGGAGCTTTGAAATATTGGAAAGGCAGTGAGTAATGGTCAAATGAGAAGAAATCTTCCAAAAACGCTAAGGAATCTATTTTACCAGGGGGTGAAGCTCTTTGGACATGTCTGTAAACTAGAGAAAGGAATACACTTGTAGTGCTTCTCCCATGACATTGTGAGATATCTTTCCTGGAGAATAATATCTACCATCAACCTCCACTAAACCTTGACTTCATCTTAGCAATTCATATACTTACCAATCTTTAGGATTGATATGATATTCTTGGTTTTGAATTCCTTCCCATGTTAGGTTTGCAGAACTCTCAGACATTCTTCTTCTTTTTCTTGAAGTTTTCTAGTATAAGTATATTTTTAATCCTCCTTTGATGGCCTATACACTTTTTTACAAGCAATTGCATCAATGCATCAACAAACAATATTGATATCTTTAGACTAAGGCATAAATTCCTTGGTAATTTCATGACCATGTGATATTCCCACTTAGCATTATTGCTAAGTGAAATATCAATTTTGGCAAGTTTTGTCTTAATTCATGTTTGAACTTAGAGAATGTGGGTTTGGAGGCCCCACATGTATTTTTGACTTTAAGCAAGCCCATACATTAGATTTGGAGCGAAATTTTGTGGCCTTAGTGGAGCATGGGGGCCACCCATGGAGAATTATGACCCACATGATGAAGTATGCTCTCATTGGAGCGAAGTTGGTGGGGGAAAAGTCGAGCTTGGCCAACATGGGAATTTTGGAGGCTCTTTGAAAAAAATAGCAAGAGGCACTCATTTGGCTCATTCATGATCATTTGAAAAAATTTCTTTGACATAGCACGCTTGAGCTGAATCCAAGTCTACGAGTTTTATTCAACACACGAGTGTTTCTGAGTCGAAACCTCAACCCTTGCTTTGATGGAATTCGAGTGCCAACCCAAGGAGGGTGTACTAATAATTACATTCTATACCAGCAATAGGGAACTCGAGTTTGTGGAGGGGTTCAGCAGTAGTAGCACGGTCCTTGGAGGAGCCACACTCGGTTGTTGAGGAGAGAAGGGAGTTTGGGCCCGAAACTTGAGGAGAAGTCCGAGGAAGTGTTTTGAGGGAGATTGTAGTAATTTTTGGGACTCCTTGTAGCAATATTGATAGGAAAAGAGGGCCAAATTTCCAAGGTCAAACATTGGCCAATTCCTTTGTGGGTTATTTTGGGTATTTGGTGGAGAGGTCAGATTTAATTTGGCATAATTTGGGGATATTTATTAAAAATAAGGGTTATCAATTGCATATAAATTTTTTGATGAAATTCCCCAACGAAAATGTTGTTTTGTGGACATGGATAATATTTCTATGTAACGTTGTTGTATGATAGTACTATTTTAACTAATCTATGCCTATTTGCATGAAAATCACAAAGGTTTTTTATTACAATTTGCATACAAACCATTTGATCAAATATCTCAAAGACGTAAATCAAAAGTAACATATTTAAATTAGTATGTTACAGGTGGAATTAGAGCAATTTCTTTTATTTGATCTCATACAAAATTTTTGAAAAAATGGCTACAAGAAAAATACTACTTAATTGGTTGTATACAAAGTGTTTGAAGAAAGGTTAACATGTTAAGTGTTTGAAAAAATGTATGAGAGATGAAATCAAGTTTTTACAAGTGTGGTTAAGATAAATTCGGTAAGGGTATTGAAAAATTGATATCAAAGCTTATTATCAAGTTAGTAAAAGAAAAAATAAAATTTTGGGTACCTTGTAGCCTGTATAAGTCATTAATTCAAAATCTGTGTCTATATCGCAACATGTACAACAACTGAGTACAATGAAAACCCTTTGAGGCCAGTTATACATGTAACCTTTTGACGAGCTTTACTCTCGATTTATATTATTCATCTTACAATCCTAAAGGACACAAGGTCTTTGGAGGTGTATATTCTCTAAAATACTTGTAGATACAAACAAAATTTAAATTGCATAGTATAAAAATTGTTAAGGAATTGTTGTGAGGGAAGGAATATAATTTCTCATTAGGATTCCCACGTCCAAGTTTATATCATTATTGGCGAGATTGTTTACAGAATAAATTTTCATCCTCAACACATGAAAGAAGCTAATAGTAGAGAAGCCTTAGTTAATTATTCCTAATTCAATCAATAATGCTTCATAATTTGTTATCCTTAAATAACGATCCACGAACAAGGTGATGGATAACAAGCTGCGAATCTCCCAACACCAACAATTATTTGATGTTTGCTTCTTTGGCCAGAAGGAGTCCTTGTAGTAATCCATATGCCTCTATCGCATTATTTGTGCAATTTCCTAACCCTCAACTGTACTCAATTTCAAATTTTCCATCGGGGTTGAGAATAACCCCTCCCACTCCTCCCATACCTAGATTATCCTTTAAAGCATCATCAAAACTCAACAAAAAGGAAGTATGAGATATCCTCCATTCCTTCATTTCATTTTGATCTAGCCTCAACTTCCACCATTCTACAGGTCTTGAGTGAGTTTATTCACTCCTTGGAAAACTAGGAAGGAGGTTGAGAATCCATTCCTTTTCTTAGGAATTCACATTTCCCATATCAATAGGGGGGATAAATATCTTCCAATATTCAACACGTGGTACTCGACCTCTTAAGACTACAGAGTGAGGGTGATATAACTTCTCATTAAAAATGTTATCATTACAAGCTATCCAAACCTTCCAATAGACAAATCTTGGGAACTCCAACCAAATTTGCTTGAAAGAGCTCTTTCCTTTGAATTTTCCAAGGTCACAACCCTCCCAAAAAGAGAACAAGGAGGGAAGCTAATCAGGCCATCGAATGTTAGAGAAGAGAGGAGCAAGCGTGAATTCCCAAACTTCACTAAAAAAAGGAACAACTTAGAAATAAATGAACAATTGTTTCTTCATGTCTCACGCATAAAGGACAATGTATGGATCCAACCATTACTCTTTTTTGAAGATTATTTGTTGTCTATATTTTACCATGTGTTATAGTAAAAACATACTCATATTGAATGTTCGTCTTAATTATGATTCTATCCATATTGCATTGATGATGTAGACTTTAAATTTGATATATCGTTGAATTTTGCTTAAACTTTGGCAACTAATTACTATTTGTAAATAAATTTGATGCATAATGTCATTTTTGTTAACATATTTTTATCTTTACTTGACTTAGTTTTTTTTTTCTCAAGGTTGTGCATTGGGAGGATTTTGATTACTTTGAAAATTATGTTAATCACTATGTCCTCTACCTTGATTATGACTTGTCACATGGACATAATTAGAAGACTAATTCTAATTAGTCCAAAATTTTCTATTACCATGTCTTCTAAAGCTTTCAACTCTATTTGAAATGGAGAAGATAAAATCCTCACTAGATTATCTTTGTTTACCAAATATTTTATTGTGTGAGCAAAAATTTCATTTAATGTCTCAAAATTTGCAGGTTATAATTTATTAGTTATTTGCGAAATTTCAATAAAGTGCTTATAAGATGAAATCATTTATCAATATAAAGACCAAATAACCTTCTTCAACTTTTGGAAACCCTCCTTCGATGATTTCATAATGCATATTTTTAATCCTTGAAATATACTTTGGTACATCATCACCTCTAGCTAATATTTTCCTAAGCAACGTCATCTATAAATAAACTTGTTGGCACGTGGGAGAAATATTAGAAAGTTTAATAATTTCATTGTAATAAAACCAAACATAAGTCAAATTCTCAATATACATAGACAAATATTGAATTGTAAAACAATGAAGTAAAGCAAGAGCTTTGTCATCCTTTAATTTTCATTTTGTTAATCAAGTAGCTTCAATGATCTTTGTTGAAGTTATATCACCATCAAAAATTACATGCCATAGCTTATTGTATATTAGCGTGTTTTTTATATGACATTTCCAAACTCTCCCTTTGATATCATAACCATTGACTCTTCTCGTGCACCTCTCTAGAGGTAGCTACATAAATAAATAAATAAATGTCATTTTTCTAAAATATTTATACCACTACCACCTCCAATCTATTTTCACATATGCTTAAAGCTATTTTGGCACTCAAGAAAATATTTTTCATACCCATCACTTATGGCACTTTTTTTCAAAGTAGAATATGTGAATTTTTGAATGAGGGTTTAATTGATGGCTAGTAAGTTGCAGATTTTTGGGGTCCTCTCTTCTCTAGAATTCGATGGCTTGATTAGCCTCCCCCCCTCTTCTCTTCTTGGGAGGGTTGCTACCTTGGAAATATTAGGGTGAAGGTGAAAGTGTATGGATTTATTTAGCTAATTGCATGGTTGTTGCTTTGTTGGGTGAAAATTTACTAAGCATTAGAAGGATTATGCAAGTGTATTTCAAACACACGCTACTGTCATTTTCTTAGATGCTAGATAAAAAAATCATTGTATCTTAAATTTATTATTCATACTAAAACTTCTACTTTAAAAATATTGTATTTCCAATAAGTTCATAGTTGAAATTGAATATATAGAATCTGCAAGCTCTGAATTAATGTTTTTACAAATTTATTGCCCCTCTATATGATAAGAGCCAATTATGTGATTTGAAAGAATTTAGAGTGAATGAAACATGAGAACGGGAGAATGTATGAAAGTATAGGCAGAAGAGATAATAGATAAAATGTGTAAGGTTCAATGGATGGTGCACACATATATCAAGGGTTTCATGCACACATAGAATGGAGGTAGCTATATTGGCTTTTATATTCTCGGAGTAATCATGAAGTTTGAAGAATTTCCTTATCCTAAGCCGCCATGCTTCTACATATTCCGACTTAGTCAAATCACCATCAAAAGCATGAGGCTTCAATTTCATGAACTCCTTTGGCAAGTACCCCCTCTCACTTCTCCGAAAAGGATCTTGGCAGTGATGGTGATGATGTCTCCCAGAAGCAGAACTAGAATAAAATCCATGAGAGTTATCCCTCTTCTTAGGTGTATCCAAGATTCTTCCACTCTTTACCATATCATCCCTGTCAAACGTGTGCCTTTTCTATGACCTCCTTCTATCTGCACCGTTAGTATTTTTTTCCTCTTTGTCCCCATGACTGATTCCTAGTTGCCGTTGATTCTGTAAATTTGAAAGACTCTAGAGGATGACTGCATTAATCTCAACTTGAGTATTATTCTCTTTATCCCTAGTCTTATATTGTTCTGCAAACATACCATGTTAGATAAAACAAATAAAATACATAATCAAAATCATACCTCAATGTATCTCAGGGAAGGCTATCACATTTGCACAATTCAGTCCAGATTAGCATGATAAATAATAATTTAAAGAACTTAAATTTCATGCAAGAAACCACAATGACAATAATCAACATGCATATAGACACAATGCATATAACAATAAATTAACTATAATGCATAAATAACCGATGCACGTGCATATGACCACACTAATTAACTAGAAACTATCATGCATGTAACCATGGTTGCAATAAAATGACTAACATACAAGTGACCGCAATGCATATAACAACCATTAACCATCATGCATGCATGCCAAACTACTTTTACCCAAAGGTCCAGGTTTGGAACCTCACTTTGATACCACTCCGTAACACCCCACCCCAACCCACATTTACCCGCTTTTATAAGCTCACCGAGGTAAACACGAGCTGAGAGTTATTATACATGACCTGACATCCAAGTTCCAGTCATGGAAGTGGAGTTTATTATCATGAAACTTACTGCCACCTTCCAGGGACACATGATCACCTAGACATCAGACAGGTATCACTAGTGACCATTCCCTGAGCTGGAACCACCATTTTCACCAACTCTACCTCCCATCCGCACTCATGCAAGCCAATGCATCTAACCATAATGCTTTGGCTGCACTCACAAGCTTCCCTGCATGCGCCTATAGCCGAAATTATGCAATTAAGAGGGTGTAGCCAGAAGCCATGTTCCATATTTTTCGGCTATTTTTCAGTCCAACTCACCAGAACCTTCCCGAACTATGTCAATAAGGTCTGTGTGGTTTTATACTTAATGTCAGGCTCTACTTCTGCTCCAAACTTGGTAAATACGTGATGATCATTTCTGCAAAACACTTGGTAAACATAACACCTACAAGCCATGAATGCATAATTGTTCCATGTATCATTAGTTTCATCTGAGAATAATCAAGAAGGCTTGTGCCCTCTCACGCTAGCTTCATCAAGCACATTTGAGCTCATGCATTCAAATAATCTTTCAATAACATATCAAACCATGAACAAGATCCATAACAAGAGCACATCATATACCAAGAGTATACCATTCATGCAACCAACATTTAACCAAAAACAGACCAATCATAAAACCAACACAATAACCAATTCATATGCTCATTGATATTTATAAGAAATAACACATAATAACATATTCATAAAGACAACCAAGTCACGGACTTCCACGTACCACCCGACAATAGATTGGGATGAACCAAATATTTCTTTCAGCCAATCACCCTCATGCAATATTCCAAGCATGAATGTGGGATCACATGGGATAAACCAAAACAAAACCAATCAAGGCTTCCATAGGTTAAAATGCCTCAACCGTCAACCACAATGATTTCACCTAAACCAATCCAAAAATCACCAAAACCAAACAATCTTGGATGATTCAAACATTATTCACCATACCTAGAGGATTTTTTTTGTCTCCACCAACCTGTCAATAGTTCCAGGAGAAAACCATCTCCACCCTCAACCCTAGGGAATTTTCTATAGACCACCTCAACTAGGAAATGGAAAAAGCAAGGTTGTACACCATTGTCAATCCAGGAAAATATCATGTCAATAAAAACAAACATAAACAATAAACAAATGCATAGACCATGCATCGAATCCCAACATGATCAATCACACATGCACATTGTTACCTGCAAATCCACAGCTATTTTCTGACGTTGCTTGTTCCTGTCCAAACTTCCTCTTGTGATATCTTGCCTTCCTTGCTTTCTTTCTCCCTTGCTTGTTCTCTCTCTTGGGGTTTGATTTCTTCCTTAGCAAAACTAAAGTTGTCAAAGCTGAAAACTGATCAAAAGTTGTCAATTTTTTCTCATAACCTTTTAATCCTTGATGTCTTGTGTTTATTCCTTTTCCTATCCTCTTTTCTTTCATTTTCCTTTATTTTCTCTTGAATTTCCCTTCCATGCATATTCTTGTCTCTTAATCATCCTTTTCTCTTATTTTCCTTTATTTCTTGAATTAATTTTCATTTATTTCCCTTTTCCTTTTTTCCAATTTCCATAGTCGTTAATTAACAACAAGTTACTCCCATTGTGATGTTCCCCCCCATTCAACTTGGAATACGTGTCCTATGACCTTGGTTGATTTTTTCCTTTTTAAATGGAATTATTACATGGGGTTGTTACATTTAATTGCTAGATTTATTTATAGACATGAATCAATTTTACAACATGATCCCTCTTAATCAATTGCAAAGAAACAATGAATTTTAATATCATAAAAAATATGTATATTTATAATGGATCTCTCATGATTTTTGAGATTTACAAGCTTAATTACTTATTTAAATATAATAATTGTAGATCTAGAAATATAAACAATGAAAATATATATATTATTCTAATCAACAATTCAATGAGGATTAGAACTGAAACGAACTCAATAAATTGATTCATGAAATGTTCTACAATTAAAAAATTGATTTTTCCTTATGGAGACAAAAATCAGTTACCTCAGTATCCTTGTCCTTGATCTTGAAGAGATCTAGGTTTGATGTTGTGAAGAGATCTAGTTTTCATGTTGTGGAGTCTTCCTCTCATCCTCAATCCATAACCAATCTCCTCCAACTCTTTTCAACAAGACATTGATACCAATGTTGAAGAAGTGTCCTCATATAAGCAATTTTATTAGTAAGTAAAAAAGAGCTATAACAATAACAAAGGGACTTAAGTCAAACTAACTCCCATCAAATGAGCTTGTTTATATAACCCAACTCTAGGAGAAAAACAAATCACATGAGTATGATAGTTGTCCTTTATATATCAAACAAAATCTCCCATTTAAAACATAATATAGAATAATCTAATTTCTAAAATTATTTATTTAGACTTCTAGAACTTTAAGAGAAACTAAGAGAAACTTTAGGTTAACAATTATCACTAAGAGAAAGTCATTAAGATATATTATCACTAATATTGGAATTTAAGTGATCTTGAAAAGGGTAAAATCCATATATCAAATTCATTTTTCGGCCACAAAGAAAGCTATTCTTTTTCTTTGGCAATACTAATTGCATTAGGGAATTATTTCAGATTTCATTAAAATTTTGGAACCTTTGAATAACATTAATAAGAAATGTGCTTAAATAATTTGAACACACTTAGAAAAGGATAATTTCGAGAAAATTAAGAGCATTCTAACCTCTACTCCATTTTAGTTTTTCCTAATTATAACAAAGACTTCCATCTCTACACTTTTGCATATTATCATTGAATTGTTGTTGTCTTAAAACATAAAACAACAAAGGCTATAAGTTTCCTATTGCCTATATGAACACTAGAATAAAAATATTTGAGTTAAAGTACTCAATAATTGAGAACATGCAAACACTTTAGTAAAGGTTGTCAATACATCTTCAAATGAACTCATAGTTTATAAATAATTTCCTTTGCATTTTAACCTAAGAAAACTTTCAAGGTGAAATCACATCAAATTGGAAAAATTCAATAAGTATATGTCATTGCAATAATTGAGTTGGGGCACATAATCCTAAAATTTGGTACTTGTTTTTAAATATAAGGTCACAAAAACAAGACTTCAAATTATGCACACATTGGAAAACCCCCATTGTCTGTGAAAAACATGTGAAAATATTTAATACACATTGACAATAACAATTTGATTCCAAAGAGTTATAAGTGGTGATATACAGTAACATCTAGCACCCAGTCAAGGTCCTAAGCGGTGATACATGAGACTTTGTAGTGAGATGAAGAGTACATAATGTATTACGATGTACATTTATATGTGTACCTCCAATTTCAAGACACTATGTTTAAATCTCACCCAATTCTCCACCCAACTCTACAAACACTTTATTCAAAATCCAAGTAAATCACATCATGTGGTTTTAAAAATATGAGAGGTCTTAATCCACTTGATAATATTATAAAAATTTGTAACTAATAACTCAATTCAAATTTTGATACTATGTTCCAAAAGGTTATTTGCTCTGCTAAAACCGTATTCGCTTTGCTCGATCTGTGATGGCATCACCAAACTCCTTCCATGGGCAAGGCTGAAAAGTTTCAGGATTTAGTTGTTGCTCTTGCGAACATACCTAGAAATAAAGAGGCACAAATTAAGTTTGTTAAGAAATTTGAATCAATACCCTCGATGGCCCTTCCTATGGGAGTGCAAAGAATGACATTGGCCTTATATGAACGAGCCCATGTGGGAAATTTTGTGTGGTTGTAGCCATCCCCTCGATCAATGGATGCATGGATTGATCAAACCTGGAAATCCAATATGAAATGTAAAATTAGGCTTTATGCATGTGGAAATGGATTCTTTACTTTTATGATTTAGCTCAAGGAAGACAGAGATGTAGTTTTCATGAATGGCCCTTTTTTTTTCGGATCTGGAGGTACGTAGTTAAAAAAATGGTCTCGAGATTTTAACCAAAATGGATATATCCCAAATTTGATTCCAGTATGGGTTAAACTACCTTGGATTTTTCTCTCTTGCTGGAGTGGTGATTTCTTGATAGCAATAATAAATGGTGTAGGTAAATTTCTGGATAGAGATGAGCCTAAGGGTTCCCAACTTGCATGTGCAAGTATCTACATGGAGCTATATCTATAAAATGGTTTTCCTTTAGAATTTATCTTAGTGTGGGGGGATGGACTCACCATCATACTTTAGATTACGAGTATATTCTAATGGGTGCCAATATTGTATGGCACCTTCTATCAGATTCTAAGGAATGGTGGAATATGGCCATTATCTGTAAATATTTCTATAAGAATAGGCTTCTCAAACTAGAAAAGGGGATATGGCCAACACAAGAGTCTAAGATATGGAAGTTATGTAAAGTTATAACTCCTATCATCATTGATATACTGGAATGGAAAACTAGAAATGGAGTGTGTATCCATCTTTGGAAGGATCGAATTCCAACAATCAGAGCTGGTAAATGAAAATGAAGGAATTAAGCACCTAACAAATTGGATGGAGGTAAAGTGATATAAAAATATTGTAAATATTTCACAGTGGGATCATAAAGTTTAGTGGATTGGATGGTATTATCCAGAGATTCCCCCAAATCTTTAACATCACTGGGAATCCTTGATCAAATCTCCTAAGGGATTTTATCCAATTGTTACAACAAGATTAGATCGATGGATATGGACTGGCAGTAAAAATAAAATTTACTCAGTAAGAGTTTGGTATGAAAGTACTGACAATATAAAACCTTATAAAATGAAGCATATAAGGGCCTTCTCGATGTATCCTATGATACTAAGCAGAAGAAGATATCCCACACCTCTTTCAACAGTGCCCTTTTGCATTGGAGATATGGAATATGGCCTTGGAAAAGGTTTAGACATTATCAAACATTCCAAGGAGCTGCAAATAAGTGTTTGACCAATGGAAGTAAGAGATTCCTTGGTAGCGGAAATTGGATTTAGTTGTATTTAGAAGTTGGATGGCCCTTCCAAAGTACCTATGTTGTGCAATTGGATCACACAAAATCAAGCAATATTCAAGGACATTTGACCTATTGTAGTTTCCTCAACCTCCAAATCTTTATAGATGTTTTTTGAGACAATCTCTTCTCGGGGATATGATATAAAGGAGCTCGACAATTTGTCGCCAAATGAAAGGGAATGGCTCAAACTTGATCAAATATCCAATCTAGCTGACAACTTCAATTTCAAGGTTTATATTAACAATTCGCTTCTCATTATAATGGACCTTGATGAATTTCATAACTGGAGGAGAAATAAGGAGAAATTACCCTCATCTTTGATGGAGCATCCATTACACAACATTTTTTCACCTCTCCCGATTGCTTCTCGTTCCCTAATCCCGAAGTGCCCTGGTAATGACCATTGTGCCATGTTCCATCATGAAACATGTGTCAAGACATCCCTCCAAAACTGAATAAAACCCCATTTGATTCATTCTGGAAGAGCTAACTAAAAACCCTATTTTTTTGGATCAGCGCTCCCTGGTGTACTTATTCCTAGCGTTGATGACATGTTTTCTATATTACACTAGCGTTGATCAACGTGGGTATGATTGTAAAACCTATGTTGATCCTCTTTTGGAAGTATTTTTAAAATGGAAGCGAAGATTCATCTCCTAGAGGCTTCGAGAACCAGCGAGCTGGTGTTTGTTTTTTTACTAATAAGCTTGGCCTCTCTCTTTTGGGTTCTTGTTCCTATAGTTATGGGATTTTTCCCTTAATATTAGGGGCTTGTCCCCTCATTTGTGGATCCTAAACTCCTTCTTTTTTCTTATAAATCCATCCTCCTCAATCCCAAAAAGGTTATAAGCAACATAGAGAGTCATATTGCCTACACTAGTTTGGAGAAGGTTGCTTTGAGGTGTCTTGGCTTGGACTTGGATTAATCAAAAGGGAGGTATTCAACATTAGGGCTTGGTTGTAACTTCTCCTTTTCATCTATTTATATACAACTACATGTTTAATTTCCACAAATGTGTATGATTAAGTCCATTTATTCTAACACTCCTTGATCTGTTAGATAGATTACTTTTGATATATGCTTGTTGTACCTTTATGTTTTGGTCCTTTGTGCAGGTATTCGAATTCCAGTAGCAGCGAGAATTGAGCCCTGAAGAGTGAAAGGCCAAAGGTTTCAACAAGGAGAAACATCATAGCATCAGGTCGAGGTAGGCCATCTACTTCTTCTTGAGTTTCAATTGTAATCTAGGAAAGGGTATTGTAGATTGTCATGCTTGTTGCTAGACCTACCTCTTAGGCTAGAGGGATCGTCTCTGTCCGTGGAGAGGATTTACCTTGAAAAAAAATTGGAAACTCCATTGGGGAAGCTTCAACCCTTCCCCCTCTTTCCTGATCTAGTGTCTGGATCAGTTTGACCAATTATCTGTTTCTCTGTTTGTTTCTGATGATTTAGGTTTACACAATAGATGGTTACCGCCTTAGAGTATTGGTTCTAGAGTATTTATTGAAACATTTTTATTTATTTATTTATTTTTCCCATATCCCTCGCTCATCGCGATTTTTATTAGTGACATCTGCGCTGACAGCATGCTTTTTCCATTAACAGTCGCGCTGGAAACTTTGTTTTCCACTATCTACTCACACTGATGATAACACAGGTTTTGGTCTAAAAAGGGTGTTGATCAGCGTAGGTTTTAATGTAAAAATAGCATTAGTAGCCTATAAGCACGGTTTTTTCTATATAAAGTAGCGTCGATCCTTGAATGTGAGGATTTGTAAGGTTTTTGCTAAAACTCTAGTGTGTACTAGCCTCTGAGGTCATTTCCCTGCCCTGTGTGTATCAAATCTTATATGTTTGCTTTCAATTTATTTGTGGTGTGCAAAAGTTAATCCCATCCTTTAAATGGTAAGAGTGAAATTTTGATTGAATTTTGGATGTTTTGATTCAATTAAAATCGTTGTTTGCTGCTTTTATACTGATATCAGTATGGGGAAAATACTGATATGTTGTTGATTGGGAATTAGTAGTTCTTTTGCGATCGTAAAAGAAATTGATCTTGCATTCACTTAGTTTTCATGTCAAATTTTACTGTTAAAGTGAATTAGATCACATTGCATTGAAAAGTCATTTTTGGGATTCATCATTGAACTTAGATTACATTGTTTAATGATGAAAAGATAAAATATGCATTAAGTAGATTCTCATTTCATTGAAAAGGGCATTGAGTGCATTCTCATTCATCGAAAAGAAAAAGAAAAAGAAAATGTGTATAGATTACAATTACATAGTTTTTGAAAAAAAAAAGAAATAAATTTGCATAGATTACATTACATAATTTGCATCTTTGAATGTTTTGATTTGAAATGGGATAGTGAAATTCAGTCGATTAGGAAAAGCTTCATTTTCTGCATAAGTGTTTGAAACTTTTCCCTAAACTAAATAACGTTCAATGAATTGAAATAATCCTTTTCTCATGTTAGTTGCATTGTAGGTATCCAGGTGACATCGTTTTGAGCCTTGAAATTGAAACTTTAATCAAGATCAACTTAAAATCAACCTCAATTAACCTAAGGAGCATTAGGAACTTAACACAAAACATTTATAGGTCTAGGCTAGAGACGTGTTCCGATGTTTATAAACCTAGCAGTTGTCGTTAACAGCCTGTGTTGCATTCAGGGAGTGAAACCCCATCCCATGTACAAAAGTATATAGAACTTGTGGCACGTATGATAAGTATAAAGGGATGCTCTCACTGAACAGTTACACATTAGACATCGCCAATACAGACTTGTGCTCCCCGTACCGTCAAGTATATAACAGGAGACCCCACTATGTTGCTATCCTTTAGCCATAAGTAACTGAGTCTGTCACCTTGTAAATGTGATACACTGAACACAACATTCAGGGAGATTGCCTGCCTATACTTCTTGGTTCACCAGGAGGTATTTTGAAATTCATAGATACTTGGTAAACCATATTTCCTAGCTTACCCCTTTTTGATTTATTTTGTGTTTAATTCTAAAATTTATTGTCCACATTAACATTTTACCCACGTAAGACTCCTTAGCAGATCTTAGTTGAGATTAATGGCAACAGTTCCTGAGTTTTCCAATCAAGGAATCCCCTCATATGGGAATCCTAGTCCTTTTCCTTCTTTTGGAAATGTTGGCACTCCCTATATGGCAGTGTTTTCCCTCCCGAGATTAACCAATAGTTTTCCAGTTTGGTTATTTACACCCCCCATGGTTTCGAATGTCCAAGCTTCTTCTCAACCAAGTTCACCTTCACCTTAACAATGTAAACCCAATGTTGATCCTAAGGTTGACCCCTCACCTTCTTTGTCTATTTCTTCACCCTGTTCTTCCTCCTAGCCTAGTGAAAGTCTGAATTCTAGTAGCCAGGTAGCTAAGAAAAAAAAGAGGATGGAGAAGAAGAAGGAAAATAAGCAAGGGGGAAACCCAGTGACCATCACTACCAATGTAACTAATGTTGATAAACCTTCCAATCAATCCCGCAAAGTCAAATTACCTTGCAAGATATGTAAGGGTGACCACCTTATAAGATATTGTCCTTGTATTCCCAAGGTGTTATATGTGTGGTCCACTGGCCCAAATCCGCCTTTGTCATCGGCCTTTGGAGATCATGTTGGTGAAAAACCCTCACCTAGTGATAATATGGTCCATGGGAAAAAGGGTAAAGTCAAATTTCCATGTAAGTTATGTGAAGTGCGTCATCCAATTCACCTTTGTTCTTATATGGATGAAGCTTCAAAAGTATTGGATAGCCTTACGACTTCTCATCCTTGCCTTCCAGCTGGTTACCGGAAGCCTTCCCCTGACCCTCCACTGGTTGATCAAGTGATTGATCAAAATTCTTCTCTGGTAAATCCCACTCTCTCTAAAATTCAATCTCACGAGTTTATTCCCAACCAACCATTGGTTGATAAAACAGTTGACATGATTCCATATTCAATTGATCAAGTCTTTCTAGTAGAGAGTGAACCCCGTACCACTCAGGTTCTTTTTGTTTCTTCAGATTCCCAGGGAAATATTTTCATTCCTGTGATACAAGAGGGTGATCCTCCCGTTCCTGTAACACAAGGGGGTAGTTCTCCCATTCCCATGGCTCCCCCTCCAAGTAGTTTGGTTGCTTCTTTCGATTGGAGTCGAATGAAGGGATATCGTCTTCCTTCTTACGTGCCCTTTGAGATCACGGTACATGCCTATAATGTGGTTGTACCTAGCACAATAATATATGAAGGTGCATATGTTAATATTTTGTCCTCAAATTCCTGAAAATATTTCGGTTCCCCACAGCTTGCGCCTGTTACCCAAAATATGTTGGATTTTAACAGAGGAATCAGTCAACCTTTAGGGATCCTTACTAGGTTGCATATTACTTTGGCAAGAAAGATTGTCTATATAGACGTGATGGTTGTCCAATGCCCCTTGGATTTTAACTTACTCCTTAGGCGTAAATATACTTATGTCATGGGAGCTCTTGTCTCTTATTTCTTCCATGTGATATGTTTTCAACGTGAAGGAGCCATTGTAACCGTTGATCAGATGTATTTCATTGGTCCTAATGTGGCTCCCATACTACCATCGTCCCTAAATGGTCCTTACATGCCATTGGTATCTTCCTCGCCATAGGTTAATTATCTAGCAACCTGTTCCATACCCGCATCCACTTATGGTTCAGTTAGTGATATAGTGTACCATGTACTAGAGGCATTGGAACCTGACTTCCAGAGTTTTGTTCTCCCATCAAATGAGAACCTCTTAGAAGCCATGACTTCTTATGAGTCATGATCAAGCATTCCAGACCATATTTCTTTTTCTTGTGTCAAGCTCCTTAAACAATGAATCAACCTCTTCGGATCATAATTCCTTTTCTTGTTTCAAGCTCCTTAAAAAATGAAACAATATCTTCAGAGAAGAGTTCCTTTTCTTGTGTCGAGCTCTTTGAAACATGAAACAAGGTGTGATGAGGAAAGTTCTTTTACTATGTCAACCTCATTAAAAAATGAAATAGGCCTCTATGAGCATAGTTCTTTTACTGTGTCAAGCTCATTAAAAAATGAAACAAGTTCCCCTTTAATTCGAGTCTTTGATTAGATCTCGTAAAATCCCAGTCGAGTCTTTCATTTGACCTCATAAATGAACCTTAATTCCATCCACCTGTCAGTAACCTACAGTCTACTCAGGTGAATGAACTAAAGTTGGGGGGCATGTACCTTGAATTGAGTCACCATTCTGGGGCTAACAAATTTATTCCAAGCATAGTTTTTTCTTCGTTTCAAGTTTGTGAAAAAATGAAACCAATTTCAAGCATAGTTTCTTATTTCAAGCTTGTGTAAAAATGAGACCATTCTCATTTTACCTCTTGTGATTGCCATTTTATCAGTTTGTTTTCCCAGATGAGCCTTGGTTTTCTCATTCCATCATCACAATCTACTTGGATGATCATATACCTTCACTTGGTTGTTTTACTCATTCCCGAGGAACCGCTGCAATGAGTGTTCTTGTTAGCCATCATCCTGAACTTTACTTGTTCTGAATAGTTCCACCATAACCGGAACTGGTTGCTATCCTTTATACCACTTGTTCCTCTATGAGGAGTCAACTTTCAACTCCTTTCTGACTCTCGAAACATCAAAATATTGTCGATTACTTGTCGTTTTGAACTTGTTAAATGAAAGGAAACATCGTTTACCCAACGTTTACCCCTTTTTTGGGTTGGGATAAAATATTTATGAAAAATGAATACCTTAGTTAATCATGACTAAGAGGTTCTCTCAAACTTTGTTTTCTACCTTTTCGGATTCATGAGACTATCTACGAAAAGGGACCTTTGGATTTTTATTTTCCGCTTCTTTTTCAAACTCCCTAAACATGAAAAAAATGTCGAGTTTCACATTTGTCGGACTCATTAAAATTTAACGACACAGGAATTGTCATCATGACAAGAACGAGCTTCTCCTTCCTAGTGCTCGTAAAAATTACTAGGATGGATTCATCTGAAGGATGGACTAATGTAACAAGCATATGCTATCCTCTTCAAGCTTGTGTAAAAATTAAGAGGTACTTGCTAGAAATGGTGAGAGAAAAATGGAAGTGTTCGTTAGTTGTACTTCAATAAAGGCAGCATGTCACTCTTGAACATGACACATCCTCTGTTTCATGTCGGGTTTGGGTCATCCTCACCTCATCACTTAATTTCCTGGGTTTAGGTTATCCATATTTTCCTCTCATGTGATATTTACCTTGTCACCATGACCTTTGATCCTATGTTATGTCAAATGTTGCCAAAATCCAGACTCGTGTTGCCGATATGTTCAAGAGAAGTTCTATCTGTAGTTGTTTGACCTCTATACATTGTATGTTTCTCTACTGCACTATACTCATGCTACATTCTTTGTTTTGTGTCGATGATGTGGGATTCATTATGGCCCTCCTTCGATGGATCACTTCCTGTCGACTTCAACTCATTATCCGAGAAGATGATCTAAAGACTCCCTTCCAGTGCCTTAGAGCTTGCATGCCCTAATGGCAAGTTCTTCGCATTCGAAAACATGTTTACATCATTGGCCTTTGATCAAGTGATTTCATGGATGTTCGACTTCAGTCCCTTGTTCACATTCGTGATATGTATTGATTGTACCTTGAGAACCATTGTCATTATTGGTGGTTCCTCTCACGCATGTTAACAGTTTACATCATTGACTGGTAACCAGATGACTTTCTTGCATGTTTGACTTCATCTCATTTATTTGCATGTTGGAATTTGTACATTGATCGGATCGTGATGGAGCACATGACCCTGGATTCCATCTGATGAATCTAAGCCGTGAGGAGTCATTGAGTATTCATGATTGTATACATGATCCTTTTTATTCGAATGGCTACGTCCATGCCGTGGATCTTTAAACATGATCCTTTTTAATCGGATCGCTGCATCCATGTCATGGATCTTTACACAAGATCATTTTTAGTTGTATGGTTGCGTCCATGTCATGGATCTTTACACATGATCCTTTTTAATCGGATGGATGCATCCATGCCATGGATCCATGTTTTGACATATATTATTCATAGATGTCAGATATGTATATTCCTGATTTGTATATTTTTCCTAATGATGATCAAAGTCCTTGCCTTGACTAGTAAAGCATTTCAACCATCACTCTTGTTCTGCCTTCATGCTTTAAGGGGCATATGCTACACAATATTTTGTCACCTCTCCCGATCGATTCCCATTCCCTGATATTGAAGCACCTTGGTAGTGATCACTGTGCCATGTTTACATCATGAAACATGTGTCAAGACATCCCTCCAAAACTGAAGAAAACCCCCATTTGATTCATTCAAGAAGAGCTAGTTGAAAACCCTTATCTTTTGCATCAGTGCTCCCTAGTGTACTTCTTCCCAGTGTTGATGACATGTTTTATATATTACACTAGTGCAGATAAGCATGGGTATGACTGTAAAACCCGTGTTGATCCTCTTTTGGTAGTATTTTTAAAATGGAAGTGAAGCTTAAGCTTCTAGAGGCTTAGAGAACTGACAAGCTGGTGTTTGTTTTTTTACTGATAAGATCGACCTGTCTCTTTTGGGTTCTTATTCCTATAGTTATGGAATTTTTCCCTTAATATGAGGGGCATATCCCTTCATTTGTGGATCCTCAACTCCCTTTTTACTATAAATCCATCCTCCTCAATCCCAAAAAGGTTAGAAGCAACAGAGATAGTCATATTTCCTGCACTACTTTGGAGAAGGTTTCTTTGAGGTGTCTTGGCTTGGACTTGGATCAATCAAAAGGGAGGTCTTCAACATCAAAGCTTGGTTGTAACTTCTCATTTTCATCTATTTATATGAAACTACATGTTTACTTTCCATAAATGTGTATGATTAAGTCCATTTATTCTAACAATCATGTATCTGTTATATAGATTGCTTTTTATATATGCTTGTTGTACCTTTATGTTTGTTGTTGTGTTTTGGTCCTTTGTGTAGGTATTCGAATGCCAGTAGCAACGAGAATCGAGCTTGGAAAAGTGAAATACCAAAGGTTTCAACAAGGAGAAACATCATAGCATCAGGTCGAGGTAGGCCATCTCCTTCTTCTCGAGTTTCAATTGTAATCTAGGAAAGGGTCTTGTAGCTTGTCATGCTTGTTGCTAGACCTACTCTCTTAGGCTAGAGGGATCGCCTTTGTCCGCAGAGAAGATTTAGCTTGACAACAACATCAAAAACCAATCCTGGGAGGTGTTGGAGCCCACTGTATAACTTTTGGTTAATTTGGAAATTTTGATGTAAATGAAAATGTAAAACCTAAATGAAAGTGTAAAGGAAATGAAATGAAATGAAACTGAAATATACATTCATGATAGAGGGACAATTTGTTAGAGATGTTTTTGTGAAAATATTAAAGTATGGTCTTTTAGGTTTAGGGTTAGGAGTTTTTAAAAAGAGGATTCAAATGTAAATGGTTTCCTCTTGGTTATTCTCTCATTGAAATTTGGAGAGAGGGTTTTTGTGAGCTTTATATGAATGTGTGGAGGCAACATAGCCTCCCTACTGCCATATTAGGGAGGCTGGCTTAATATGTAAATTTATGCTTCAGTTAATGAGAATCTAGATTTTGCATCTAAGTGTCATATTTTTTATTTTTCATCAGCTCTATTTTTTTTAGGTGAAACAATTTCGTTTTTATGTATAATAGTGTTTCTATGTGTTTACAACAATGTCACATAGCTTGTTGTTGATAAATGTTGTCCAATATGTGTTTTTGCAATTAGTTCTGCATTTATTTTTCTTTTCTTTTCTTTTTGTTGGCCCTCCTATCCAAGAGTTTGGATTAGCAAATGCATCAACCAAGAAAAACATGGTCACCCTATCAAACCGGGTGGCATTAATGGTGGAGAGAAGCACAAGTGAACGAATATGTGGTCGGAGGGGGGTTGCAGGTCTAGGTAGTTTGCAACTTCAAGAAGAACAAAAAATGATTGGTTTCTTGGTTCAATATTTTTTGGGTTTGGGTTCTATTATTATGGCAACTCATTGTTAGTCTAGTCACTGCTCTTCACTTATAGAGACTTCTTCTCAGTCGTAGGGATCTTGATATTCTTTCCTACAAAGGAGCTAATATTGTTGGAAGCAATACCAAATCTCTCCCTTTCACGTGTAAGAGGACCGTTGAAACTTTGACGTTGATCTCACCCATTTTGTGGTCAAAATTATTATAATCCATCAAGGTCTCTGGGTGAGCAACTCAAGGGTTTTATGTGTGAGTGTATGTTTCTACTACCATTCCCATTTTCTGAGGTCGTTCCAACTCGACATGGGGGGAAAATGTATGCGTGGAGAAAACCGGTGCAACAGTGAGGGTTTTTATTATTATGCAGCAGTGAATTTCATGAGTACAATCTAGATGCCTAAAAGTGGAAATCCGCAACAAGAAAATCTGGGCAAAATTAATGAAGGGAATTTCTCTTCTTCCATGGGAAATGCCCGACACAACTTGATTTTAGAAAACTCGGCTCTCTGACCCTATGTGTTACCCTCTGCACTACACTACGCATTCTTTTAGATGTCAAGCCTCTGATTAGTCTCTGATGAAGTCATTATTATTTATGTTGGCTAGGAAAATTCTTCTCCGGTACTTTGGGACTCCTTCCCGGCCTCTGTAATTGAAGACATTTTCCCCTCTTAGCAAATCGAACTACCTTCTCTGAAGCTACTGCGTAGAGCTCTATGTTGTCTCACTGGGATAACTCGACCCTCTTGTTGTTGCCTCTCTGGATCTAGAAATATCCCTTCCAATCACTATTTCTACCCCTCACTCACTGCTTCGATCTTTGGCTCTCTCCGACAACTGACTACTGCTACTCAGGAAATCGATCTTCCAAGAAATTAAACCGCTCAAGATCACAAGTGTGTTATCCAAGTGCCCATTAACTTCCTCTTATAATCCATTGTTGGAGCTCCATTGACCAATATTAAAAATTAGTCGATGGTTAGGATCATCTTGAAATCGATCTGAGTTTCTAGATGATGCACACCTTGACTTAATTAATACTAATTAATTAGCCATTTTTCCTAAGTTTAGACTTAGCAAACATTGAAAAATTGGTTAATAATCTAATTAAGTCACTTCTAGGTCGAATCTCGAGAAAATATTTATGGGTCTTGGAAATCTCATGTATTCTAGCCTCTCCACAAATTTTCGTGCCTAGAACACACCCGATACTACAAAAACGAACACTCCCTCTTAGCGAGGAATGTGTTTTAGTGTTGCACACCCTACCACAAAACCTTGTCTCTACATCATCTCCTGTCATGCTGATGATGTTTGGCTACTACATCCCACTAACCATTGCACAACTCTAATATGTGTTGCATCTGTGTTGTTGATGACCCTGTTGCACTGCTTCCAACACTGCAACTCTATCGCTATTGTTACTGCAACATCTGCAACTGAAAAATATCCAAAATATTGAACCAATTGTGCCCAATATGATGAATCTATCACTCGAGTATCTGAATGCTACTAGCTACTGCACTGTCACTGAAGAATCTACACTGTTGTTGACTCTGCATTGTGCCATTTACACTATTTACAACTCTGCACTGTGCTACCCAAAATTTGACTGCTACTAATCTCTACAATTGTCACTCTAGTTCTAACTACATCTCCTGACAATGATCCATCCTCCTATTGAATATTGTGGGCCCACGTAGCGAGGTAATGATCCATGAGGTGGAATCCTCAAGGACCCTTCCCATCTGTAGCTCTCTAGGGATACAACTCTGAATCACCCCACCTCACCCCTGGATGTATATGGGAAATCATGGCGAAATCTTCCTCCAGCCTGGAGCAAAGCCTGTAGATATTTGTTGAAGCTTCATGTTGGTACTGCTTCTCCTCCTTATCCTTCTTCCTGAGAGGACACTAGGTACTGTAGTGAATGAGCTCACCGCACTTGAAGCATTTTACCTTTGACAAGTCCTTCTTCTTATTCCTCTACTCCCCCTGCCCCTATGATGCAGCAAAACTACAATTTACACAAAACCGTGGACCTATGGGTTATGGGCCCGCACAAACTCCCTTATACTCAAACAACACTTACTTTTAAAATAGATCGCACATAACCTTAAACAACTTACATACATGCGGAATGGTGGTTCTAGGGTCTGACCATCCTGCGACCAATCAAAACTCATCTCAAGTTGGCACTTTTAACAAATAACTTAAACAACAAACATATAAACATGTCGATGCGAAGTTGCGATGACAATGTTGCATCACAACATCGCAACCTCTCTGTCTTGTCGCAAATCGTTTGCCCGCAAGTTTAACTTGGTACCAATAGTGTTTAAACCATAAACCATGCGATGTGTGACATTGCGCAATACTGACACATGGGCTCCCCTCATCGCATCGCATATTTCAATCTTTACTGCATCGCAAACAAATTAACATACCTTGTGAATTCTTAACGGTATCCGCTGACATTTACGAAGTGTGAGTTTGCGATTCGTCGTCCACCGTTGATCTGCGACCAGATCTAACAGTCCCCACTACGCTCCCTTCTTGCATCATGTCACAAGTTGTTTTGTTTAACTTACAAAGTCATCTTAGCCATTGGTTTCTTCTCTTTTAGATCTGAAATCTAATCCTAACCATCTGCTCATCCTTTACTCCTCTGCTATCCTTCCTGAGCTTTATTCACTATTTAAACGCGCTGATCTCTCCTAAGTTTGTTCTTCGTCTCTTCATCCCTCTAGCTCTACAATAGCTTTGTTTATGCGAAGTTCATAGGAACTTCGTCTTCTCACTTACACTCACTCAGTCTATCAATTTATAGAAAGAACACGCATATATAATAACAAAAATATAAAAACAAAACCCAGATTAATCCTAGATATATATCAAAACACAATTCCATTAATACACGGAACTCGAGTTACAGGCTAAGGCCACTCGGGCTTGAATCAAATATTTTCCCTGCGACTACATTGTTCTCTTCTCTCTATCTTTCATACAACACAGGCTCACTTTATAAAAGAATTACAAGAGAGTGGATCATCTAAGATCCACGAGTTCTTATCCCACAATCGCTCAACTAAACACCTAAATCTCTTTGTTCGATTACATGGCAAATAATTACAATTAATCAAGTCTTCAAGAGATTTATCGCTTCCATCATTTTAGCTCTGTTCCATATAATTTTCCCTTATTTACACATGGTTTTCCATGTCTTGTCTTTAACAACATTGAATCTGAATTATGGTCCGATGCTCCTGCATCAGAATCCCAAGGTACAAAAATTCCTTATGACCTCTTGGTCATATGCCTTTTCCATCTCTTAGCAATTATACCCACATCCTCTGTGGAATTGACTTTGTGATCTTTCGATGAGATGCAACAAAACCTCTGGGGTAGTAAGTCCTCCCTGCTACACAATACCTTACCAAGCTTCTCTCCTCTGAGCTCAGTCTTTCGACATCTCTCTAGTTATTTCTTCTTTGGAACCATTTGAGCACTCCTGGCTCTAGCCTGTTGCAATATTCTCACCTTCCTCTATTTCCTGCACAACAATATAAAGACCAAAAACTCACCAATCTTCAACATAACTGTACCTCCTTCTTCCTTCGCACACAAACTCTTTCTCGCAACAAATATTTCCCTGCTCTGATACCACTTTGATGTAGCAAAACTGTAATTTACACAAAACCGTGGACCTGTGGGTTATGGGCCCACACAAACTCCCTTATACTAGCAACAGATTACAATATCGGAGTTTTATTAAACATACATACGTTCGCGATCAAACAATGCTTCCTTTTAAAATAGATCGCACATAACCTTAAACAGCTTACATACACACGAAATGGTGGTTCTAGGGTCCCACCATCCTCTGATCAATCAGAACTCATCGCAAGTCTGCACTTTTAACAAATAACTTGAACAACAAACATACAAAATCGCCAATGGGAAGTTGCGATGACGATGTTGCATCGCAACATTCCAACCTCTCCGTCTTGTTGCAAATTGTTTGCTGCAAGTTTAACTTGGTACCGATAACGTTTAAACCATAAACCATGCGATGTGCAATATTTTAGAATACTGACACCTGGGCTCCCCTCATCGCATCACATATTTCAATCTTTACTGCATCACAAACAAATTAACATACCTTGCGATCTCTTAACGGTATCCACTAACATTTGAGAAGTGTGAATTTTTGATCTGCCGTCCACCGTTGATCTGCGCCCAGATTTAACGGTCCCCACAATGCACCCTTCTCGCATCGTGTTGCAAGTTGTTTTGTTTAACTTGCGAAGTCATCTTAGCCACTGGTTTCCTCCCTTTCAGATCTACGATCTAATACTGACCATCTGCTCATCCTTTACTCCTCCGCTATCCTTCCTTAGCTTTATTCAGTCTTTAAATGCGTTGATCTCTCCTGAGCTTATTCTTCGTCTCTTCATACCTGTGGCTCTGCCATAGCTTTGGTTATGCGAAGTTCATAGGAACTTCGTCTTCTCACTTACACTCACACAGTCTATCAATTTACAGAAAGAACACACATATATAATAGCACACATATACAAACAAAATCCAGATTATTCCTGGATATATATCAACACACAATTCCATTAATACACAAAACTCAAGTTACAGGCTAAGGCCACTCAAGCTTGAATCACATATTTTCCCTGCGACTACATTGTTCTCTTCTCTCTATCTTTCATACAACACAGGCTCACTTTATAAAATAATTACAAGAGAGTGGATCATCTAAGATCCACGAGTTCTTCTCCCACAATCGCTCAACTAAACACCTAAATCTCTCTGTTCGATGACACGGCGGATAATTACAATTAATCAAGTCTTCTAGAGATTTATCGCTTCCATCATTTCAACTCTGTTCCATAGAATTTTCCCCTGTTTACACATGGTCATCCATGTCTCGTCTTTAACAATATTGAATTTGAATTATGGTCTGATGCTCCTGCATCAGAATCCCAAGGTATAAAAATTCCTTATGACCTCTTGGTCATATGCCTTTTCCATCTCTTAGAAATTCTACCCACATCCTCTATGGAATTGACTTTGTGATCTTTCTATGAGATGCGACAAAACCTCGACAGTAGTAAGTCCTCCCTGATACACGATACCTTATCAAGCTTCTCTCCTCTGAGCTCAGTCTTTCGACATCTCTCTGGTTCTTTCTTCTTTGGAACCATTTGAGCACTCCTGGCTCTAGCCTGTTGCAATCTTCTCACCTTCCTCTACTGCCTGCACAACAATATAAAGACCACAAACTCACCAATCTTCAACATAACTGTACCTCCTTCTTCCTCTGCACACAAACTCTTTCTCGCAGCAAATATTTCCCTACTCTGATACCACTTTGATGCAGCAAAACTGCAATTTACACAAAACCCCCTTATACTCGCAACGGCTTACAATATCGGAGTTTTATTAAACATACATACGTTCCTGATCAAACAACGCTTACTTTTAAAATAGATCGCACATAACCTTAAACAGCTTACATACACACGAAATGGTGGTTCTAGGGTCCCACCATCATGTGACCAATCAGAACTCATCGCAAGTCGGCACTTTTAACAAATAACTTAAACAACAAACATATAAAACCGCCGATGGGAAGTTGCGATGATGATGTCGCATCGCAACATCGCAACCTCTCCGTCTTGTCGCAAATAGTTTACTCGCAAGTTTCACTTGGTACCGATAACGTTTAAACAATAAACCATGTGATGTGCGCTATTGTGGAATACCAACACATGGGATCCCCTCATCGCATCACATATTTCAATCTTTACCGCATCGCAAACAAATTAACATACTTTGCGATCTCTTACGGTATCCGCTAACATTTAAGAAGTGTGAATTTGTGATCTACCGTACACACAGTTGCCCACATCTCGTCTTTAACAACATTGGATTGGAATTATGGTATGATGCTCTTGCATCATCCTAGCTGGAACCCTTAGATGTGAGGGCTAAATTCTCCTCCTCCTTCATCGCTTTCGGTCTATTCATTAGGGGAATTTTGAGGTCTAAAATGGGCCTCCTAAGAAAAATGTACAACCAAAATAAACTTTATAAGAACCAATAGGATTCAAGATGATGATGTCAACCATAAGGGATGATTCACCATTTTTGGAGTAAAAAAGTAAAAATATTAAAAAATAATAAAATAATAAAACTACTTTTTCAACTCGTATTTTAAACTTATCTCCCAAACTTTTTACTCAAATTTCAAGCGGGAGTACTCGTTGGATGCGGAATTTAATTCCTCATCCAAGGAGTACCCATGTTGCATACTTTCGATGAACTCTTCTACACGAAAAATGAGAAATACATAAAAAACGTGATTGTAATCACGTTTTTTTATGTATTTCTCATTTTTCGTGTAGTAGGACCCATCGAAAGTATGCAACATGGGTACTCCTTGGATGGGGAATTAAATTCCGCATCCAATGAGTACTCCCACTCGAAATTTGAGTAAAAACTTTGGGAGATAAGTTGAAAATATGAATTGAAAAAGTAGTTTTTTCATTTTTCCCTCTAAAATTTGATGATGTCATCAAATCTTATTAGATTTTTTCCACTATTATTTTATAATTTCCTTAGGAGGCCCATTTTAGACCTCAAAATTTCCCTAATGGTTGTTGTTGCCACTTATGGAGCTATTTAGAAGAGCTCGCCTCAATTCTAGCTGCTGCAAGTCAACCCACATCTTGTCCCACTCTGTTAGCTTGTCTCTTCCCAATATGGTTTGGAAAAATACATTCCAATCCTTTGAGACATTGTTTTTTTTTCCAAAAGAAAAAAAATGAACTTTTTATAAACTTGATAAAAAGTTACATATCATATGCCAAAGCATTCATTTTGCAGTATGATTGAGCATCATAATGTTCTGCAAGAAGGGCTATTCTTCCTGCCTTCAGCTAAGAGAAATCCTTTGAGACATTATCGAGTACCAACACCACTAGCTTTATGGGTTGAGGCATTGCCCCAACATCTAACAATTGGTCCCAGGCCTCCTGAATCCCGGTGAGGTAGGGGTCTATGCCTTCCCCTTTCTGCCTTCGGAAGATCCTTAACTTCTACTCTAGGTACATCTTCCGTTGCTTGGAAGTACCCTGATATACGGTTGAGAGAGCATCCCACATATGCTTCGAAGTATCTTTGCTAGCTATATGATCTTGGACTCCGTCTAGCATAAATGTCTTCGCCCACTACATCTCATTTCTATACTCTTTCATTTGATTTGCATCTTAGGGATCTGCCACTACATTATCGATGTAGGATTTCAGGCCAAATTCATCCAGAAGGAGGGACATCCTTGCCTTCCAGATGATGTAGTTGGAAGCTCCATCCAACCTGTCCTAATCATGAAGCCCTGCAGTGGCCATATCAACAAACTGTCGAAAACTCCCTCTTTCCTTTTGCTCGACTACTTCTTTTCTACTCACACTCCCTTCTAGTTCCCTAAGAGAATTTTTCCCTTAGTGTGTGCTCTTCTCTCTTTGACCAAACGTTGGTTATGCACTAGAAATATGCTACAAAACCCTCTACATCCAACTAGAGATCTGGCCAATGAAAAATTGAGTTGCTCCCTCTTCCACTAGAATCACTTGATCTAGAAGAATGAAATTTTTCTGCCCCTTTCTCATAAAAATTGACCTTGCTCAAGCAATTCGACCTCCTGGAAAAAAAGATTGTGCTGCCCTTGCGAATTTTGGCCTACTACTCTTGCTGAGCAACATAATTCCTTTCCTTCAATTCTGGGCTCTCCAGTTGTTCAACTGCGCTTTGATTCCATGTGAAAATTCCTACACTGGAATCATATTGCAGCAACTGGTATTATTTCTCCTAATTGTTAATTAATTTAATAAATTATTTGCTATGACAATATTGAAATAAACACACTGCAACCTTCACAAAAAAAATTCCACGGAAAAAAATAAAACTCTAGAAGTTGAGAAACGCTAGCACACACACATAAAATATAACACAATTATTTTTGGACAAAGTTCCCTGAAAAATCCCAACTTGGGAAAACCGGTGCAACAGTGAGGGTTTTTATTATTATGTAGTAGTGAAATTTTGGATATAATTTGGATGCCTGAAACTGGAAATCCACAACAAGAAAATTTGGGAAAAAATAATGAATGGAATTTCCCTTCCTCCATAGGAAATCCCTAACATAACTTTCCTTCAAAAAACTTAGCCCTTTGACCCTTTGCGTTAGCCTCTGCACTGCAGTGTGTAGTCTGCTAGACGTCAAACCTCTAACTGGTCTCTGACGAAGTCATTTTGACTTCTTTTGGCTGGGAAAATTATTCTTTGACACTCTGGAACTCCTTCCCGACCTATGGAACTGAATACGTCTTCCCCTCTTAGCAGATCAAACTACCCTCCTGAAGTTACCGTGCAAATCTCTATGCTGCCTCACTAGGATAAATTAGCACTCTTGTTTTCTCCTCTTCGAATATGGAAATCTTCCTCCGAATCACTGTCCCTGCCCCTCACTCACTGCTTCGATCTCTAGCTCTCTCCGACAACTGACTGTTGCTACTCATGAAATTGATCTGCCAAGAAATAAAATTGCTCAAGCTCACAATTGTGTTCTCCAAGTGCCCACCGACTTCCTCTTATAATCCATTGTTGGAGCTCCAATGGCCAAGATTAAAACTTAATCGATGGCTAGGATCATCTTGGAATCGATCTGTGTGAGTTTCTAGATGATTCACACCTTGAATTAATTAATTCTGATTAATTGACCAATTTTCCTAAGTTTAGACTTAGGAAACATTAAAAAATTGGTTAATAATCTAATTAAATCACTTATACGTGGAATCTCCAGAAACGATTTCAGGGTCTTGGAGATCTCATGTATTCTAGCCTCTCCACAAAGTTTTGTGGCTAGAACACATCATATGCTACAAAACCTGGCATTGGTATGAAAATATTAGTTGCTACAAGATCTAGGTTGTATGTTACACGATAAGAACAGATAGCTATAGGATCAGAACAGACTACAACAAGATTGAGACAGTTTGCTATAAGAAGCAAACACGAATGTTACAGGAGAAAACATAGCTGCTACAGGATGGAACATAACCGCTATAGGAAAGAACATAGTTGTTACAGGATGAAGAAAAAGTGTTATAGGAAGGGACAACAACAACTCAAGAGGAGGGAGAAGGTCCACAAGGACTCCAAGAGCCCACTCCACAACCTTGTATTGGATTCTATTACAAATTTATTGAAGGGGAGAGAATTGTACCTACAAATTTTGCAATTCCCCTCTTGTTTGAGTTAGAAAAAAGAGAGAGGTAGAACTCATCGGTGGATGCAAATTGCAAAATTCATGCCAAGTTTGTCCATGAAGGTCATCAAATGCAGGAAACCATTCAAATCATATGCCATTTTCCTTAAAGAACAATGAGCTAAGGAAGGGAATTGCATGAAAAGTCACAAATTTATTGAAGGGGAGAGAATTATACCTACAAAGTTTGTAATTCCCCTCTTGTTTGAGTTAGAAAAAAGAGAGAGGTAAAACTCATCAGTGGATGCAAATTGCAAAATCCATGCCAAGTTTGTCCATGAAGGCCACCCAATGCAGGAAACCATTCAAATCATATGCCATTTTCCTTCAAGAGCAATGAGCTAAGGAAGGGAATTGCATGAAAAGTCACTGGAGGCATAAAAGAAGAACAAGAAGGAAAGAAGATGTATATGTTTCTCAGAGGATGAGCAACAATTTCAGTAGGGGGTATGATAAGCCTCCAAATTAGACACAAATTAAGGCCCATCTAAACTTTCCTAGGCAGATAAAGGCTATATTAAATCTCTCCTTCTACAATGTTTTTTAGCTTTAATATGTTCTTAGGAAGGTTTAGAGATAATTGCATATTATGTGCCTAATATTATTTATTTTTGCAGAATATTGAGAGAATATTCAGTAATTCTAAATTAGATAACATAGGGACTTGCTCCCTACTACAGGATGGACCAGATTAGACAATAAATGAACATTATATTATGAAATTATTGAACAAATTATGGAGCTCCAGTGTTGGACACTAGATCCACTTTTTGAGGGATTTTGGAGGGGAAAATTGCCTCCTTTCAAGGAGGATGCTTTCCTATCTATTTGTATAAGTACGAATTCAAATTTGTCTCAAGGGGCATGCATTTCTTAGTCTTCTTGTAGAGAAAACTTGTTATTTAGCAGTTCCACTTTCATTTCTATCAGAGACATGCTTGAATTGATTCAAATAGTGAAGTTTGGTGCCATATTTAGCTTCTAAAACTTTTTTTCCTTCATAGGAATTTGAGTATCCTTGGGCTTGTCCATTCCAATAGCCTTAGAGCCCCCTTGTACAATTGCGTTATTTTTTCGAATGTCTTTTTCACTTGCATCTCTTATTTATGCATTTACTATTCATGCTTCTTTTGTTGTAGGTGATATTGGGTAAATGATTGAAGTGAGCTGTTTTTCAGGTTATTTACAGAGCCACAAGCACTATTTATGATTAAAACACCTATGTAAAGTCATATTCATCATTGAGCTACTTGGATTGGTTTACTAGTTCACAATTCTATAATTTCTGGAAATCTCTTATATCAAAATAGTAGTAATTTTCTGATATTTTTTAGCACTTGTTAACAAGGATATTGTGAGTTGATTCCACTTGGATTAAGTCCTAAAATAATTCAAGTTAATAAAAATTTTTACCCCATAGCATTTGCACTTGATTATGTTAGGCATTTGGTAAGTTAACTAGATCACTAATTCTTGAATTTTTAGCTTTTGGAGTAGTAATTTTCTGCTATTTTTTAGCACATGTTAAAAAAAGGGTATTTTTCAGTGATTTCACTTGGATTGGAGTCCTAAGAAATCCGACTTAATGACAAAATTTACCCCATCTAATTTTCATTTGATTTTATTGGTCATTGGTGAGATAACTCATAGGACAAACTAGCTCAGAGACTAGGTATCTAGTATTTTCAAGTATAAAAATCATAATATTTTTTTGGTTTGCAGGTGTTGCTGTTGATTTGCAGGGTTAGCATTCTCATTTACACTCCTTATTCTACCACCATCTCCTCCTTTCTACCTCAACAACTCTTCCAAAACACTGTTCACTGAGAGTACATTTCTGGTTTGTTGAAGGCCACTGTGTGCATTGTTCCTTATGCAATATGGGCTCCTGAAGGGTACTCAACTTGGAAAGGGAAACATACAACCTTATCCTACCTTTCACTACCCTTTCCCATATTTAGATCACCTTTTCCACCCTAAAAATTCTCACGGATCCAATCCTATAGCAAAACAGACCAATCTTGTAGCATCTCGTAGCACCGTGTGAACTTGGCCAGATTTTATCCAAAAGCTTGATTTTTGTTGCTTAACTTTGAATAATGACCCTTAGGCTCTCAATCCATGGTTGGGGAGGACCAAGGACCACTTTAGACTCATCCTTCCTTCACTGCAAATACATAACAACAATTAAAATTAGTAGGCATATTTCCACATTTGCATCACAAAGATTGTTCTTTTATGTAACGTGTAAGGACTATGCTTCTAAAGCTAAATTATCTTGAACTCAATGATAAGAAGGGAAACTCTTAAATGCAAGTAGATTAGACCTAGTTTTTGAAGTTATATTCTTATATTTTTGAGTCATATACTTTAGATCAAGTTTCCTTTTTAAAGCATTTTTTCACATTCTGGAAATCGAGTAATGATTTACATTTCTCAAGTAGAATCTTGATTGACATTTGCAAGTAGGTTAGTATATTTCATCTCTGCATTTACTATAGTCTTTTACCTTGCCACAATTGTAGTTAATTAGTATTTAGAGGTGGTTCATGCTCTTTACTTTATGCAATAAGAATAGGTTTGCTTTCCTTGTCTTTTATAGGTTAAGGTTTCCATTTCAAGCATTTCCATTTATGCAATTCATAATATTCACTCCATTGCATCAGATCAACGAAAGAAGGACACATTGAATGTTGCAAATATAGTGCCGACACCTATTAAGTTTGTACGAACCCCAGGTTGAAAATTTAAGTTGGCAATCTTGGGAGCTGCAGCGTTCTTACTGTAATATTGATGCTCATTACTACCATTCCCATTTTCTGAGCTCATTCCAACTCGATACAAAAGAATTTTGGAATGCGTGTAGAGGCCACAAGAAGCTGCTCCTAAGGAGGGCGTGAATGCTCTCGAGGTAGTTATAAAGGGGGAAGAAACTAGAACCACCAACACTACAGATGTTGCTAAGAAGTCAACCCCTGTGGGTGAAACTGCATCTAATAGTTGCATTGTGTGGTGAAAGGGGGTTATGATGCAGCCCAACCACTGCACATAACAGATGGGTGCACATATCAATGCATAGTTTAAATAGTGCAGCGCAGGTAGATGGACACCTCCTCCATGGGACTACACAGTACATAAAGAGACTCTGGCAGAGGGAATGACTAGTCTAGTCATCAGTTCCTGCAAGAAAAATGAAGCTCAAATGAAAAGTGATGTGCATGGAAGGATTTGAATTCACACTAACTCAGTGTGACCATAAGGATGAGGCGGCGTGGAACGTTGACACCAGCTATGTGGTGGCAGAACCATTGTTTTATGTGATGTGCCTGCCCAAGATTCACTATTTAGGAAGTGAAGCTAGTAGTTGGATGTTCTGTTGCAAGTTACTTGATGGATGGTGCAAGCCGCCATGCTGCAGTTGGATTGGTTAAAAGTTTCCATCAATTTTGTTTTCTGATGGTGGATCGTGTTTGCGAAGATGTATACAACATATGTTGTCTCTTGACATCGATTAAACTTGCAAGAGGACCTGTTGGACAATGTGTGCGTGTCATGTTGATGCTGAAGGCAATTGGATCACACAACCTTGCTTGTCTGATACAATTAGAATTTTGGCCAGTGAGATGATTTACTATATTGTAGAGGATTCTTGTGGACTGTGTTTTATACGTATGGGTTCTACAGTGAAAAGTTGGTGAATAGAGATGTTAGTTTGGAAAAGCAACAGGGTGTAGGTATATCGATAGATGTGGCAAGTTTTGAGGTGGTTCAAAACTTTAAATGAACTAAGAGAATTGATGAGTAAAGTATGCAAAGGTTCCAAAACTTAGCCACAAATTGTGCTAGGTGAGACATCCCTCTCAATGTAAAGAACCCATAATTTTAAATTCCATTACAAGCCATTTTATTTTGTGGTCTTAGTATAGAAGGTTACAAATTAAATTCAAATTCAACCAATAAAGAAAAGAAACTCTGTGTAGAATTACCTATAAAAAAAATTACAGCATCGATAATGAGAATAACAATTTCCATTTAGCTCGAATGATGTTTTCCATCAAGTCTACCCTAGCTCTGATTTCCAAGCATGTAAAAATGTTTTTGGAAGTGTCGAGCCCATTTTGACCTCACTATTAATAATTAGTAGTAATAATAATAATGATAGCTGTAGAAATGGCGCGCTACTGATCTCCCACGTATATAAGGGGATTAGTAGACATGTTTAAAAACACGACCTTACTTGAACAGGGTCTGTTCTATAGGTTGTACATCATAGTCTGCGCAGGTTTCTATACGGACAAGCACAAAAATCCGGAAGATGAACTATGGCTCTCGGGCCAGAGCGCGAATACTGTGATGGTTGGGAGTACGACTCCTACCCCTCTCTCGATGAACGTCCTGCCTGTGACATTTCCAGCTCCAGGTGGTGAAGGCCTGAGAGCGTTCTGACGGATCCTCATTTTGTGATTTGACCCCAAAATTCCTCAACTTTAAACAGGGGTTGTTTCCGACGGAGACTTGCTGAGGTTTGTTGGGAATTACTGGAACACTGACAATTCTTCTCGACGTCGAGAGTACCAACAGAAACTAGGGTTTTGATGGTTAGCATTGTTGTACCTTGTTGTACTAGGGTTTTGATGGTTAGCATTGTGAATCGATTCTCTACTTCGCTCCCGTTCAATGACAAGGAGGTTTGTTGGGAATTACTGGAACACTGACAATTCTTCTCGGCTTCTACAAGTATTTCTGGTGTTTCCTTATTCCATTTTTTTTAAAGTTCGTAATATGCATTATTATGAACCTGCTTAGAATTATATGGTATAACTGAATTTGCTTCTCCAAAGAGTAAAACACAACATGTAATCACTTATTGAAATGTATGGGGTGGATGCTTTGATCTGTAACGTACTTTGCACTGTGTGCAAAAACCATGGATGCTTGCGATTGCTTAAATGGTTTAATTCAAAACAACCATTATATTAATTCAAAACGTTTTATTGCTTCATGATTTTGGGGCATCCCTCCCCAGTGTTTCCATCCACAGGACAGGTAGCCACGATACAGGTAACCACCTAAATAAATCTCCCGGGATGACCATAATAAAATGAAACTACATGCAGTGGAATTAAACAATCATGGGTTTAACAGAAATGTGTGACAATCAAATGTTCATGATCAAACTTAAACAGAAGTTCGTGGCAACCAAATGCACATGATCAGTTTTAAACATATTCTCACACAGTATGCAAATACATAGAGTTCCATAACACAAAGCATCATTGAATTCGCGTATTCTTAAACAACAATAGAGCACTTATCTTTTAATAGGTATTGCTTCCTGATTGCATATGAGAGTTTTCACTCAACTGTAGGTCTCTAATGCAACTGCCACTCTCGAGCTACGCAATCTAATGAAGTTTGAATCAAGTTCGCCTTTAGGTTTGCCTATATATAGACACATATTTTAGAAACTAGGAGAAGCACTTACCCTTAGGAAGCTTAAAGCTTATGGTAAGTTTGGTAGATCTAGCTTCTGGGCAGCAACATGGTCTTAGTATGATATGTCTGGGTTTGGGCATATAGGTAGCAACGACATGCAAGGGAGGTTTAAATGTAGTAGTGAGGGAAGTGATGCCCTGAGAGGAGGGTTTATATGCAGCCAGGGGCAAGTGGATGCTAAAGAGTTTACACTGTACATACACACTGTAGTGGTGAGTGATGCTCGAGACACGATGGAGAAATACACGTCGCCCGAGCAGTTTGTGTTTTTAATTTTTTGTAATTCAAACTAAACCCTAAATCGAACCTATTCTCTAACCTCAATTTTTTAAGAACCTCTGAGCTCAGAATTAAACGAACCTAGAAGAAGATGAGGTTTGTCCAAGTTTGTTGAACCCAGTGACTTGAATGTGGTATTAAAATGTTTCACTGTGCAATTTTTCCAAAGTATTGGTTTACATATTTTTACTAAACACTAGCTTTATGTGGAGCACGATATATTATTCCCATACTATATATTATATTTGTATTAATAAAAAGCCATAGTTGAACTGTACGACAAAGGACTATAGAATTGCAACTTCATTTCAAAATTGTGATTGATAATGTCTAACCACCCTTTACATTGCCAAATACCCAATGGACTACATTCCAAAATTTATGACATGAGTAAATTCACACAAATTGGTTATATAACAAGAAAAAAAACAACACACAATTAAACTAATTTATGAGCTTACCATTGGTTGAGACGTTGCTGGGGATTTCTTCTTCTCTACTTTTTCCTTTCCTAGACTCTGTGTTATTTCCGACATCCAAATTTCTTTTCTATTTGGTAGAGTCCTTGTTATTTTTGTTAGTTAACTTGATTTGAGGGGTCTACTTGTTTTTGAGCCTTAGCTTCTTTGACCATATCTACCCAATTTGACATAGACTGGGTACCTGAATGACTTTTATTTTCTTGCCTCAAATCACGAGGGATAACTTCCTCAATTTTTGGGTTTTAGATTTTAAGATCTTGTCGGAGTTTCATGAGGTATGTGTTTCACTAAAATTGAAGGATTTATAGGTGGAGGCGAACCATTGACCTCTGAGACTATCTTGTGATCCTTTGAAGAGCCAACCCACCAGGTTGATTTATACTGGGCAATGAGCTGCAACGTGTCATGTTTCAAAATAAGATTTGTATTGCAAAGAAACTCTCACATAGTCCAGCTTCTAGGCTGAGAATAGTTTTATTTGTCAAAATGATTTTTATTGGAAACCCTTTACTAAAATCCATTTCCACACACATACGAACATAAGTTGAAATGCTACGTCTTTTCGTTTCATGGAAAGCAAAATGAAATTTTCCAAAAGCAGATACAATGACTTTAAGGGAAGATGGACCCAAAAATGCAAGAGAAAATTTGGGAGTCACACCCAAATAGAAGCTGAAGAAAGAATCAAACAAAGGATTGAAAAAGAAAAACGAAAGCTTCATGCATAGACTTGAGTTGCCCCAAACCCACGGCCCAAAATTGAGAATTATATCCCTATCTTTAGCAATGGAACATTCAATGATAAAGGAACCCTTCGCATATGGGTAGATGATAAAGGAACCTTGCAAAGTGCTTCAAAGTTCAGATTCGTCATCAACTTCAAGCCCCAGTGGGATAGTAATCGCAGGAGACTCTTGCACTTGGAAGGAAGGAGGGAATGTGGTTGAAACATTCTGATCTGTGTCTTTGAAAGAATGTCCACCTTGAGAACCCATGATATTGTAAACTTTTGGGAGTTTGCCCCTACGATTCTCTCGGTGAACGTCCCATCCAACTCTAGATGGTGAAATCCTGTGAGCGTTACACGATAGATCCCTCTCATCTTTTTGCTTTTTATTTTTGATACGAGACCAAGGTTTCTCTAGACGCTTACGACATGAGAGGGAACCCAACCCACTCCTACACTTCTTTCGATTAATGTTCCATCTATGGCATTTCCAGCTCACAGCTCAGTGTTTAGATTAGGAATTTGGGGTGACCCATGGGACAAGATGTAAGAACAGTGTGCTGAACTTCTGAGCTGACCATCAATCTACTTTTATTGGTTATCCATGGGCATTGACATAGGAAGAAATCTATGTTGCCAGGAAACGCGGGTGCGGGTGCGGGGACGGGGACGGGGACGGCATTTTTTGAAACAGGGTGCGTGGGTTCGTTGGGTATTTTTATATTAATATATATTATAAATTATAAATTATAATTTATATCATATATAATACTATATTTTATAAATTAAATTTATAAATTATAAATTTAATGAAAATTAAGACTAAACAAACTCTAAGAACAAAAATTTAAAATATTTTTTGAATTTTATATTTTATAATTTTATATTTTTCAAAATTTTTATATCCAAATTAACGCTCTAAACTAAAACTAAACCAAAAAATCTAAAACTAAGAGTCAAACTAAAAAAAAAAAAAAAACGAAATCTAAAACCTATCATAAAATAAAACTATTTTAAAACTAACGCTATCAAAAGCGGAATGAATAAAAACTAAGATTTAAATCTAAACTAACAAAATTAAAAATTAACAAATCTAAACCTAAACTATACTAAACCCTTATGCACGCAAAATGAATCTGATCAAAACAAATCAACGCATACATATGATATTTCTTATCTGCGTGAGTTTCAGGTTGGGCGACGGGAGGAGGAGCCCGATGTCGACGCAAAGCAGAATCTGAAGGCTCGGTAGCAGAGAAACTATGCAGGTCGAAAGCCACACTTTTTTTGTGTGCGTTTTGTTGTGCAGGTTAACGTCCATGGCAAAAGAAGGATGGAGCTCGAGGGATGATTGCTTCGTTTTCTGAGTGCATTTATTTGCAGGGTTAATGATGCTACGACGACGTAAGAGGGATGAGGAAAATGGTTCGATAGCAGAGAATGCTGCGTTTGCGAGCAGTGGAATGCTGGGCGGTGAGAAAGAATGGGAAGCAGCATGCGGAATGAAGAGGGTGGAGAATTTAAGACTAAACAAACTCTATTTTATTAAATTATAATTTATTTTTAATATTTATTAAAATTTAATTAAATTTTTTAATTTTTAATCATTTAAAAAAAATTATATATTTGAAAAAATTGTTCATGAAGAACCCTGAAGAACCTGAAATTCGGGTCTAAGTACCCAAACGATGGGTTCTTCATACCAAAAGAACCCAAGAACCCGAATTTTTTCTTTTGAAGAACCCGGTTCGTTTGGGTTCTTCAGGGTACTTGGGTGCGGGGAATCCGGTACTTGGGTACGAGAACCCGGTGCGGGTTCGGGAACCCCACCCCCGGGTGCGAGAACCCGTGCAACGTAGGAAGAAATATACTTAGAGTTGAGATGATGGAGAGCTTTGAAATATTGGAATGGCAGTGAGTAATGGTCAAATGAGAAGAAATCTTCCAACAACGCTTAGGGTGCTTCTCCCATGACATTGTGAGATATCTTTCTTGGAGAATAATAGCTGCCATTACTCTCCACTAAACCTTGATTTCCATTTCAGCAGTTTCATAAACTTACCAATCTTTAGGATAAATATGATATTGTTGGTTTTGAATTCCATCCCATGTTAGGTTTGCAGAATTCTGGGACGTTCTTTCTCTTTTTCGTGAAGTTTTCTTGTATAAGCATAATATCAGTCCACCTTTGATGGCCTTAACACTTTTTACAAGCAATTGCATCAATGCATCGACTAACAATCTTGATATCTGCATCGACTAACAATCTTGATATCTTCAGACCAAGGCATAAGTTCCTTGGTAGTTTCATGACCATGCCAAGGCTTCATGGATGTCATATCACCAAACATGACTCTTCAATGTCCTATGTGTGATCTTAGTTTTGAACGGGTGTTATTGGAATATCTGATCTGGGTTTTTGACTTTGATGATGCGTGCATCCTCAACATTCATAACCTCAGAGGGGGTCATGGGAATCTTTGATATGGGATTTTGACTTTAATGCTGTGTGCATCCTCAAAATCCACAGTTCCATCATTTAAATGATAAAAAAATGTTTTTTTTCCCATTGTAAACGATTTTTAGAGCATCATACTCATTGGATTCTTAGGAAATGTCCCAGCAAGAATGGAAAGGATCTCCGTGTTTGTTTTGATCACCATTAGAAACCAATTTGCCATGGTGTGTGAGAAAAATAATTTGGTTTGCATCCTCATCTACCGTTTTTAGAGGTGTGTTGGTGGATGGATTGATATGGAAATGTTGCAGAGAGAATAGGAAAGGATCTTAAATATTGTTTTGATGCCACAAACAAAAACAAATGCAAAAGGAGGAAGACCATGGCTATATGATGAAAAACAGATTTTAGCCTTATGAGCCATTATTTTTATTTTTATTTTTGCTGGAAGGGTGAAGAGAAAAGCATGGAGTAAACACAAGGGGGACATGAATGATGTAGAACCTTCCTGGCATACTTAACAATAGGATCCAACAGTAATACTTGGGATTCAGACCTGAAAAAACAAGAAGAAAAGAACAATTTTTAGAACAAGGAAAATTGTTTTTGGGAAAAGACGTGTGCAGATTGGAGCGTGGGAGCGTTCTAGAGGAAACTGAGAGTATCACTACTAAGTCACTGAAATTAAGAAGAATGTCTAAGGACTTTGATGAGTGAAAACAATGCTGCTTTGCTCAGAACAGTCTATAAATGCCCAGAACAGAGTCGATTTTGGAATGTAGAAGTCGAAGACTTCACGTTGTCTACAAATAATTGAAAAACACTTTTTAGATAGGTTTTTGATGCCATTTAGGAATTTATAAATTTCTGGGCATACATCATTCTATGAAGATAATAACTGTCCAATATGAACCCAATTATTTGACAAAATTCCTCATCTACTTTGAGAATTGTATTAGAATTGGATTGAGTTGATTTATAGGATAAGTGGTTTTCGTTGTAAAGATATGGAGAACCCGACATTATGGGATTCTCAGAGTAAGGGTCTGTTTGTAGATCCCCTTTGAGTGAATGTCTTCAAAACAATCAAAACAAGAAATGTCACTGCTCAAATATAAAAAAAATTCACCTTGATATTCCCCTAAATGGAGAGTGCCCGTGAAATGCATCATCGGAAAGAGACCAAGGAGGTTTGTGTCCTACTCTTCTTTTAAAAATGACGATAAGAGATATTCTACTTCTGTGTAAGTAGAGCTTCCTCTGTCTCACTTCCGCAAGGTAATTTCCATTTACATAATTGATTTATAAGTAGAAAGCAACGCTTATGCTTTTTGCTTAGTAGAGATATAGTGGGACTAGGGACCATAGCTTTGTATACTGCAGGTTTGAGCTTTCTTGTTTTCTCATTCGGTTCTTATTATGTTGCAATGATTAGATACATGATTTTTATTTATTTATCCACTCTTAATAATTTGCCAACCTCTGTAATACTAAAGCCATATTATATATAATTGAAAACCATTCAATTTTAACTAACAATATGTGGTTATGGAAATAGATAAATTATAAGCTCATTATTTGTAGATATGCTCTTCTGACTATATAGTTATATCTAGGTTTTGGTGCTATGGATGCAGAAACAACTCAATGATGTATTAATTTTGCAGGCTTGAGAAGTTGGAGATGAATATACCATGGTTCCAACTTAATGGTTGTAACTTTTTTGTCTTAGTCTGTGACCTTGGCATCATTGTGATGATGTATGTCATGGGTAGAATTTGTGGCAAAATAAGTTAATTTATGATGACCTTGACTTGTGTAACTGAGGGAATGTGGATGATGATAAGATAATTTGATTTGATTTTATGATGACTGCGGATACTCTTAAGTTTTATGTGACCATGATTTATAATATTATTGTGTTAAGGAAGGAATAAAATATGACCTATTTAAGCAAATCCAGTGTAGACAACCACCAAAACATCACTGGTGCCTCTTTCAATTTAAAAATGATGACCTAAATTGTGTCTTTATAATGGATCCATCTTAATCCACTTTTTAAAGCCAAAATGGTCTAGGGGAGATAGATTGAACCTGAAACTCCCTTCTTCCAGAGATTAATTTAGAGGATAGGGAAATTTTTATAATGATTATTTAAAACATATATATATATATTCAACTTCAGGAATCTGAACAGATTAGCTTTCTTTCCTACTGTTGTGATTGTGCTTGCTTACATGCTCAAGTTGTTCTTGATCTGGTAATTGTTCATCCACATTTGTCTTTTCTCTAGTGTTGGATTCACAGCTTTCAATAGCTTCTTGCTCAAGCAGAGGTACCACATCTTTTTAGTAAATGCTTTGAGAAAGTTGAGACTTGAGAGCTTATCTTCCACAAAACCATCTCTTGACTTATCTTGTGCACCTTTCTCCATAGCTGTTGCATATCTAAATAAAAAATTTCTGATTCGTTGTCATAAGTTTTTGCATTCGTCTAGAAACCAATAAGCTGGAAAGCAAACACCTCATGCATCCTGGGCCCAACAAAGTTCCCGTGGATAAACTTACATATTGATTTGGTAGAAAACCTCCAAAGTAGTCAAAAACTACTAGCAATTCAGGTTTTCAGACCTTTTCTGTTGGCTGCTAGCTTTTTGGCTGGATATTATCACTACTATACATAATCTAATTATATTATAGTTCAACATTGATTATATTTGGTATAGAGGTTTGATGCACAACTAGAGTAGTATTTAATACGTCATTTTTTTAAACATCTAGAGGATACTAGGCAGGCAAGCAGACAAAATGAAGCAACATTAATATGTTTTTAAAAGTTGATATAATTTAACACATGTTAAAAAGAATTAACATGGCATTCATAGACCTTTTCCAAGTTTTTCTGGAGAAGATTTAATTTCAACATAACTTTTTAAAAGATTCATCCATCTCCTGTAAACTTTTGTTGGGTCTTTCTTCCCGCACTGCAACTTTTGTTGGGTCTTGCTTCCCACACTGCAGATGAAAATTATTTATTCAAGTCATCCATGCACATGGATTTGCAACTGTTCCTATGTATCAACCTCTTGGAGTTGGTTTCCCTCTGTTTCAAAGAGGTTTAGCATATCCAACATGCTGAATTGGTGTAACTGGACATTAGCAAGATACTTTATCCTTTTACACACAATACTTGTGCCCAACTCTTTCTAATGTCCAAGTACAAAAGTTCAACCTGTTGGAGCTGGCTTCGTGTTTAATACATCCCACAAGCCAAATTGGTTGAAATTAATGTTAACAAGATAATTTATCCTTTCACACACGATGCTTGTGCCTAACATCGCGTAAAGTCCAGGTAAAAACGTGCAACAGAAAGTAATCTCTTGAAATTGTTGAGAATAGAGCGAGGACGTGGAGAAGTATTCTCCTTAAAGGGAATGAGAATGGATGAAAAATAGAAACAGGGGCCCAAAAGATGGTTTAATAGGCCTCTCGGTATTCTACATCTCCAAGGTTTATGGAAAATCGATAATGATTTAAGCAAAGCCTGTTTTTTCAGTGGATGTGGCATAATTTCACATCTCAGTTCATGGTTGCTCTGAAACCAAAAGAGGCAATGGTGATTCAAGGAAACAGGAACAGGAAAATGACTGTCACCTTGCAAGCAGTAGGCTTCGCTTGAAATGATGAATTTGTGTGAAGGTTTATGGAAAATCGATAATGATTTGAGCAAAGTCTGTTTTTTCAGTGGATGTGGCATAATTTCACATCTCAGTTCATGGTTGCTCTGAAACCAAAAGAGGCAATGGTGATTCAAGGAAACAGGAACAGGAAAATGACTGTCACCTTGCAAGCAGTAGGCTTCGCTTGAAATGATGAATTTGTGTGTTTATTGTGCTGAGCCATAAAAGCCCCAAATCTATTTAGCGGCTAGCCTTTTATGGTGTGCAAGATTTGTTTTAATTGCTATTCATTGATCAATGCAACACAACAACTAGCTTAATACCCTGTTGTTCTATGGCCTTACATTTTAAAAGACCAGTATACTGCTTCCTACATTTTGCTGCTCTAGGAGTAAAAGGCAGCAACCACAGACAGAAGGAGAAACTTTTTAGAGCTTGGATAGCTTTTCATTGAAACTAGAGTTTTCCAATAAGCTCGCTATGGGAGGTGCATGAATTTAGCTAGAGTCCTGTGCTGCTTTCAGCTTCCGATTCCCGGACAATTCTACGTATATGTCGAAGGTAAGAGAAGGTACACTCGCACGGGAAGGTAAGAGAAAGGCTTTTTAGCCATAATTAGTGCTCGACAGGAGAAGCTTTAGAGTACGACTGAAGGGCTCTCTTCCTTCTTATCATAGAGAAGGATAGAAGGGAGATGGGGGCAAAGAAAAGGAAGTGGAGAAACACGCTCTGCCCGCTGAATCTCACATTGAACTCCGAAATATTTGCCCATTGCAGGTGGCAACACATATTTTTCAGGTTATAAGGTTATTAAACGTTGGTTGGCAGTATATGCTCACCATTCAATTTAAATTTATTTAAATCGATATCACCAACCTTGGTTGGCAATATATGCCCACCATGGCTGGAAAATAATGTTAGCCGATGGCCAGCTAGCCCTTTTGTCCCGGTTACCGTCTCCGCTTGCATAGACAGAGAGACACGCTGCTAAAGTCGGAAACTTGGCCTGTCATTTCCTTACACTTTGCACAGCCTGTATGCTTATGATGGAGGGGCTCTGGACTCGAGACTCAGTTTAAAATTCTCAGTTAACTTTCCTTCTCCCACAGCCCACCCTTCTTCGCAATTTTCCCATTATCCTCACAGCGCTCCTGGTTGGCATACAAAAATATCCAGTTCACACAAAGTTTCAGCCAGAGCGAGATGGAGCCATTCAAATTATGAAAGTTTTGTCTGCTGCCTTTCTTCCCAATTGCCCCATTCCCCTCATAGCTCGTGCAGTTCGCACCCAGAGTTGCCCATCTCAGAATGATGAAATCTCTGTTTGAATTAGCAGGGGATCGAACCAACAAAGGAAGCTACAAGGGTGGTCGAAATTGCAATACTTGATTTCCTTTCTTAATGGCAATCGAATACCCAGTATTTTGGTATCGATTGTAATTTAGTTGTGTGGATTTATCTATTATTTCTCATTCATGGGAACTTGTATTTATTTTTCTTCATTATTTAATCTTTCATATACTATGTTGTATAAATTATGGTTTCAGGGATTATTTTGCTGATGTTTTCATATGAAGAAATAGTGGGGTAACATAGTAGGGTAACCATTTAGATAAGAGTAAATTATTTTCCATTCATTTATGTTATATGTTTGTATTGTAAGTATATATAAAATTAAGTATGATATAACAAATAATACAAAAAATTATGTTTATAAATTATGTTTATATTGTAAGGATATATTAAATTGGGTTTGATACAATAAATAATACATAAATTTATTTTTGGCGTATAAAACTCGAGAACATAGAAAGATTTCATTTGCATGTTTTATTCTAAAGTTAAAAACCATTTTATTTAGGAGATCATGGTAAATAAAAGTTTGAATTTTCTTTGTTTCATTTTAAAATCATTTTCACAATAAAATTAGGGGCATATTATCAATAGGGCATATTATATGAATAGATGTATCTATTTTAAAATAATATTTTTAGAATTTTAATTCAATTATCAATAATTATTAGATTGATGGCACGGATTTAACCTCCACACAATATTCTAAAACATTCTTAGTAATAGTGACAAATATCAAAGGCTGAGATTTATTTCAAAAAATTTGTGTTTGTTTTATTTTTTCAATTAAATTGATTAATCAAAGAAATGTCATATGAATGTGAGTTATGTTTTTTTTTTTTTTTTTTTTTGTATGTGGTATTAATAAACCATGGTAAAAAAACCTATTTGCAAGTTAGGAAACTCCATGGTAAAGTAGAGATGAATCTTCATGCTTAAAAATCTTGTTACATGTTTTTTTTAATGTAAATGTGTTCAACTCATATATTAATTCATATTATAATTTTTTTTTTTTTTTGGGTCAAGTGGCTGAGTTCATTGGAGATTACATCAAGCTTGACTTGTGGCTTGAGAATTGCCACCTAGGGGCATCAAAGCCATCAAAATCACCCAGGGATTGCACCCAGCCTCAGGCCACAACCCTTAGCATGACTGGATTTTTCCCCACAGGTGTTTCAAACTCGTGACATTCACATCACATCACAGAGTGAATTAATAGTACACCACGTCAACATCTATTTTATGCCCAGTGGGTTATAATTATTATTATTTAAACTAAAGTTGTAATTTAGTTCATTTTTAAGATTTTTTTTTTCAAACTTTTACAATGTGAATATATCATAAGGTAAATGTCTATATGAACTATTCAATTAAATCGCCCTTCACTCTTCACCCATATGTGGGGCTTGTACCACATAACTAGAATTTTTGGGAGGTCACCCATCTCAAGGCTCCTTTGACTTAACTATGGATTTTACTCACAGTCAAACCTATTTGGCTTGTTATACCATTGCAAAACCTTAGCAAATATTATGGAAAATAAACTAATATAAATTTAAAATACAATTTTTATTAAATTAAATAAAAAATATATCAATTTTGGACACACACACAACACACACATATATATCACTTTTATATTTAGCTCTCGATACAAACAATATCTCAATTTATAAATATGAAAAAAATGATGGTATCTATAAAAAAATTATGTCACTTTCCATCAATAAATAATTGACTACAAATGTATACAATACCCTAATTCCTAAATATTATAAAATGATAATTTCTAGATTTTTTATAGATTAGTACATCTATATTATTCACTTACTTATAATTTTTGATAAGATTGAAAATAATTGAGCCCAGAGTCTCATTGTACAATCTAGTTTGAGGGTGATGTGTAATTGTTCAACTTGGAGTTGCCACATGTTCCTTAAAAATAAAAATAAAAATATTTTAGATTAGTATGAGGGTGATGTGTGATTTCTCAACTTGGAGTTGCCACGTGTCCCTTAAAAATAAAAATAAAAATATTTTAGATGAAAAAGCATCGCCTACTATAATAAAAACATGGATGATTATATATGTTTGGTGAGTTTTAATGAAAAGCATAATAAAATATTAATAATCACATTATCATTGTGCTAACTTGATATGTTATCTCACTTCATTTTTAATGACATTTGATCTCTCTCGACTCTTGATAGATCCATGGTTAAGATGGATCTATAATGGTTTTATTTTATATTGAGTTTTTCTTTTATTTTTTAACTGTAATGCTTATTTCTATTTATAGAATAGGATAGGTTGGGCTGGAGCCTAAACAACCATCAGTACATAGCTTCAGCCAGCTTCCAGGACAAGAGAGTCTTCATTGCTCATATACGGAATTATGCTTTGAGAAGAGGGTTCATCATTAATGTAGAAGGCTCCTTGCAGGAGGAGGCAACCTTTGTTTGCGTAGCTATTTGCTTCTTTGTTCGAGTCTCTAAGAATATGAAAAATTTGTTATGAGGCGAAGTTTGCCATAATGTACTTCAGCCTTCAAAGGCTCTTGTTTGGGATTGGATTGTTAAACTAGTTCTCTGAGTTTATCATTTTTATCAAAATCTCTGAGTCCCCGAAAGCTTGGAATTCTCTAATGTCTTTGTCTCGAGCTATTTGGCAAGCTCTTATCAAACTGAGAATTTCTGCTTGGTTATTTGTTCTATGCTCGAGGCCCCAGTTGAACCTGTCTCTTGTGCCATTCGAGGAATAGATCACACCCCCTGCACCTGCAATCCCAGGATCTCTTTTAGAGGCACCATCAAAAAATTGTTGCTTTACGCTGCTTCCTCCACTGTGTTTGGAATATTTCGTCCGGATCCCTTATGCGCCATCTTGGACTGATGGGGGGACTGACTGGGGATTGATTTCTGTCTCCAAAGACGAAGGTTCCCATCCATTTCTTTTCTTCTGGGAGAAGGGAGATTGCAAGTTTGTGAGAGTGTTGGGATGTTGTCTTAAGGAGGAGTGATTTAGCTTTGGTTGCCACCGTCGAGGGATTCCAAATGGTGTTGTTGAAGACCTGTTCATTCCTAACAATCCATAATTTCCAACAGACATATTTGGGGATGTTTTGCTATACTTGGAGCCATAGAGACTTGCTGGGGATAGCATGGGGATATCGCCCCTTCCAATTAGAGAAAAGTTCTACCACATAGTTCTGAATAGGCATTTGCCATGTCAAGCTTGATCAACATGCCTTTTTCCTTCCGTTGATGGCTAGAATGCATTGCCTCTTGAACTTGAATGACATTATACATGATGTGCCTCCCTTTGAAAAATCCACCCTAGTGGGTTGTTTTTTTTACTTTTTTTAATTCAAATCAAACACTAAATCAAACCTACTCTCTAACCTCGATTTTTTTTTTTTTTGGTTTCCGTTAAATTTTGTTTTTGAGGTTCAACAAACTTGGACAAACCTCATCTTCTTCTTAAGTCCCATTTAATTATGAACTCATAGGTTCAGGTTCAGTGAACCCTGTGACTTAAAATGTGGTATTAAAATGTTTCACTGCGCAATTTTTCCAAAGTATTGGTTTACATATTTTCATTAAACACTGGCTTTATGTTGAGCACGATATATTGCTCCCATAGTTCATGGATTTTTTATTCTTTTAACAGAAACAGTTATATTTGTATTAATAAAAAGCCATAGTTGAACTATACGACAAAGGACTGTAGGATTGATTTAGCAACTTCATTTCAAAATTGTGATTGATAACGACTACCCACCCTTTGCATTGCAAAATCCCTAGTGGAATTACACTCCAAAATTTCTGACATCAGTAAATTCACACAAATTGGTTGCATAACAAAAAACAAAAACAACACACAATTAAACTTGTTTATGAGCTTCGCTTCTTGCTACCATTGGTTGAGATGTTGTTGGGGATTTCTTCTTCTCTACTTTTTTATTTTCTAAACTCTGCACTATTTCCGACATCCAAACTTTTTTCTATTTGGAAAATTCCTTGTTATTTTTGTCAATTAACTTGATTTAAGGGGTCTACTTGTTTTTAGCCTTAGCTTCTTTGACCATATCTACCAAATTTGACATAAACTCTGTACCTGAATGAATTTTATTTTCTTGCCTCAAATCATGAGGGATAACTTCCTCAATCTTTGGATTTTATATTTTAATATCTTGTCGAGTTTCATGAGGTATGTGTTTCACTAAAATTAAAAGATTTATAGGTGGAGGCGAACCATTGACATCTGAGACTATCTTGTGATCCTCTGAAGAGCCAACCGACTAGGTTGATTTACATTGGTGCTTCCAGTTCTTCCTAAACCCTCTAAGGAAATGAGCTGCAATGTGTCATGTTTCAAAGCAAGATTTGTATTGCAAAGAAACTCTCACATAGTCTAGCTTCTAGGGTCGAGAATAGTTTTACTTGTCAAAATGATTTCTATTGGAAACCATTTACTAAAATCCATTTCCACTCACATACGAGCATGATTGGAAATGATATGTCTTTTGATTGCACGGGAATCAAAATGAAAGTTTTTGAGAGCAGATGAAATGACTTGAAGGAAGGATGGACCCCAAAAATGTGAGAAACAATTTGGTAATCACACCCAAATAGGAGCTGAAGAAAGAATCAAACAAATGATTGAACGAGGAATATGAAAGCAGTGTAGCATGGCTCTTATAAGACCCACGGGTCTTTACGAGTTTTATAGCGAGAAGGGTCACTCACATAGAACCCGCGGTTTCTACCCGTACTCACTAAACTTGACTACCTGCATTGATGTAAAAACCATGATGAAAATTCCATGTAATATAAGCTAATAAAGGAAAAATAATAATCATGATTGATGGGACATGTATTCCAAGCTTAATGTTGGGAAAACCATCGTAGTGGGTGTTCATTTAAGTTATTATGGCTAAAGGAAAATGGCAAAGGATTTGGAAAGGAAAAATGACATTTCTGGCACATTTATCTATGAAAATAATGTAAAATAGGAGAAAGGGAGGGCGAAAAGTCACATGTTGCATGTCAAGAGGAAAATGAAGGAAAATAATAGAAAATGAAGAAAATAAATGCCTTATTGATAAAAAGGATTTTGAGGATCGGTTGGTAACCTTTTGTCAGTTCGGTTTTGGACCTCTCTCTCTCTCTCTCTCTCTCTCTCTCTCTCTCTCTCTTGGACACTTACAATTTTCTTGGAGCACTTTGACATTTGATCAAGAAAGGCAAAGAAAGAAAAATGAAGGAAGGAGAAAGCAAGGAAGATCACGATCAAGCAGCTACAACAGGATTCTTTGCAGGTATCGATTTGCATGTGTGATTTCCTTTTTAGATTTGGAATGCATGGTATTGCATGTGGTTCTTTGTTGTCATGGAATGGGTTTTGCCAAGTGTTACAGTGTTTCAACCTAGCCTTTCCATTTTCGGACAACCATGGTGTAATGGGGTTCTCATGTTTTGGTTGAGCTGAATTGCTAGATGGATTCGAATTTGAGTGAGGCAGATCTCTGAATGAAAGAACACATGGCCTAGTAACCCTTGAACCATAATGTGGGTTGTAGTAAAGCCAAATAGTGTGTTGTCTCGGTGGGCCTAGGAATCCTCGACTGGTGGATGACGGGATATACGGTAAAGTTTAGAGGTGGGTGCCCTCCATCAGGCCTAGGAATCTCGTGATGGGAGATACAGTAAATCCTGGAGAGTGGAGTCTCGGTTTAAGGCCTAGTGATCCAGTGTGGATTGTGATAAAGCCTGAGAGACTAAGATACAGGAAAATTCCTCACAATGTAGGCGAAGAAATCCAGTGGCATTCATCATTGTTTTATGGCCTACTGATCTAGGATAGATTGTGGTAAAACTTGGTTTCTATTGATGAGGGTGAGGTGGCTTAGCTTTCAGATGCCTTGATTGGTTCTTTTGGTTTGAGACCCACATTCATGCTTGGAATATGGCACGTGGGTGATTGGTTGAAGAGAGATTTGGCTCATCCATTATATGGCTGGGTGGAACGTGGTAGCCCCATCCTAGGTTGGATTTTGCATTCATTAATAAGATATCACGATTAGAGGAAATTTCAGCCTAAAAGTGCCCATGAAATTTTCACTTACTTTCCATGTCATAATATGTAAACCAATCAAAATATTTTAAATTTAAAAAGAGGTACATGTCCTAAATAATTTTAAATTGTTTAATTTTAGTATCCATGAAATATTTATTATTAATTTAGGTATTATCAAATATTTTATTATTAATTTGGGTATTCGTGAAATATTTTATTAATGTTATTTACCTACCTTACTTATATGAATTAGGATATTGAAAAGTTATTAATGCAATGTAAATCTTGATATTAGTGAAAAAAATATAAATTAAAATAAGGGCACATTTGACATTAATAAACATAGCAAAAAAAAACCAAAAAAAAATTGTTAAATATAAAATATATATAAATAGTTATATATAAAATACAAATCTAGACAATTATAGTTAAATAACTAAAAGGTAGTTAAATATAAAATGTAAAATATAAATTTATTAAATAGTTAAATAGTTAAAGAACGCATTCCAGAAAGAAAAAATTACTAGATTCTGGCCAAAAATAGAAAATATATAGTTAAATATATTTAAATACAAAATAGCTAAAAAAACGTATTCCAAAAAGGAAAATTACCACCAATAACATCATATATATAGTTAAATAGTTAAAAAAATGTTAAATATAAATAATTAAATTGTCAAAAAACGTATTCTATAAAGGAAAAATTACCGGATTCCGATCAAAAGATATATTTATGGTGAAATTATGGCTTCGAATAGACAATATAGTAAAAAATGAGGCGTCCTAAACACCTTAGCCGCTAGAGTGTTGAGAATCTCTCATGAGTCTCACATTGAGGGGGAAAAGACCCATCTGTTGAGTGTTTTTTGTAAAAATGGTTATAGTAGGTTGCAAGGCTTAAAGCAGAAAAAGGTCCTTTGATTAAAAATAAAAAAGAGCCCAGTGAATAGTCTTGCAATGTGCGCCTTCCATTCATTCAGGGAACCATTGATAAGATTGCTAAGATCCTTAAGAAGCATAAGGTGTATTTGTCTTTCAAGCTCTTTAACACGATTCACAACCCTCTCAAATCGTTTAAAGATCCGATTGACCCTAGGGATGGGAAAGGGGTCTATATCCTTCCTTGTTCTTGTGGGACTCCTCACATTGGTGAAACTAGTCGGTCTATAAATCAAAGGATCTGTGAGCATGTTGCCGACATTAAACATGGAAGATCCCGCTCGTTCGCCCTAACTGAACATGCAAAAAAGACTAACCATCATATTTGCATCGAAGAGGCTAAGGTCATTGCTAGGATCGACCATTTCCATCATTGTAAGTTAAGAGAGGCTTTAGAAATTGAAAAAGGACCCGTTAATCTCAATAGAGATGATGGCTAGAATATCAGCAAGTGTTGGATCCCTGCCTTATATTCATGACTGTCTTTTGTTTCTGCCCTGCTTAAATAAAAATAATAATTAAATCAACTAAATAATATATATATATATATATATATATATATATATATATATATATATATATATATTATCACTATTACTTAAATAATTAATAATTGAATAAATACATAAATATTTTAATCTAAAAATAAAATGAAACTAGTCATTATTAATTGCTTTTAATATATATATATATTTAAAAGTCAAACTAGTCATCATCCTAACGACTAGTTTAGCCATTTCTACATCTATTTAAACTTAATATCCTGGTGTGATCTCTCACCTAGTCCTGATGATGAATCACACTGGTTGGTTCGAAACGCGTCGACAATGTTACATTACATGTGATTATTACTTAAATAATTTTATAATTTGTATGATGAATCACAGAAGCTTAGATTCTAAAAATATCAAAAGAATTGTTAAATATAAACTATATACACACAGTTAAATATACAATATAAATATAAATAGATATATTTAAATATAAAATATTTATAGACAATTATTTTAATAAAAATGCCATATATTTAGGGATTTTGATAAAAGTAAAAAATTAGAAATAATATATTAAAAAAATTTATTGAATCTGGTGCTAATAAATATTGTGGAACATAAATAAAAGTAAATTAAAATTAAAAAAAATGTCTACATGGAAATTTTTATTGATTTATTGATTTTTCCTTAGGAGGCCACATTTAGACTAAAATTTCATCTAATAGGTTTCTTTGACATCTTATATGTAAATCAACTAGTTTATATGTGGATTGTATGGTTGATGTATCCCTGATATTCCTGTTGTTATTATGTTGGGTATAAGCACGTATTATGACAGTGATGATGTATGACTCTCCTCATGTTTTGATTTGTAAATGAATGAATAATGTATTTATGACCCAATGGATGATAATGCAACTAATGATGTAAGGGAACAAATTTTCTTAGCGATTCTCAGATACGTATGAGACCCCTCTGCTCAGATATGTTGTTTAAGCCTGTAGATTACATATTTGTGACATGTTTGACGAAATGTATGTCATGGCTAGTAAGGGTCCAATCTAGACTTTGTCAATTTTTTTGCAAATGTATCATTGTTCCGATATTATAATTCATCTATGAACTTATCATTGAGTTCTAGGAAGTGACCTAAGCTCTAGGCTTGAAAAAGTGGCTCAGATCTCGAGGACACTGGCACAGGTCTGAGGGAAAAAGTCCTTGAACACATACGTGCCCATGTTGTGGGAGCGTCTAGAGCTTCCCAGATGCACCCTTGCCCATATCAAGGGAGCTTTTGAGGGTTTAACGGTCTAAAACCTCAGTGGGACCAATGGGATGGTTACTTGAGTGGTCGGGATGGCTCATGGGAGTTGTGTTGCTGACGTAGAAGGTATGTGTGATGTGTTTCTGTCGATTCCACTTCTTTAAGGTCACCTAGGAGGTTGAATCATATCATAGTAGTCTTTGTCGCATGTTTACCCCGGTTGGTTGATTACTTGGGTAGATGTGGGAGGAGGGTGTTACAAAGTGGTATTAGAGCACGGTTCAACACTTCAACTGGATGGGAAGAATGTGTTTTTCATGCATACATGTTAGTTTCATATGTGTTATATGTTTTTGGACTATGTGCTTGTTGTTGGTTAAAATTGTTCTTCTCCCTAGATGAAAGGTTTGGAGGAAACGTTTCAGCAACCAAGTAGTTAGTTATGTCATCAAAAGAAGGAGAGAGTGTCAAGATAGAAAATCGGTGTTCATTCGAAAGTTGATCATCCACCAACATTCTGCAACAACATTCTCCTTTCCTCGTTTATCAAAAATTATTAACTCAAATTGTTGTAATAACAACAACCGTCCAATTATTCTATCATTAACATCGGGTTTATTCATTAAGTACTTGATGATTGCATGGTTAGTATGTACAAAGGTCTGATAACCAGTAATATAATGCCTAAATTTTTTTAAGGAATGGACAATGGCTAAAAGCTCCTTTTGAGTGACAGTATAATTAAGTTCAACTTTAGACAAATTCTTGCTAATGAAGTATATGACATAGCGTAATTTGTCTTCTAAATGCCCCAAGATTTCCCCCACAACTTTTTCTGATGCATCTATGTGGATATGGAAATACATAGCCCAATTTGGACCTCAAAGAATGTGGGCAGTGGTTATCTTTTCCTTAATGATCTCAAAATATTCTTGACATAGAAGAGACGAGAAAAACTCAGAATATTTGGCCAAAAATCCAAATAATTGCGAAGCCAATTTGTTGAAGTCCTTAATGAACCTCCTCATATTAGCCAACCATACCTAGGAAAATTCTGACATCTCTCTTCTTTTGAGGAACAAACACCCTTTTTATGATGGTGATTTTGTTTGGGCCAACTTGTATTCCTACTTGTGATATTGAGTGGGCTAGGAATATCCCTTCTCTTTCTAAGAGTTCACACTTTTTCGGACTTAGGGAGAGATGCATTTCAAGGCACTTTCTCAGCACTTTCCCAAATTGGAGAGAAGTTCCTGGAAAAAACACCCATAAGGTGTGAAATCATCCATGTATATTTCAATAGATTCATGGACTAGTTCCGAAAAAATGCTCAGGACTGCTCTCTGGAAAGTAGCAGGGGCATTGCACAACCCAAAGGGAAAGAATCTCTAAGCAAAAGTTCCCCAGCGACATGTGAAAGTAGTCTTGTCCTGGTTCTCAAGGCTAATTTGGATCTGGATTTACCCACTAAAACCATCTAGGAAAGAAAAAAACTTCTTCCCTGTAAGGCCATCCAAGACTTGATCTATGAAGGGCAAGGGGAAATGGTCCTTCTTAGTGGATTTTCTTAGTTCCCGGTAGTCAACACAAATTTGCCATTTTCCATTCTTCTTTGGGACTAGAACAAGAGGAGACACCCACTCATTATCTGATATGGGATAGATGAAACCTGCATCCAAAAACTTTTGCAGTTCATCCTTCACTATGTCCTTTAGAGCTGGGTTCATCCTCCTTTGGGGTTGACACACATGCTTGCATCCTTCTTTAATATAAATATGACATGTGCACACCGATGGACGCACCCCTTTCATGTCTTTGTAGTCCCAAGCAAATGCATCAAGGTTTTCCTTCAAGAGCTGGCATAGCTACTCTTCTTCTTTGGCTAAGAGAGATGAGTTAATATTTAGAGATTTTGATGGGCCAAATTCGACAATATTGGTGGATTTAAAGGTTTAATTAATTGAGTGCAGCTCCATCCAAGGTTGGCTTTCAGATTCTTTGACTAGGTCATCGAGTGGAATGTCATTGGGGGACTAGTTTTGAATGATGTGGTCAATGATAACATCCTCATCGGGTTGCCCCCCTCTAAGAACAATGTCTATGGTACACATAGGGTAGGGTGTGGTACTGTATACTTCATCTTCTTCTTCTTCATCCTCCAACCACAAAGGTAGTTCATGGTCAATGGGAGGTTGGGCATGATGATATAACATGAGCTACTTAGACAAGGGCCCAAGAGTCGATTGAGACCATAACATCCTCAACAATTCCTTCCAAAGCTACTGTGGACCTGTCTGCAAGTTGCAGAACAATGGTGGTCTTTCTCAAAGCTCCTTGGAGGTTGAGTTTAAGCATAGTTTCCTTGGTCATCACATTGATGGCAGCCCCAAGATCAATCAGAGTATTGGGGGCTATAACACCATCGATGTGTACATCTACTACTGGACTTCCAGGTTCCAGTGACTTCAGGGAGATCACCCTTCCCAACATTAAGTCAGATAGTTGTCCCACTACATTGATGGTGTGGGTGTCTTTCTTCTTTATGTCAGGTTTCTTAAAACACTTTTATTTGATGAGCCTATTGCAAAGAGGAAGTCCTATATGGCATGGATAAGGGGTATTTTCGCACACAAATTTTTCAGTTCTCCTAGAAGTTCAATCTCTTTTGGGTGTGCTGACTAGGGTGGATCAAGCACTCAGGAAAAGGAGGTTGTTGGATTTGAGTGTTGCTTTCTTTCTTTTCCTCCGCAAACTCTTCAGGTTGATATGGATGATGATTGTCTCGGATTACTCTTCCTGACCTAAGATTGATCTCATGTACTCCACAACATAAGCTGGATAGGATGTCTCCCCACTATAAACCTGTTGTGCCTGCTTGTTGTTCGGGTTTGGATTGGGCTAGGTAGGCATCTGAGGAAACTTAGGTGGAGCATAATGAGTGAGTTGAGGTTGAGGTTGGGATGGAGGCAGTAAAGCAGGTGGTTGATTGTGTTGGGGCCTCCACCCTTGTGATTGGTTTCTCCACTGAGGTGTTTGAGGAACATATTGTTGGAATGGTTGGTTCACAAGCACAGGGTGATATGGATGGTTGTAAGGCCAAGTAGGAGGTTTAGGCCATGATGGAGGAATGGAGGTGTACCAAGATTTCATAGGTGCATTCTTATTTGTATGATAGTAGGAGTAAGGTGCACCTTGCATACCTTGCTGATATGAACGAGGCCCTTGAGTCATCCTCTAATTTATGACACAATGTTGCTCGTGTCCTCCTTCCCCACCTTGATATATAGCTTTGAGCCCAGGTAAGGAGGTACACTTATTTGTGGCATGATTCTCTTCACAGACTAAGAAAACCTCTATGACATTTAGTGGACATTCATTCAGAGGGTGTTTTCTAGTACATCTAGGGTAAGAGATAGCCAAGACCCTTTCTACTTCCTCTTGCTTCCTCTTGATTTGCATTGTATCCATTTTGAAAGCAAAGGTGTGCAACATCTCAATTTTGAAGTCTTCCAACATATTTCCAATCTCTTGATTGATAGAGGTGGAAGAGGAAGGGGTGTTGGTTATGCTTTGGTTACCTCTACCTTTCTTCTTAGCTGCCCTAGAGTGATTTCTAAATACAATTTTGATGTACTCATAAGGCAGCTAGTAGATATCTCCTCCTAATAACATATTAAGGGTTTATATCACCTCTTCCCTGATCCCTCGAAGAAGTACCAGTGTACATGATCTGAGATCAAGGGTGCAGTGGGCTCTTTTATAATTTAGCTAGAATCTTTCTTCATAATCTTCTAGGGATTCATCAGATCCTAGAGTCATCCTAAATATTTCCTCTTTGATTTATTTGTATCTACAGTAGTCTTTGTATTTATTGTTAAATGACTATTGCATCTATTCCTAGGTATTGATTTTTTTCCTAGGAAAACCCATGAACCAGTGCAAGGTTGCATCCTTTAGGGTGGATGGGAATAGTTTTAGCTTTTGTTCATCTGAGGCATAGTCATAAGTCCTGCAGACAACAAAAAAATAGAACATGAAGGTTTCATGATCCTCAAAATTAAGTCCACGGAAATGTGGAAGGGATGAGGGACTGATGTACTTAATTGTTTTTTTCCCCATCTGTTTCTCTTATGGGGAAGACTCCTTGGGTCCCAGTATTAGCCTTGGCTTGAATAGGTGAAGAAGGCTCCTTAGGTGAAGCAAGTTCCTCTTCTTCTCCAATAGGTTCTTCAAAATTTTCAAGTGACTCACCTATGGTGTGTTCAACCTCACAGTCAGTGAAGAAGAGTGAAGGGTCACTGTGTGGGGATGTTGGGGTTTTTAGTAAAAAAAATTGCCTTGGTTATTCCTACTCCTACAAGGAATGAAAATCAAACCGTTTTTGTATTTTTCAATATTTTGGAAATAAATGCAAAAGAAAAGAAAAAAATAATGCTAAAAAGGAATCAAAGCATCTACTTAGACACCTCCCTGGCAACGGCACCAAAAATTGGTGAGCCCTGGTATTGCACTAGAGTGTTGTAGCTACCAAAGGCTACTCTACTTTACTTTATCAACTTGGGGTTCATACAAACATGGACATGACAGTGCTATATACAAAGCATATGTATTCTACTCATGCCATCACCTTCTCAATTCTACGATCAGGTGCTACTGCTAGGGTTACTTCTAGGGAATGAAGTCTGTCACACTTCTAAATGAAAACTAAGACTGAAAATAACTCATGACCATTACTCTATCAGCAAGAAAAGAAACTATTCTAGATCATAATGACTTATCTAGGTAACTGCAAGAAAGGAAATCCAAACTTAACCTAATGCAAGAAATAAATTTAAACTAAGTGGCATTCATGATTTAAATTGTTGAATTGAACTTACAGAAAGGGAAACCTAATCTAGGCACACATGTTGAACCAAATGTCTGATTGAAATATATCTATCTCATGCTTTACTGCTTTGCTTAACAATGCACCTATAAATGAGGTAATTATTCTTGTAAATAACTCTGTTTTGCAGCAAAATAAGGATGCGCTAAGGTGACCTAAGAGGGTCTTGGACTCATGGTTTTAGAGTTGAAGGTTGTGCCAGGTCTAGATGAGGTGAAAGAGAGGTTTTGGGTTGAAGAAGTGACTGACTGGAGCTACTACAAGATCTGCTACAATATTTCCTGTAGCGCTATAGGATGTCCTGAAATGCTACAAGAAACATGTCGAGGGTAGTTTGAGGCCATAAATCATGAGGAAATGGGTAGGAGAGGTGGAAAGAAGGTGGATCTAGGTGGATGGAAGGTTGAAAACCCTTTTTCCGAGCTCATAACTTCTCTCAAAGCATGTCGTGTGCCTCTAAGGTGGCTCTCAGTGTTGTGGTGAAGATTTCCAAAAATAAGGCTGAAGGCAGTTTGGTTGGAAGTTAGTTGATGAGGGGTGGAAACTAAAGCTAATGGTGTTGGTGGAGTTCTCATCTATTGCTTGACTCAAACCTACAAGAAAAATACTTGTTTATGCATTCATGATTGACAAATCACAAATACATAAGAGATATTGAGGCTAACGGATTGGGCCCTAACCCATAAGATTAGCTCCCTGAAACTAACTTAATGAAGAAGAAACCGAATACTCATTTTATTTCATAACCAATCTTGTTACATAGCATATGAAAGTCACAAATGTATATTAAAAGAGCTAAGAGTGTTCTAGCTATCTCCAAAAATTGAATCCTAATGAACTATTTCTCTGCCATTTTTATCCTAAAGGGTAGCTACCAACAACTTCCTAAAAGGTAGGTGATTTGTCTCCTTGGAACTTGAGAGAAGTGGAGCTTGGATCCACTTGATCTTCCACTTGTTTGGTTGTCTTTGATTTCGAGTTGTTAGAGGAGAATATCGAGGATCCCTTGGCCACCTTTTGGAGTTAAGGATGTGGTCAACCCCCCTACAATCACTCATTGATGTCTACTCTCAGCCTTAATTGTGTAATCTTCAGCAAAAATGACATATTCCCTTGATTTTCCTGCATTTAAACCACATTAGGCCTTCGAAGTATGACACCCTTAATACACCATCTACACTAAGAAACATATGACCATAATGCAATTAAATGTGATAAAGAGGGACTAATAAGGATAAAAAGGTGACAATTAATCCCTTAAAATGTACCTAATGATGATGCTCATCAGAAGTTAGCACAGGTCTGAGGGAAAAATCCCCTGGACGCATGCATGTCCATATTGTGGGAGCGTCGAGAGCCTCACAGATGCACCATTTCCAATATCAAGGGAATGTACGGGGGTTTAATGGTCTGAAACCTCAGTGGCACTCAGGGGTTGGTTACCTGAGTTGTTGGGATGGCTCCTGGGAGTTGTGTTGCTGACGTGGAAGGTCTGTGTGATGTGTTTCTATCGATACCACTTCCTTAAGGTCACCTAGGAGGTTGAATCAAATCATAGTAGCATCTCGCCGCATGTTTACCCCGGTTGGTCGGTTACTTGGGTAGATGTGAGAGGAGGGGGTTAAAATTGAATTCATGAAGAGCCACATATGACCCACATAGGACCTGCATAAGACTTATGGAGACCCTCAAAATTCGATTATTTTTAATTTTTTTTGGAGATTATGTGGAGGGAAAGAGAAAATTGAGGTACAATTTTGTCGAGTCATATATGGGTCATTCTTGAGTCTTATACGAGTCGTCAAGTCAATATCTAGACGAGTCTTATACGAGTACGAGTTGTGCAACACTAGACGAAAGCTTCATGCATAGACTTGAACTACCCCAAAACCACATCCCAAAATTTGGAATTGGATCCCTATCTTCAGCAATGGAAAAAATGTTGAACGACTCGTACTCGTATAAGACTCCTCAGTCTATTGACTCGGTTACCCATATAAGAATCAGGAATGACCTGTATAAGGCTCATATAAGACTCAAAAAAAATTGTCCTCCATTTTCCCTTTCCCTCCATATGATCTCCAAAAAAAAAAAAATCAAATTTTGAGGGTCTCAACGGGTCTTTTGCAATCCTATGCAGGTCATATGTGGTTCTTCACGTGTTCAATGCAGATAGCTGAGTTTATGCAAGTTTTAATGAGTACGATTAGAGGTCTTATGTGACATTTGCATCTGATCTTTGAATCGTGCACTTGTTCTTGGAAGCTCTTGTGATTTTTTTTTTTATGAATAAAGCATAAAGACTTTGGGGTTCCAAACTTTGGTGTTCCTTTTCCAGATCTATGTGGTGATTTATCTCTGAACTCTGCTACTTTATTTAACATTTTTATGATTGATGGCCTTTATGGATTAATCTTCATACATGTATCTTGTGCAGTTTTCTGGATTCATAAAATAACATTTTTGATTTGACGAAAAGACTAGTTATCTATTTTTCTGAAGGGTCTCATGTTTATTTTCTTAAATCTCCATCAATCTAAATTTCAGATTTAAGTGTGCAGGGAATTTTTTTTTAAGGTTTGAGCATTTGGGGAAGTCTTCAGTTAGACCAGCCGACTCACAGATTTGGTAAATCTGAAAAAGCTCATTGTTTTTTAATTCTCAAAGCTATTTTACGAAATTGGTTTTTTTATAAGGTCTTCTAGAGCTTGTGCCTCTCTTAAAATTTTCTATCTTCTAAATCGTGTTGAAATAAGTTTAAATCTGGCCATGAGGGCCTCCGATTTGTAAATTAGCATTGTAAATTTGTATATTTTCTCTAGTGTGTAAGGGTTTATAAATTTTTTGTGCATAGTTTTGGATCTATTCTGTTTTTTTTTGCAGGGTTGTAGGGGGTTTCTCAGAATTTTTTTAAAAGATCTGACCCAAATCTAACCCCAGAGGGTCAGATCTGGCCTCAGGATCACTTTTGTTGGCAGAAGAGTACAAAAAAGAAGATTTCAAGTGTATCTAAATCAACATTCTAATAAATCTGAGTTATATGGGAAAAATTTAAATTTGCTAGACGATTTTAAATGTACTGGGTTTGTTGATATTTTTTTTTGCATCCTACATAAAACACTGTCCTTTCTTCTATGTGCATTCACTGCCTTCATTCCATCTTCAGCGTCCTCCCTCATTCAATGCAAACACTACCCCTGTCAATATGTTTTCTGCCACTGCCCTTCGACCCATCTCTGCTGCTTTTAGCTACACACTGAATATTTCCTTGCCATCCAGCCTCATCATTTTCCTTTCTCTTCCACCGTCCAGCCCTTCTCCTCTACCGTAGTGCCTCCCTCTTCCGCCATCCAGCCTTCTCCTTGGCCGCCGCATACCAATCTCCTTTGCCGTCGACTGTCCTCACCTTCTTTATGCCCAACTTGTAAAACCAAACAAACAAACACATACAATAAACTCAGAAAACCCGCGTTCATGCGTTTTAAATTTTTTTTTTTTATTTAGTTCCAATTCGTTTTTGTGTTAGATAAGTTTAGTGTTAGTGTTAGGTTTAAATCATTTTTTTTTTTGGTTAACTTTATGTTAGTTTAGGGCAACGCTGTTTTTTTAAAGGTTTTAGATTTTGATTTTTTTTAAAACTTTTAATTTTAATTTAATTTTGTAGAATTTCATTTTCTTATTTAATTTTTAGATTAATAAAAATCAAAAACAAAAAAAATGAAAAATTTATTGTTCTAGTGTAGTTTGGCTTTTAGAATTTTTTAATTTTAGTTTCTTTTAAATCCTTAGATTTTAAATCCATAGTTTTAGTTTTATTTATATATTTTGTTTAAAAAATTAAATATATATATATATATATATATATATATATATATATATATATATTCTAATTAAAAAATAAAAATAAAAAAAATAAAATTATTTCATAGTCAAGTGAGCTTTTAAATTTTTATCCTAAGGTTGACTATATAAAATTTTTAATTTCTGGATTGGGTTATTTAGAACATCATAAATTCAGAAATATTGAAAAGATCCGGCATTTCAATTTAATGGTCATCTCATGATATATGGCTGTGGGTTCAAAGTACTTTAATGCATAATTGTGAAGGTGTTTCATCGAATATCATTGTGGTCAATCTATTTTTCATAGCAGCAGTTGTATATCAGATACTTGACTTTAATTGTATAATGGGATATTTTGACTCCATAAGGTACTTGTTTTAAAGTTTTGAATTTAATTGGATCTATACAATCTCGTGAATCTTAACAAGTATTTGATTGTCTAGCTATGTCTCCTGAATTGGTTGATTCTCAACCAGTTATTTTCCTTCATTTTTGTGAGGGTCTACCTCCCTTAGCTTGCAAGGAGACAACTTAGCTAGAGAGATTGGGGATTAGGGTGACAGCCCCCAATCTGAACCGTTGTCGCGGTGCCTTGTCATTTTGTGCGACAACAGATTTCATCTATATGAACCACATGGTACAATTGTTTCAACTGCATGGGATTCTAATCAAGCCACAAATGTTCCCTTTCTTGGACTTAGTGCAACGATTGTTAAAGAGAGAAAACCATAAGGAAATGAGTATATACTCATGATCAGAGAAGGATTGGGTCATGCCCCACTCACTCTGAAGACCAAACACAAAATTCTATCAGTACATGTGATGTTGGAGAAGGAATTTGTACAAGCACGTTTCCAACAAGCATGACCCAATGAAAGTAATAGAAATATAGAGGAAAGAATGAAGGACCTTCAAGAAACACATGTCCAATTTATATTCCACCACTCGCTTAAAAGAACTAGTGAGGAACATAACTATGATTGGAAGTTGGTTGTATGTGTTAGCACATGGATTTGCATCCTACCCACCCCACCTTATTTTGATATGTTTTCACCTCAGCTCCACTGTTATCACTGGCCTCACATCATTTTTTTTCTATTCTCGCATTTATATTGCGCTGACCACATCATCAAACTCCTTATCCTTATAATCACCATTTTTTTCCAATTCTATATCATATTTTTATCTTTTACGTGTTAATTTCACCTAAAAATTGTCTCTACAATGGAGGAAAGCAATGTTCTGAAAGTGTTGGGATACTTTTGTATTATTGGTATACTTCGTGTACATTGCCTTTATGGATATTATTACAGTGGATTCAAGTGCTTCAGGCTGTGGTGAAATTGGTTGACCAAATGAGCAATACTATTTGGACTTATTAGCACTAATAAAACAGAAAGAGACATGGCTGAAAGGTGCCTTGAAAATTTTGGCTTCGTCGAATGGATGGTTGGGTTATGGTTTATTTCTCCGAGTCAAGGTCTAAGTTTCGAAGGGGAAGAGCCCACAAAGGAGCCAAAAGGGGTGCACTACACATAAAATAGGATGGTGTGGAAATTGGTAGTACCCTCATGTAGGTTGGAGCCTACAAAAAATCAGTGGTGATAGGGAGTTGGAGCTTGCCTTTGCATCACAACAATAATAAGATGTGGTTTTCTCCCTTTATGGGTTTCCACTTATATCTATTGTCTATGTGCTTGATGATTATGTGTTGATGTGATGTATTATTATGTTTAATTACTTGTTGTATACACATTCAATTTTTTGATTCATTATGTATTAATATGCTTATAAATGAAGTATTTAATGAGTTGAATGAAAAGAGTTTTAATGTCCATGAATGTAATAAACTGATATCCCCCCCCCTTCTCAGTTTAGCGAAGGGTTTATCAAGCCTCTCAAGTGATTGTGTTGTGGTGTCAAGTATTTTTGCCCGCGCCTCTACCACCAGGTGCTTCCTAGTAAGAGGAGAGGAATAGTCCTTTGTTTGGATGATGTGGATCTTAATTGTGGGTGTGCATGCCTCCCTCCTTGCTAGTGTGTGGTGATTTCAGCTTTGAGGGGAAGGCTTCTTCTGGATAATTTGGGGCTGACATTCAACTGTCTTTGGTTCATGGCTTGTTGGGAGGTTATGAACAACATTGTAGCTCTTATATTGGGGGCGTCCTCCTGGGAAATCACCATGCGACCTGTGTCGCATAATTCTCTCTCCTAGCCCATGTAGAGGGGAGCTTTGTCTAGCCAAGGTGGTTTTGACAAAAATCTGAATGCGGCGCTAGGGGATATGGTTGTTGAAAGACCCAAGCGGGGAGGGCGGGTTGCTGGTGGTGTGAATAGAGCTTCGTCAAGAGCTCGTGGTAGTAGAGGTGGTGTGTGATATGTGCAGAGTGGACGTGTAGTTGGCGACGATAAGAAAGGTAGTGTGGCACGTGGGGGTGGAGCATGTGGGCATGGTCCGAGTTGTAGGCAGGGGCGTACAAGAGATATTGGCCAGAAAATTCGCTCTGTTGCCTATCATGAACTACTCTAGTTTGTTTTGGATCACATGGAAGTGTACGACTGGACTAGAAATGAAGAGCACGAGGTTATCATCGCCGCACTAAATCAGCTGCATTACTTTCAATGCCATGTCAGAGAAAGGATTGTGGTGGTTTGGCGAGGAAAAAATATGCTAGAAGAGAAGGTCGAGAAGCTGGAAACATGGATGGCTCACTTTGAGCAACATGTTTAGTGTTCATATTGCCCCCCTCCCCCTCTAGGGATTGGGTTAGAAAATCCAACGTCAATTACTTCTGATGATTGAGCATGGTCATAGGTGTCTTTCAGGTTTTGTTTGTCTTTTGTGGCTTTTTTCCTATCAAGATTTAAACTTTTAATATGTTTTTGCTTCTGTTTTTTTGTAATATGGTGATAGCATTGGTCAACAAAGTTGGTCAGGGTGAGACTACTTGCATTTTGATATCTATATACTCTCATTTTGATTAATGAATAGATCCTCGTCTTATCAAAAACAAATTGAAAATTAATTAGATTTTATTTTGAAAAGTTTATTCCCATAAAACAAATGTATGAAAACACCATATTCTTACAAAATAATTATGAAATTAAAATTAAGAATTGAAATATAAAAATAAGAATTGATTTTGAATTGAAATATAAAATTAAGAATTAATTTTGTGTCTAATTAAAATTGAAAATTAGAAAATTAACTTTGAATGACAACTATGTGAAAAATACCCACATCTTAGAAAATTAACTTTGAATTACAAATATGTGAAAAATACCTACTTCTTATGTATTATGAATTGAAAGTTAACAATAATTTTTTTTAATTGCAAAAACAAATAAATAAAATTCACATCAAATATATCAAATATTTTATATCCTATTGCTAAAAATTTTATAATTACAAAATGAAAAGGAATATAAAATCCCCGTGCACTTCACAACAAGGCCATGGCTTTGTCTATGTGTTCAATCCTCATCCAACTAAATACATTGTTTTCTCATACTTTATGAAATCTTAGAAGCCCACTGGAAATTCAAAACTTTGTACAAATCTTCCGTATGAATCAAACATAAACATTTGGTTGTTGCCATGGGAATGCATCAAGATAGAATGCTCCTTGTTGAAAGCTATATCATGGAAGCCCATCTTAGCGTTGAGAGAATAGTCCCTTCCATAGATAGGAACTCTATGTCATTGGCCACCATCTTCATTTAAATTCCACATTCGGTCATTTTTCATAGTTGTCAAAAACACTTCACAACAAGGCCATGGATCTGTCTGTTTGTTCAATCCTCATCTCATCCAACTAAATACATTTTTTTTCTCATACTTTATGAAATATTAGAAGCCCGCTGGAAATTCAAAACTTTGTACAAATCTTCCCTATGCATCAAACATAAACATTTGGTTGTTGCCATGGGAATGCATCAAGATAGAACGCTCCTTGTTGACAGCGAAATCATGGAGGCCCATCTCAGCGTTGAGAGAATAGTCCCTTCCAGAGATAGGAACTCTATGTCATTGGCAACTGTCTTCATTTAATTTCCACATTCGGCCATTTTCCATAGTTTCACTTTTAAACATATTTGACCCTGATGATATTTTCTTCATGAGGCTTGGTGGTTTTATTAATGACCACGATTACCAATAGATACTATATGTTCTGCAACAACGTGCGATTGAAGACTCACGAGTTATTCCTCCAGAAGGATGTAAAGAGGAAGATATGGTTGAAGATCAAGAAGACCCAGTAGTCATTCTTGAGGAAGGAAGTAAAGAGGAACATATTGTTGAAGATAATGGAGAATTCTATATTAGTGTGAGTTGGTTCACGATACCTTAGGATTTGAATTAGTTTCTATTTATTAGGGTATGGTTCTAACTTCCCTAAAACCATGTATGCTATATAATGCTTGAAGTGTATTAAGAATGCAAAGCGTTATGCAGAGCCAGACTCTCCTGGTTCAGACTCTTCTTCATAGAGCCGACCAGTGGGTTTTTTATTTATTTAATTCAAACATCACTTTTTATCGTGGTATCAGAGCTCCAGGGTCTAATCATAGCCGAAGTGTTGTGATTCGTACGAGTATCCAGGTGGTAGAGGAGAAGCCCCTGATGACTAAGTGATTTTTTTTCTCAGGCTTTAAGCGGATCAACGCAGTTTTTGGAGTAACAGTTGTGCCAATCATCATGTATATTAGAGTAACAGTCCCATCGATGGTTTGGAAATAAGCAGAACAGAGGCATCGATCAAAGGAGGAATTACTAAGTTTCGTTTTTGGTGCGGTCGTCGCGGAAATTTTCTTAGTAAGTGCGCCGAGGAGATCTGAAGTAGATCTGAGCCAGTGGACACCACTGATGAAGGAAGAAATGCGATGAAAGGTCGCCAATGAGGGATCCGATGAAATATCACTAAAGAAAGAATATATCTGAAGTAGATCTTACTGGTGCAGAGGATTCAAAAGCCTGTCACACAACATGCAAAACAACCTGTTGAATTGATTGCATATCAGGGAGATCTGTATCGTAACATTGCTTTCTATAAGGATCTGGGGTAGATCTATAATTTTTTTTTTTCTTGTCAATTATTTTTGAATCATCAAGTTGAATAATCAAATAATCAAAGCATACTTGAATGAGAGTAAAAAAATCAATGGGTCCAATTACTCAAATTGGAAATTCAAGATGCAGATTGTGCTAAAAGCGTAGAGTTATTGGACGATTGAAAATGTGGATGAGTCGAAGCCAGTAGCGGGAGCCCCAACGAATCAAGATTGGGATAAAAGAGAAGGAAAAGAAAAATATGTTGCTAAAGATGTCAGTGAAAGACTGCATCATACCACATATCAGAGAATGCAAATCATCAAGCGAAATCTGGACATTATTGAAGGATTTGTATGAGATTAGGGATAAAATTCATCTTCTATTTTTGAAGAGCAATATTCTATCCATAAAGATGGAGGAGAATGAAACAATTGCTTCTTTCATATCACGGATCAATAATCTGAAGAACAAATTGGTAGATATCGATGAAATTGTAGCAAATGCAGATTTGGTCACGATTGCCATGAATGGTATGACTGATGATTACCAAATGTTTATCATTGGGATAAGTGAGAGAGAGAAAATCCAGAAATTTGAAGAACTCGTAGGAATATTAATGCAAGAAGAAGAAAGAATATTGACTCTAAAAATCCAGAGTGCAGATCTTGCATTAATGGCGAAGAAAAAAAATTTCAAATCAAAAGGAAATCCTTCACAGCAAAATGGAGGAAATCCACAGAAAAGACCGAATCAAGCTCAAGGTATGTATCCGAATAGAAACGACTATGTAATAAAATGTTTTTATTGCGGAAAACTCGATCATATGGCTGAGTGAAAGAAGAAGAAATTTCGCGAAGAACAACAGAGGCATAAAAGACATGCAGGTCATTTTGCAAATGATGACCATGTTAAGAACTTCAAATTTTTCATGGCAGACTTTGATGAAAATGTCGAAGAAGACATCTGGTACGTGGATTCAGGAGCATCCAAACATATGACGGGAAATAGACAATGGTTCCAAGAGTTTAAAGAAATCAACAATAGAGCACAAATCTACCTTGGTGATGATAGAAGTCATCAGATCAAAGGGTGCAGGAAAATTTCTTTTATTCTACCTGATGGTAATGTCAGATATATTCATAATGTAATGTATGTGCCCAAAGTAACAAAGAATATGATTTCTATATCCATGATTACAGATTAGGATCTCAAGGTAGAATTTTTTAAATCTAACTATTATATTAAAGATTTGTTGGATGGCATGAAGACTATTTCTTCAGGAATTCGAACAGGAGATCTATACAAATTAGATGTGAGGACATCACTAAATCGAGCTTTGATAGCATCAAGTTTGACTATAGAAGAGATATGGCACTAGAGACTTGGTCATATCAACTAGAATGACTTGTTATTACTTTAGAAAAAGGAAATGATAAGAGATCTACCTACATTAAAACAAGTGCATAATGATTGTGATGCTTGTGCATTAGGAAAGAAGCATAGAGAAGATTTCCCTGCTCGAGTAGAAAAGAAAAAGAATGACATACTTGAATTAGTGCACACTGAACTATGTGGACCCATGCAAACAAAGTCACTGGTGCACTATATTTTCTATTGTTTGTTGATGACTGCACAAAGTTTTCTTGGGTATATTTTATGAGTAAGAAAATTCATACATTTGAACACTTTAAGCAGTTCAGATATATGATAGAAAAGCAAATAGGGAAGCACATAAAAATTCTCCGCTCTAATCAAGGGGGAGAATACTGGAAGGAGGAACTTACCAAGTATTGTAAAAACCATGGAATATTACAGCAATTCACAGTACCCTATACTCCTCAACAGAATGGAGTAGCGGAAAGAAAAAACAGAACATTGGTAGAGTGTGCTAGGAGCATGTTGAAAGGTAAGGGTCTTTCGAATGGTTTTTGGGCTGAAGCATTGAATACTACAGTTTATTTGAAAAATAGGAGTCCTACAAGAAGTTTCGAGTTCAAAACTCCTTTTGAAGCATCATATGGATTTAAGCCTGCAGTAAAACATTTAAGAATGTTTGGGTCTAAAGTATTTACCCACATTCTAAAGGAAGACAGAAGAAAACTAGATTCAAAAGCCATCAGATGTACCTTTGTAGGGTATTGTTCACAATTTAAAGCTTATAGATTATTTAATCCCTCTACTCACAAGATCTTTGTTAGTAGAGATGTCACGTTCCATGAGCAGGTTTCTGATGAACCTGATAAAAGTAATGAAGAATGGGATATTCCATTCTTGGTGGAAGGAAATGAAGAAACAAGTAACGACCATGAGGAGCAGAAAAAGGCAGAAGCAGAAAGTTCAGATACAACAATCAAGCCGAGTCCTTCAAAGGAAATTCCACTACAAGGAAAATACCCTCTAGCGAATGTTTTTGAGGAACCCATTATAAAAATACCCCATACATCCCTTTCTAGCGGAGGTTACTAGAGGAGGTTGGTAGGCAGAGGGTTTTATTGATGTTTTCCGCTCGGTGTGCTTATCATTCAACATCGCACCAGTGATCCTTACAAGAGAAAGCACTGGTGCGCAAAAAAAATTAGCACACCGGACATCGTGCGCTCTGTACACACCCGCCTGGTGTGTCGTATTACTATAGAGAAGTTGTGCTTCACAACTCTTCCATGTCGATGCATCATAAAACACCGAGCCAAAATCGAAACCGCCCAATGTAATATTTAGAAACCGCACTGGTGCATCATAAAACAATGCACCAAAACAGAAATCGACTGGTGCATTCGTAAGAAACAACACCGGTGCACCTATAAACCACACGCACTGGAAAAGAGTTAAATAAAAAAAAAAATTTACGGTAAAGAAACGAGATTTTTCACTTTTTTCAGTGCTCTAGAGCTCTTGATAACCTGTGCACTCTATAAGAGAAAGCACCGATGCGCACAAAACACCGCACCAAAACAGAAACCACTCGGTGCAATGTTAAGAAACTGCATTGGTGGATCATAAAACACCGCACCAAAACATAAATGGACCGGTGCATTCGTATGAAACAACACCAGTGCACCTATAAATCACACACATCGGAACAGGGTTAAATAAAAAAAAAATTACGGCCAAAAACCACATTTTTCACTTTTATGCTCTCAATCACTAGTGCACTCTACAAGAGAAAGCACCGATCACACACAACAGTGGCACACTGGGCATTGCGCGCTCCGTACACACACACCCGGTGCGTCTTATTACCGTAAAACACTGGTGCTTCATGAATTATCCACCCCAGTGCATCATAAAACACCGCGCCTAAATTGAAACAGCGCGATGCGGTGTTAAGTAATTGCCCTGGTGCATCATAAAACAACGGGCCAAATCTGAAATTGCTTGATGCGGTCTTAAGAAACCACACCAGTGCAGTCTTAAGAAACCGCACTGGTGCGCCTACAAAACCCTGTGCACTAGAACATGGTTAAATAAAAAAAAAAAAATTACGGCCACAAGACGCATTTTTCATTTTTCTCAGTGCTCCAGAGCTCTCAAGCACCGGTGCAATTTCTCCTTCTCTGAGATGTCCTGACATTGGTGCTCCCATTGCACCCATTGCACGCACTGCTACTATGCATTAGCCACCAATTTCTAGCTTGCATTTTGCAAAACGATGGGCAAATTTTCTTTGCAAATTCTACAGCCAATATGCCTTCTCGACGGCGAAATGTACAAGTATTTTTCTATTTTTTCCATAATTAAGCTTTCTAGCGGATTATAATTTTAAATAACCTTAAAATTAACCATTGAAAAAGTTTTTTTTTTTTTTTTGGTGCTAACGATATCCGCACCGTGTCTGGGGCGGTACCGGAAGGCGCCCCACATTATTTTACAATTTAAAAAAATTTGCGGTGCGGTCATTTAGCCGAGCACACCATTGATCATGGGAATAGCAATGCAATGCGTTGACGGATAAATCCGCCTCGGTGTCTGTCAGCGCACTGCATTCGGCATTCCAACAGGGTCAATGGTGCGGCCGGGTAAAATACCACACTGTTGACTATGTAATTTGTCAGGTAGTCGGTGCGCTGACACGACTATACGTGTCGGGGCATATATTTTAGTCAGCGCACCGCTCTTTTGACATCATATATAGTCAACGGTGCTTGAAAAAAATTCAGGTGCACTGTAGACGGTGTGTTTTATGTCATCTGGGGCATCGTCTCCAATGCTCTACAAACAAAAGCCGCACTGGAACCAGTGCATCACTGTTTCTGTTTTTTTTCACAAAAAAAATTATATATGTATATTCCTAAATACATGTCTAGTTTAATTAAAAAAAAATTTTAGTATGTCAACGATTCAGAGAGAAGAGGAGGAACAATAATAACAACATGCAGAGCAGTATGACATGCTTCGCCAGTGGAAGGCACGAGAGAGGGAGAGAGATGCGCACCCTCACCCTATTACAACAGATACCTAGGGGCTCCTAAGGTAGGTAGGCCTCCTCAAGTTCTATGAGGAGGCTACTTCCCTAAAGGCCCATAGTGTGTTTTTGAGACATCTTGTCCATAGGTGGAATGCCCACCAACATGCTTTCCAGGTTAGTCTTGACTAGTGGTACACACCCACTGAGGAGGATATTTATTTCGTTACAGGGTTATCGAGGAGAGGGGTGGATTTTCCCTCGTTCCTAGAGGTTCCAGCTAGTTGTGTAGCAGGGAGTCAGTTAGTTTACTCCTAGAGATACATTGGAGCAGATGTACTGTCTCCTTTAGAGTTTCAGGTCCCTTGAGGTCAGCTATGTATTGATGCATTTGGTAAACAGGACATGCACAGTGACTCTCACTTCTCATTTCGACCATTTCACACAACACTAGTGACGGGTAATGCATTAGTTGCCCGCTTCTATATTATGTTGATTCTTTAGTACAAGAGCCACGACTTGTCAGGTCGTCTACCATTTTTTTTCGGTAGTTTTGTACGACCTTAGATAGACGTCGTGCTCATGCACAAAGGAGGGTCAACTTCCTTATGCTTTAGAGATTTTTTGTTTATTTTTTGAGAGGTTTCTAGAGATGAGGTCTGCTTTTGTTCGACAACCTCGTAGGTCGATGTTGGATGCCCAGATGCACATGTGGGGGCAAATGATGCCCAAGAGGGGAGAGACTATGTTTCCAGCTAGGATATCACATGATGTACTAGAGTTACTAGCCAGTGTTGACAAGCTGCATCCCTTCATTATGGTCCCCTGTCGTTATGCTGGATTGGATTGGCAAGGGTGTGCCAACATCCTCTTCATAGATGATGAGCTGCCAAATGATAGAGGTAATATTACTGTTTTATTTATATTTATTCTAACATGTTCTTTAACTTGTTTTTATTAAATTGTGTAATGAAATTGTCTAATTATTGTTGTGTACTTGTATATATTTTGCAGATATTGGCTCTTTTGATGGCGAGGAGATGCCAGAACCACCACATGATCCAGGTGTGGATCCTGATGACGATTAGGACATGGTAGATGCCAAGGATCATGATCAGGAGGCCGGTGCAAAGAGACATGCTCCTGCTGGTGCGCCAGTACCGCGTTTTGCTAGGCACGGTCAACTTGAGACTAGATACAGGATGGAGTTGGGCAACCAACTCAGTGCATTCATTGTTGAGGCAAGCATCAGGCCCGCTCATTACAGAGACATACATACCGATGATAGGCTATTACGGATGTGGAGAAGCATGTTGTGTGATATGTACAGATGGATGCGGCATGTCGTAGGAGCTACGATAGATGTTACGCGACTGGGGAGGATTGGTGCACGCTATAGGCATGGTCGAGGAACAACATGTGATGGACAGTCCATGAGCAGCGACTCATCTCATGATCGTTCACCTCGTGCCGCGCCTGACGAGCATGAGGATCCATTATCATCTAGCAGTCATCATGGAGATGAGGCTAGACCATCGGCCATGTCCAGTTAGCAGCTTGCAACATCCATTAGTACTAGTCACGATCATGAGTAGGCTGGACCATCGAGCGTCGAGGCTGCACCATTGACTGAGCAGAACTCCACTAGTACTGCTTATATTGATGTTGCACTACCACCAGCCGATCCATCCATTAGTACTGCTATTGATGTTGTACTACCACCAGCTAATCCATGACATTTATATTACAGTTGTATATTTTTAACATTATTCAGTTATATATATATATATGGTCCATGTATTTTATGTTCATGTTGCAATTGTACTTAATTTACATGTTGCAGTTGTACTTATATATGTTCATTTAATGTTTATCTTGTAGATAGATGCGTATATGATAGCATGAGTTATTTGACATGAGACGTATATTTGATTTTTGAATGTGTTTTTTAGTTGAATATGATGTTTGTACGATGGTTATCATGATCATAATGTTTATTAATTAATTTAATATTAAATGACCATGATATTTATTAAATATTACGTCGTGATTGTAATTGAAATTGAAATTTTAATTGTATGTAAAATTGTAAAATTGTATTTGTATTTGTATGTAAAATTTTAATTGTAATTGTAATATTTAATTTATTGTGAAATTATTGTAATTGTAATTGTATATATGACAAATTGTAATTCTAATTATATGTAAAATTCTAAAATTGTAATCGTATTTGTAAGTGTAATTGTATGTAAAATTGTAATTGTAATTGTAAATGTAATTCTAATTCTAATTGTATGTAAAATATTTTTAAAATTTTAATTGTATTACTATGAAATGATTGTAATTGTGAAATTTTAATTGTATGTAAAATTAAAATTGTAATTGTAATTCTAATCGTAATTGTATGTGAAATTATAAAATTGTAATTGTAATTGTAATTTTAACTGTAATTATATGTAAAATTTTAATTGTAATTGTAATATTTAATTTATTGTGAAATGATTGTAATTGTAATTTTAATTGTAATTGTATATATGACAAATTGTAAAATTGTATTTGTAATTGTAATTGTATGTACAATATTTGTAAAATTGTAATTGTAAATGTAATTCTAATTGTATGTAAAATATTTGTAAAATTTTAATCATATTACTGTGAAATGACTATAGTTGTAAAAGTAATTGTAATTCTAATCGTAATTGTAATTTTAATTGTAATTGTATGTAAAATATTTGTAAAATTTTAATTCTATCAATGTGAAATGATTTTATTAAAATATTTAAATTTGTAAATAATTGTAAAATAATAAATCTAGAATAATATGAATTTTTGTAACATAATAAAGTTTAGAAAATAATACAAATAAATTCATGTACTTTAGAATTATCATTATTTTATGACGATCTTACATACAAAGAAAAGAACTTTATACAGTCCGGTGCGCTTATCATCATAACATGCATCGGTGCATCTTATGACTTAGACACATCGGTGCTTCACAGTTCTTCCACACTGGTGCGTCATAAAACACCGCACCAAAACAAAAACCTCGATCTTACAAACTGCCCCGGTGTGCCTATAAAACATCGCGCACCGGAATAGGGTTATTCTGTAAAGTGCATTATTCGAGCAGTAGAGGGTTCGAATCGTAGGCAAGAATTTTTCTGAGGAGATGAGGGTTTGAAAAGAGGAGAGTTCGAATTTCAGCTGAGAAGTTTATAGCAGAGAAAATGAGTGATTCAAACAGAAAGACGGACAAAGACGCTTGCAGGGATGCAGACGACTATAGAGCTCAATAGAGTACAAAAGGAGTATAATTTGAGACTAGCAGAGAGCATTCGTTGAGGCCAGCGATAGGATTAAGAGGTCCCATGATGGAGAAATGGAGAGAAGAGTTGATGGCAGAGAAAGATCAATCGAGGCAGTTGATAAAGCCAAGAGGCACCATGAAGGGAAGGATTCTCATTCTTTTAAGGACAACATAGAAAGATCAATTGATGTTTTTGATCGGTACGAAGTGAGTCCTGATGACGAAGGAAGAAGAAATATGTCCGGCCAACAGTGGGGGATCTCCCTGGTAGAAAGTCCCAATTAGACTTTGAACCGTTTGGAATAGGGATCCCGTCCGGGGTGTGGGTCCGGCTACCACTTAAATGACTTCCTCTTCGGTCTCGAACAACCTGATTGAATCTGCAAGCATACACTCATTCACATGATACAGAATACATGACTGATGTATCAAAACTGATATATGACACTGTGCGTAGCAAGGTAATAACAAAATGCATGCACCCAGGAAATGTCGTTAGCAACACATCTATGGGGTAATGCATACAAGATAATCTGACCACCAAAGAAACAGTTCTTTAATGGCGAGGATATCCCTTAACTTCCGAAAGATATAACGAAATGCTAATAAAACAGTTCATTAACATTCATCATAAGAGTAAATAGCAAACTTGAGCATCATCAACACAATCACAGATAGCTATGGAGCATGAATGATACTATTAATAACACAGATTCATTAATCAAAAGATATTCTGAAACTATAAGCAGAATACACGCAGTGTTTTCACAGCTAGACACATCATCCAATCAAAGGGATTTTAACAAGTATTTGTATTACATATGTCAAGAGTATGATTCTTCAATTACAATGCAATATTGCCTTTCAGTCCACCAAAGAGGAGGTATTTATAGATTCAAAAGACGCACTTATGGCCTTCCGACGGTTCAGCTTCCCGACGGTTCAGCTTCCCTGCGACCTTTGCCACACTTGCGACCTGCGACCTGAAAATTGCGACCTGCGACCTGGTCGCAAGTGCGACCTGCGACCTGGTCGCAGGTGCGACCTGTGACCCAGCGGTTGAACTATGGAGGTGGTCGCGCAATCGAGGTTTCTGGAACGTCGACTTTCTTGCCCTTGAGGAAATCTCGCCAAGTCTGGTAATCTGCTGTGATAGGAGCGAAAAGAGGGCTTTCCTCTTTTATTCGATGCATACATTCTAGGGCATTCGGCACCAGAGTCTCCTTCTTCTGAGAGATCAGCATTGAGAGGGAAGCAAGCTTGGTATAGATTTGCACTGGAGTGACAAGCAACCGATTCAGGTTCTCTTGTGATGCCTCGAATTCTGGTGCGGCAGCAGCTTGTCTTACAGGTTGCAGAAAAGACTGAATTTCCTGCTCTACCTGCTCCCAGTCTTTAGTTTCATTTAGTGCCCCTAATGACGGAATGTGATGAAGAGCATTCATGGAGTCAATACCACTGATTAGGTGATTGTATGCAGACATCACTTTGTCCAGATCTTTGGCCAGCTTGTCTTTGGATTGCATACTCATCCAAATTTGTACCTTGGCTTCTTGCGTATGACTCCAATCCTTCCTAGGCACATGTTCGGGAGCTTGCTGATACTGCGCTGTCCAGTTCATCATTTTGTCCAAAGCTGCCGAGGCTTCCCTGAGCTGTTCGTGTTTCTGCCTGGTTTCCTCTCGTGCCTCTGCCAACGGGGCCACTGTTTGTTTCAGGGTGAGCATTTCCTGGTATACTTGCCTCATTGTCATCTCCAACACATCACACTCTTTCCTGACCGCCAGTGGGACCTCATTCACTTGGGCGGGCCTACCTTGGAGCTGTAGCATCTCATTCTCTAGCCTTGATTTCTTCTGCTCTGCCGCTTTTAGCCTGTTCTGTAAAGAAATAATTTCCTTGCTCATCCTAGTGACATTTTCCTCTGTGGCCGCGGCAAAAGCGGTGCCTGCTGACGCTATCATAACAGGATTAGTCCTTGTGTCTGGGACTATGTCCTTTCCAGTGGCGACCGTAGAGATGGCGGGATGGCCTTGCGCTAAGGATTTCGTTTTCTCTTGCCGTATCTTGAAAGAGAATTGGTCAAATGTCAATCTGGTCAAGTCGAAGACTTCTTCTTCTTGCTCCCCAGGAAAGTCATCAACATTGAGGGTACTTTTCGCGCCACCTGCAGGGATATCCAGGGGAGATAGGTCAATGTCATCTATTAGCTCGTCCTCTTCATCCTGCGTTTGATCCTTTTCTTTCTCCTTTTGCCGGCGCTCTGCTTCCGCCTTGTCGTGTTCTTCTTTCTTCCTGCGTTCTGCCTCTGCCTCTGCTTCCTTTTCAGCTTTTCTCTTTCGCTCTGCCGCGGCGGCTTGTTCTGCCTTCTTTTGACGATCGACTTTGTCGAGTTCTTCCTTTAGCGCTTGCTCTGCCGCCGCCTGTGCCTCCTTCTCCTGTCTTTCCTTTTCCTCTTCCTTTTTCTTTTTTCGCTCTGTCCTGGTATCTTTCTTACGTTTCTCTTCATCCTCCTTCATTTTCTTTTCCTCTTCCTTCTTGGCTTGGGCTTCTGCTTCCCTTTGCTGATCCGAGGTGTCAGGCCCCGTACCGGTCTGTGTTCTCTTATCTTTGGAGGAAGAAGAGCCTCCAAGCTTCTGGCTTCTATCTCCTAAATTCTGGTGATCCTCTTCTTCTCGGTCAGAGTCGATTCCTGGAGCTAGATGCCCGTTTGCGTTGTACCAGTTTCTTTTCTCGTCCTCTACCGGGCGCTCGACATGCTGATAACTCCATCTAAAATTGGCCCTTTTACAATGTTCAGGAACTATCCTGACTGGGTCATAAGTTCGGCAATCCAGATTTCTGAAGTGATAACTTTTTACCTCTTCCCCTTCACGCCCTACTTCTCTGGAGTCTTTGACTGTATAAGCACCAATGGTGAGAGGCAGAGCGGGCCAAGGTTTCTTCTTCCCTTTGGAAAGGACGTTAGAGAAGCCCGAGGTCATCTGGAAACATACCTCCTGCATGAGCACCTTATCGGTAATAAACTTAGGTAGAGCATGTGGTGCTTTAAACGAGCCAAATACTCGGATGATTGTGAATTCGGTGAATGGGAACCAGTGTGCCACCTGACCTAGTGTCTCCATTGCTCGCCAAGACATGCAGGGGGTGTCTTGACCAAATAGTTTCCCGTATAGGGCAGGAATGAATATATGAGAGATTTGTTCGATGTCCGACTTGTACCTGGATTCCCAGAATACCTTGGTCTGCAAATGTATTGCCTGGGTCTGTTCGGGGTCCCAGTTATGTGGCCATCCCTCAACATGCATCTGGGCACAGACAGCATCTAATAGATACGAAGCCATGTAGAATTCCGATGGCGCTCCCTCATCTGGGGCTAAAGCTGAAGCCAAATTTGTGTGCATGGAGCCCATTAATATACCGGCCCAATTGAACCGAGTGCCGTGTACTGTTACGTGTTCCATAATGGTTGCCCATGTTCCGTTGAAAGTGGTGGCGTCTGAACGCCCGTATATTCTGCACAGCATGGCGGCCACTAACTTATACACCTTCCTCAGACTAGCCACTGGGTACTCCTGGTCTTTTTTGATTTTGAATTTATCTGGTTCTGCCCACCATTTTCTGATTGTATCAACCATCGACACTTCATTTGCAGAAAACCATCTTGGGGTGAAGTTCACCTCTGGTTTGGGTAGCGAGTAGTAGACCTGTGCTTTTGAACTCTCCAGTGTTGCGAAGGCTTTTCCTGCACTATCTCGGATTGTGAAGTTCTTCGGATCCGTCTTCTGTATGATCCAGTCCAACATCTCTGGGCACAGAAAGATGGCGGGATGTGACCCTGCTAGGTGCAATTTGGACTTCTTGACTTTCAGGTATACTTCACGGTCCGGGAGATCTTCTGGGAACTCCTCTTCTGGTATGGCGAACTCGCGGTATACTTCATACCACCTAAGGCTATCCTCCTTTGCGAAGGTGCAAAGGGTGTCTCTGTATATTGGTGGCGGAGATGTTTGTATGTCTGTGTCTGACTCTTCCTCCACCACCTGCTTACTTCTCCTTCGGGATACCCGGGGTGCCATATTGCTAGAGTCGGAGAGGACCGGTACTGTGTCTGCTCTGAATTCACCTGCTGCATTCAAGACAGAATCCCAGGATGAGAAAGACATGATGATAACAGCTAAAATAGAGTCAACACATACAAAGTTTAATGGACTGCTCTCTGGGAGTCGCTGGGTCGCTGATCCACAAAAGGGACTCACATGCGACCTCGCGACCTTGCGACTAGGTCGCAGGGTCGCAGAGTCACTAACAGGGAGTTTTGCGACCTTGCGACCTTGCGACCGGGTTTCTAGGTCGCAGGTCGCACTTGAGCTTTTGTAGGAGTTTCGCGACGCGTGTTTGCGAATAGACTTCCTACGGGGAAAAAATACGCGGCAGAACTTTGTTGAGGTCATTTGATTTGGCGTTATTCTTATAAATGCATTAGCATCAGAAAACCAAGCTTTGACCCAGGACCCCAACTACAGACTGAGATATATCTGTAAAAATGCGTTATGTTTACTTGATTACATTATTAGGCTAGTTATGAAGTGTGTTTTTGGTTTTAGTTTTCATGATTGAGGATAAAGCTGATCAAGATCAAATACCTGTGGATAACAAAATGTAGATAAATTGGGCTATGGAAGGTCAGCAGGTCAAGGAAGCTATGAGGTGATGATGTAAAGCTGCTGTAGGGCCGATTTGATTCACGGTAGAAGGGATCTTTGGGCAAAATGGATTAAGTGGACAACAAGTTGGTGAAAGACAAGGGATTTCAAGTGTAACTAGTTTATAGCAGACATAAACATGTTATAGCAAGCCATTAATCATGCTAAGTATAACTATAAGCTAATTAATATATAGAAATCAAACATTCCAGCCATACATAGAGGTATAAGACCCTCTAACTTCGGGAAATGGCTATCAGACTTTGGGGAAAACACATAAGACAAACTAACAACTCATAAACTACGCCGAAACGCCTAAACATAGTCTCTAAGTCATTGGGCACTTTGACAAACAAGTTTTCATAGTTTTAGGCAAAGGGCTAGATCGAGACTAGGCCTCCTTGGTTCAACAAGATGATCAACAAATCAGTCAAAGAGAAAGTTTTATGGACAGAACTATGGGCAGCTTATAGGTAGGTAGGGCAAACCATACATCCTACTCAGCATACATAGAACTTATGAATAAAACTTAGCAACAATACCTTAAGTTACTAAAGAGCAGCTAAGAATTCTTTAGCATAACTAAGGGAGAAGAAAACATCAAGCTATGAAGATTCAGGGATTTTGAGGTGCCTCCATGGGCATATCTCAAAATCAATCTTTACTGATCTATAGCAGCAAGAAATATGTAGTATGAATGGAAACTAGAAGACAAAACACATCAAGAAACACTATACCATTCTACCATGTCAAGGAATCCATCAACAATCCTTCATCATTCCTCAAAAGCATCCAAGAGGCAGTCCAAAAATCATAACTCAAGTGTATTCTTCAAAGCTCATATGACAATGCATTAATTCTTCTCTCAAGTTCAGCCTCTGATTTACAATCAGAACCATGGAATAAATAGGCTTGAGGGAGGAAAACCTCATGGAGCAACTAGCTATCCCATTGGCCAAGTCAAAATATCTAAACTTGTCCTTGAGGCTTTGCAAAGCCCAAGGCACAACATATCCCATAAAATATCTAAAAAACTGCTAAAAACGGAAATTATATTAACTTTACATCATTTCCCAAGGATAAAAATAACAACCTTTATTTGAGAAAAGAAGGTGCCAGGTTCTAGGTTACAAAAATACTTCATATTTATGCCTGAAAAAGGTCCCCTGACTTTCTGGATGCAAATGGCAGCCTTCCCGATGTCGAAATGAGGCTCATGAGGGCTTGCTGGAAAGCTTTCTGTGTCTATTTTCCAGTGCAACTGGAACCAACTAAATACGAGGTCCGGAAGTCATCCAAAACTGTACCTGTGTGAAAAAACCCAGAAAATAGCAGACTGCTGATATGGCGGGCAGAATGTGCAAAATGAGGCTGTTTTTCGCCAATTTGAGGGGGCGAATGATCTTCAAATGCCCTGAAAATCGATGGAGACCTGCTCATGGAATTATGGCATCCATCGGTATCCTCCTCCTCCCTTGACAATTCATCAAACTGAAATGGCGAATTTATGAGTTTTTGGCCAAAAACCCAAAAAATGCCAAAAAACAAAAATTTGCCGAAACAGGCCCAAAATTGGCATGCATGACCCTCAAGGGTCCATAGAGACATGCTCCGAAGCTGAAGCCAAAATATCAAGGGCCGATATGCTTTTCGCTTCCTTCCGTGCTAGGCGCTTCCCCTTCAACTTCTTCAATTTCTCTTGTGCTACCTTTAATTTTCGCCTGGCAAACTGATTTAGCTTCTGAAAGTGAAGAGTCCTCTTTCTTTGTAGCTCAAGATCCCTGTTCGCCCTCTCAAGCTTTGTCTCCAAATGCTGGTTAGCTCTCTCAAGCCATGCTTCTTTGTTTTCCTCAATTTCCTGCTCAAGGAGGGCAGTGAGAGGGAAGGCTTCGAAATGAGCTTGTTCTTCTGCTCTCTGTTTCTCCAAGGCTTTTCTAAGCCCGATGGTCCTAGGCCTCTTTCGCCTAGGCTGGTCTTCCTCCTCTTCATCATCAAACTCGCCAATGAGCTCTTCAATTCTTACTTGCGCCTTTTCTGCCTCTTTCTTATACTTGATCGCTCTTGCCTCATGAATGGCTGCATGATACTTCATTTGTTTGTTTTCAACCTCCAAGAAGTGGTTGAAATTCCTCGCCCTTTGAAGGTCTTCTTGTAACACCTCAATTTTCCCTTCTTTGTGGATGAGGAGGTTTTCAAGGATGCGGGCCTCGTTATCACTGTCATCGCTTGGGATAGGGATGACAGCTGATTTACCTCCATGCTTGGCACTTTCTCCAACTATGCTTTTGCCTTTGAAAGCTAATCTGGCGCTTTTTCTCCTTAGCAAGCTAGAAGTTGTCCTTTTGGGCAATTTCCTCTTTTTAGGATCAGCTTTGGTCACTGTCAAGGAGGCATCTTCAACTTGCTGTCCTTCCTCAACATCCTGTCCAGTTTGTGGCTCAAAAGGCGCTTCAATTGTTTGCTCAACTTGCTGCTCTTCAATTTCTGTCTGCTGCTGTCCCTCTTCTTGTACCTGCTGCTGTTCATCAACCTGTAGCTGCTGCTGATCTTCAAACTCTAGTTGCTGCTGATCTTCAAACTCTAGTTGCTACTGTTCATCAATCTCCAACTGCTGCTGTCCCTCAATATCTAGCTGCTGCTGTTTACTGCCTTCTTTTTCTTCCTATGGTTCACTGCCCTCTTTTTATCCCTGTGGTTCACTGCCTTCTCTTTCTCCTTGTAGACTTGGCTGCCCAGTAGTCATTTTGAGTTTTTTAGGTGTAGGCCTACTAGACAGAGGCACTGGGCAATGGATAGGCTGAGTAGGAGACACACGAACAGGAGGGACAGTGGCAAAGTCTGAATGGCTAATGAATGAATCCCATGAAACCCCTTTTTTCTCCAGCTGGTGTAAGAAGATAATCTTGATCAAGGAATGATGAAAGAGAGAAGGGATTTGCTGAGGTGGAGCTTTCTTTTGGACAGTAGAAGCCATTTTCTCTATGCTTTTGGACAAAAAGTATCGAAGGTTTAATTGCCTGCTTCTGGTAAAATGCATCAACAAGCGGACATGATAGGCATAAATTTGGTTAAACCTCCCTTCACAAGTGAAATATCTCATTATGGCTTTCATCAGCGGAGCATAACTGTCAAGAAGATATAAAAAAGGGAAAATAGCAGTGATGGTTTCCCTATGTTCAGGTTTGATGAAAGGTTTATAATCCTCTAGATCAAGATGAGCTTGTTTAAACCACTTTTCACCATGATACGGGATCTTGGTAGCCTTGGATACATACCTTGGAGAAATTTTGAAGTCAAGACCCGCCAATTGGAAGTGTTTGTCCTTGAATCTCAAAGCGCACAAATGTGTGAGTGGCGAAAAACTCTTGACTTCTTCTATCCTCTGGCAAAAATCAAGATAGCCTACTTCATGGAAATTGAAAAGCACGGATGGGTGAGCATTGATTTCTTCTATGGAGATAGGCTCATATCTCTTATGTGGACCGCTCCTGTGATCTCGCTTTGGAGGCATTCTGACTTTGACCAAACTTTGGAAGAGGCAAACTGCCTTCACTATGAAAAATGTTCTGCTGGATTGAAACTAGTCACTAGACTGTTTGGAAAATTTAGACAATGTGGTTTGGATGAAATGCAACAATTTTTCTTTGAATAAACCACCTCTGCACTCTTTAAAAAAAAAAAACAGCCCTTCACCTCTGGATGCACTTCAGCCAGGCAAACTTTCTAATATGGTACCCTGTGTGAAAATGGGACAAACTCCTGTGTCAATTTCCTGTATAGAGTGTTAAGCAATCATAACCACATCTCTGTCTTCAATGTAAACTTGCAATCATCAACCACCTGTCCTTTAGAAGTAGCCCTATTCACCTTTAGAGTATCTCTGTCAACAATTTCTCTGCCTGATAAAATATGGTTTCCAGAAAAGGCAGACCCAAGTTAGGTGTAAAAACAATGCACAGTGCTTTAGGAAACACACCCTTTCACTTGTGAAGTTTAAGAAATCAAACACCACTTTTGTATCTCTGCCTCCAAAGTTAAATTCCCATCAACGGACTCTGCCCTTCAGTGTACTGTTCATCCTTAGAATCTCTTTGTCAATCAAATTTTCAAAATGATACAATATGGTGAAAAAGAGGGCAGACCTAGGTTAGATGAAAAATCAATACACAGAGCTTTATGAAGGACACTTTTCTTGTGAAGTTAAAAGATCAACCATCACCTGTGTAACTCTGCCTCCAATGTTTAAATTTAACCACCAACAACTCTGTCTTTCAATATGCTGTTCACCTTTGGAAACTCTTTGCCAACAAACTTACAGTAGTGAAAAATACAGTGAAATAGGGGCAGATTTGCTAGAAGGGGTTTGTTGTGATAAGTGTTTTGATAACCCTGTTCTTCAGAAATGACCTTCCTCTTGAAAAATATTACAAACAACAGCCCTTCAACATGACACCATATAATGAAAGAAAGGCAGAGCTAGGTTAGGTGACATATCAGTGCACCATGCTTTTTAGAAAACACACCCTTTGTTTATGAGTTCAAAGATCTATCAATACATCTATACCTCTGTCTCCAATATTTAGAATTCAATTATTAACAACCTCTTGCCCCTCGGTGTTATTTCTTGAAATCTCATGTGTTTATTCTGTGACAAAAATCTGATGAAAAAAGGAAGGCAGATTATAGGTGTGCTTGTGAGAGAGTACCAACAATCACTTTGTTCTTGAAATCTTTGATGTCAACCAACACACCTAGCTCCTAGGAGGCTTATAATCATTTAACAATTCTGTCCTGTACAGGTGTGCCCACTTTCCACTATTTGCATCTCAAGCAAATCACCACACATATGCTAAGAATGTCAATACACAGGTTTGGGGTGATAATGACAGAGTTTTTTTTTAGAAGATGTCTGCTGCTGTGAGGGCAGTTTTCTCTTTTAAGACTAAACCCTGTCTTTTCATAACAAAGTTTTCTTCTAATCAAAACACAAATCTTTACAAGAAAACCTCTTTCCTTCGATCGATTTGAAGATGAAACAAACTGGTTCTCAACTTCAAAACCCCGTATCTCTATATGTGCTCTTTGAATGACAAATTCGGCCTTTTATCATATTGCAATACTTCAGCTCACTGTGTAGAAAAGACTACTTTTGCTTTTAACTATAATGACAAGGTCTGGGGTTTTAAAACTTCTTGTCATTTATCAAAACCTTGAAATCGATGGGGAATGTATAAAAATACCTCGAATTTTGATGAACACCTGCTTGAAGGGCTGAAAGAAATGCTGGAAACTTTGGACAGCTGCGCGGCACCCTTTGAAGAAAACACGTCGCGCAGAGAGCACTTGTCGGGTCGGCCCGTCGGGTGGTCGGGCGGCCTGTACAGGCGCGTCGCACCAATGTACAGGCACGTCGCGCTGCCAACGGTGGCCCGTTCAAAATTTCGCCCAGGCACGTCGCGCAAAAACCCAGGCACGTCGCGCAGTTTTTCTCAGTGCAAAATTTTGAACTTTCGACCAGATTTTCTTGCCTTGGTGCTAGGGAGACCGGATTCGTCTTCAGTTTTTTGAAAATGAGATCTTTACTCTCACACTCACTCTTTGATGTCATGTCACAACAAAACTCCAACGGTCATTTAAACTTTGGAAGTAACATTGATTTTTAACTTTGTTTTGTGTTTAAACTTTGGGCTTGTCATTTGAATATATACACCCGAACATTGATTCTGACCCTGAGCTTTGAACCTAAGCAACTCAACAAATTATTCATCACCTCTGCCACTGCGTTATAAAACTGCCAATGAAATACCTGAACACTGATTTGTTGCTGAGAGGACAGGATTCTGTAAACCTGTTTTGACAATCTTTGGTCTTTTGACTGCTTTCTCCAATCTTTAAATACAAAAGGTGCCAAGTTTACTGGCCTAACTTGGATTTGGTTATGGTTTCTCAATTTCAAAAGGCGCCTCCTTTTTGTTTTAAATAACTTCCTGCCTGAAGGTACATTACTCATGATATGTACGTCTTGATGAAGATGTGACCATAAACATAAATGACAATTTATCAAACTACTTCTTTGTCTGTTATAGCATTGTATACACGTTCATCATGTTCTATAGCTCCTTTGGCCAGCATTGTTTACCTTCTTAAAATTGATTTTTATCAAGAAGGATAATTCATAATGCGCCAGAAATATTTGAAAACTTTGAACACCATTTCTTGAAAAGCGCTTCTTTGGACCTTTGGCATGTGATATTGTTTTGTTGCTTGACCCTTTCCCTCAAGGAAAATGCCTTCTTTTTGGCATCAATGGCATACATATATTCAATATTTTCTCTCTTCTACTGCAGGTACAGTCTGACAGATAGCTCTTTGAAGAGGGAAAACAATACCTTTGCATCATAAACAGTAACACTTACCTGTGCAATGACTCCTATTCAGTTTTTGGTATCCTTCCACTGCTTTCTTATATCAATCAGTTTCAGCAACCTGCAATAGCTTTGGCCATCTGCTCATACATGGAGGAGGCTCTTCATCAGGTAAGGTATCTGAAGGCTTTTTGACCACTATGTTTGACACAGCCTTTTTCTGAATGTGATGGTAAGTAAACCACTTGAAAAACATCAATCTTAGCATCTTTACTTGCAAGCATCACTGTATTTCAGAAGAAGCCCTAGCCACAGTGACACTGTTCCTCTGTACTGCTCTAAGGGTGACTAAAATATCATCATGTGTTTTGGTCATCTCATGACAAACCATTTGAAGGATAGTCTCTGTAATTATGGAGGTCAGTGTCTTTTGAGAAAACAAGAACTTTCCTTCTGCCTGGGTAATGGCATTTGTTGTCAGCATCTGTTCTATTTGATCTTGTGGATAAGCAGGGTACTTATGATTGGAATTTTCACCAATGACATGCCTTTCTTCATTTCAACAATTCATATGATTTGAAAGCTTCAGATGACCTCCTTTATCAGACCAGACTCTTTTTCCTAGCATATTCCAAACTCTGTTCCTGTTATGACCATCACTCAAATTCATAAAACCTGGAGATATTGTTTCACTGTTCAATACAAAGCAAACCTGGACCTTTGCAATTTTCCAAGTCAATATTGGCCAGCGCCCTCTGCTTGTGGATGAAGGAGGCGCCCTAACCCTCTGCTTGTAAATGAAGGAGGTTCTGGGCCTTGACAATTTACCAGTTTGTTGAGACAGTGGTGTCCCTTTCTTACTGTGATTTTCATGCTGGAAAGAGCTGTAAAGTCCAGATGAGTAGCTTTCTGTTTTGCAGACATATCTCAGGCTTAAGTTACATTTAGAAGTAGCTGTTCCTCTAACTTGTAAACTCAAACATTTACTCCATGAGATGAAATTATATTTCCTGCCTTTGTAGAAACCATAGAACACTGTGAAAAACCTAATAGTCAGCTTGAGATTGGGTTTTATGCAGTGCTGAGATCTAGGGGGTGTGAGTGGCGCGACTTAGGGCTGCTTTTCAAACTAATTTGCAAAGTAGGAGGTTAGTCATGGTTGGTCTGTAGCAGATGGAGGCTTTTTGGCTTTTTGATGATTGCCAAGGGTGAAATGTCTTAAAGCGCCACTTCCTAACATAGGGGAGACCTTTGAAACAGATGTGGGTTTGCCTTTTAAAGCTGATGGGCAGACCAATAAGGCTGAAGCTAGATAGGATTGTGACCATGAGGTTTTGATTTCGCCAGGGGTGGACTGAAAAGGTAGAAGGGCGAAAAAAGTTTTTGGGAGGGTTTTCTGGATGACATATTGACATAAGGAAATCAGTTTCTAGAAAACTCAGCTGTAGATATAGTCATCACTAACATGTAAAAAATACTGATGGCTAACAGTGGCTCCATTTGGGGAGGGCAGCTCCTCGTCAGGAGGTGTCCAGAATTCAGATTTTTGGCTTATGAAGACCAGTGCTTTATCCATTGGCGCAAAATTTACCCTTCTCTTGATGTTATTTCTGAAAAATTGACAGCATGATTAACATCAATGATACTTCTACCTACCCCACTATCTTTCCTAACATTTTTTCTTCTATTTGGCGCATTTGAACTAGCAGCCTTTTGACAATGCATATTTTTTCTTTTTGCAAAATGAACCTATCTATTTCTACTCTTATATCTGCCGGGAGTTCAGATTAGACTGATGAACTCCTTCATTACTCTACCTATGCTAGATCAACTGTCAAGATTAAGCAGTTTGACATGATTTTATTCTCTAATCTAAAACATGAAATTTAAAAGATGATCAAATCAGGATTAGGCAGTCTGATTTGTCATGCATTTGCGGCATAAAAGACAAGCTGCACACAAATGTTATTTTGCAATAAAGGGAAACTAGACAAGCGGGGCTAAGATGTACAATGTGTTTTTCATCCCTCGCTTCTCTCTTTGGTTCTGTTTTAGGCATGTGGAACCAGAATCTCTCCCTAATCTAAGCTCTGTGATAAGTCAATCTTACACAATGTTGACTATCTTGACACTCACTAACTTATCAGTAAATAAATTTAAACATGCTCAGCTATGATTAGGCTAGATAGCTGAACAAGACATTGAAGTACTAGTAGCGGCATTTAGACTTGCTCGCTTTCCGAAAGACTATTTTTGGAACATGGGACCTTTGTTCTATCTTCACTTGCCCTCTTTTCTGCTTTTTACTGTTTTTGACTTTCCTATCTTTTACTGTTTTTGACTTTTCTATTTTTTCAATATTTCAAACAATGGTATGTACAATGACTGAAAGTGTCTCAAACTCAAAAATCTTGGAAATGACGAAATTTCAGCATCTTATCCTCGTAAGGATCTCCTCTCACCCTTGGCCCACTTAACTCTTGAAAAGAAAAATTTGGGAAATTTTCTCTCTCTAACATAACATAGGGATTCATGCAAGAATCTCTAAATAGTCCAGTATCCTCCCTTTGTACCTCTCTGAATATCTGATTTCCACTCCTTTCCCTATTGTATGCTTTCTTCAGGTAGTGTATGTACTCTCGGTCATTTTTGAAAAAGATAATGACATCATCAAGGTATGCAAAAATACAGAAAATTAAAACTGGGAACATGGCCTTCATGAACAGATTTCTGATATTGGGTGGTTTAGCAATTTTGAACTTGAAATCAGATTTACCTCCCGCAAACTGGAAAAAATCTTTAAGTTGTCTACTTTGCAAAGGAATCTGATGATTATGATCTGAAAGATGATATTGCAAGAATACATGATTAGAAGCATTTTCAATTGGTGAATCATGATCTTGGGTAGAAAAAACATGATTTTTGTTATATGGAGATGCAGTATTATTTCTAAAATCAAAACAGATTCTATGGCCACTAGTTTTATTTTTGATCATTTCAGTTTGTTTCAGTTTGTTGTGTTTGTTTTTGTTAAAGTTGTTCTTTGAGGAAAAGGTAGTGATACAATGTTTTCCCTTGTTTTTTCTGTAGAAATTAGTATTTTGCATGAGATTCCTGATTTTAGCATTTCTAAGTTCTTCATGAAAGGATAAAATATGAGCCAATTTCAATAGTTCAGGTATGCTGGGATTATAACTGTCATCCTTGCTCATAAGAAGTTCACCTGGCATATTCTCAAGATGTTGAGCTACCGAGGTTATGGTCAAAGTTTTATTTGCAGTAGGAGGGTTACATGATGGTAAATCTTTGAGGTATGGTAGAAACATTAAACTCCCTTTCTCTCGGGTTCCAAATAGGTTTATGATGTGTAGGTCTTCTAAAGCTTTTACCCGAAAGAAATTTTCACAAGTTACTGCTGGTGTCTGACTAAAGCTAGAGCAATTTTCTTGATAGTACATGAGGGTTTGTGCTTCTTGCTCTAATCCTACTTTGGAGAGGGGAAACTTACTTTCCTCAAGACACAGCTGTTCATGATCATGGTAGTTTTGAGTGTCCAGTTCATCATAAGGCACCAGGGACAATTGATGTGGTGGATCTAAGTCTATATCAGTTTCTTCTGACTCTTCCTCCATGTTTACATCAATATGCATAATGAAAGAGTTTAATTCGGACCGCAAAGAACACATTGGAATGTTATCTGGCCTATCTTGACTGCTAATCATGTATTTCATGTGTGATTCGCGGTACAGTATTCTGGTCTGACCAAACACAGGAATGGTGGCATATGACATGTCTAGTTGGATATTCCCTTGAAGTTTGGCTCCCCAAGCTCTGGATAGAAGCATCCCGTACTTGGGAGGAATGTCCGCCACTACTATATCCATGATTAGATGTTTAGCGGGTATTTGGGCTAGACTAAAACAAAGGTCTTTGATCAAACCCAGGCATTGGACTCTGCTTGAATCAAATGAATACAAGTCTTTGTATGGTCTTGCGATTTCTAAGCCTAATCTTTCCATTACTACCTTTGGCATAAGATTATGTGAGGCGTCGGAGTCTAGCATGGCATTATGGAGGATTTGGTCGTGGATGTTTAGGCTAATGTAAAATGGAAGAGTAACTCCCTCTTGGAATTTTCCTTCTACCTTTGGACCAAACAATACTTCAGGAATGTCATCAGTGAGATTAACAGTGTTCGCATCATTCCCTAGATTTAAGACTTTTAGTACTTGGGATTTATAAGAGTTTTGGGCAATGAGTTCAGTAAGAGGCATGGTGATTTTGATCTTAGCGATTTCGCCTTCAAAGCTAAAAGGCACTTGAAGTTTAGATATGTTTGTTTTAGCTTTTTCAGCTAAGACCTTGTCTATGTTCTGAGTTTGTTGACCTTGTTTAGGGGTTTTGTTTGCCATAGTTGTTTTGGTGACCTTTGTAGAAGTATCAGGAGTATCTGAGAGAGGACTAGTTTGGGTAACTTTAGCTTGGCTTTGGTCAGTCTTTTCAACCTTGATTTTGTCATTGCTTGATGCTTTTTTGAGGATGGTATCTGGAGCTTTAGCAGTATCAGAGTTACCTTTCTTGACATTATCTTGGTTTCTTTTGCTTCTAAGGTCATATTGCCTGTGGGCTTCTACAATAGCATTTTAAAACTCTATGGCAGGGTCATCGGGATCTTCATAATTGGTCTCATCTTGATCGGGAGAAAAGAACGCTTGTTCTTCTTCGGTGAGGTACACCTCACTCTCATTGTCAGACCCTATGAGGTTTAAATGATGTTCATCAAGAGGTTCTGAGTCCCTATCATCTTCTTCCACATAGTTTTCATTGAATGGTGGCCTGATCTGTTGGTCATTATCCCTTGTTCTGTTTTGGGGTTGCTCCCTCCTAAAGTTTTGGTTTCGGTTTTTGATTGGAGGGTTTGGCTGGTTGTCCCTAACAGGAGCTTTTTCATTGATCTTTTCCCACATTTTAGCCATGGATTTGACTAAGTCATCTATTCTGGGATCTAGGGAAGGTGACGAAGTGGAGACCTCATCTCTATATGTGACCTTTCTTTCTGATCTAGTTCTAGCTCTTTTTTTAGCTAAGTTGGCATCTGCTTTTATAGCTATTTGTTGCATTTCCTCCAAGGTAGGGGGATCCTTATCTCTCAGATGATATGTCATGTCCGGATCAAAACCCTCAGGAAATTTTTCCAAGGCTAAACCAAGTGGAGGTTTGAAATGAGGTGGAAGGGAGTTATATACACTGTTGAACCTAGTACAGTAAGCTTGGACACTTTCCCCATTTTTCCGTTTTAGATTGTTATATTCTGACAGGATTTGAATGGGGTTTCTTCGGATTTCGCACCTGTTTCTGAAAACTTGATGTAGTTCGGGTATATTATGGATGCTGTTTGGAGCTAAGCTTTTGAACCATGCTTTGGGTTCACCACCAAGACTTTGGGCAAATATTCTCATTCTGACAGTCTCGTCTTGTACCTCTAGGTATTCATAAGCATCAGTCATTCTACTTATATGTTGTTGAGGTGTGGTGGTGTCTTCTCCAGTAAAGTGTGGGATTTTGTCTTGATATTTGTTTGGGAGAGGAGCCAAGGGTGGTGGTAACACCAAAGGTGCGTACCAGGCTGCCATGACTGGAGCTAATGGATGTTGTGCAAGATGAGGACTGGTAGGCTGAAATGAAGTGGTTTGAACAGTGGTGTTTTGACCAGGTGTGGCGGATGAACTTGGACTAGTGATCTGGTTTTGAGCAGATCTAGGATGATAGGAGCCAAACTGATAGAGAAGCTGGAAATCGGGAGGAGTGGTGGGTGAAGCTTCTCTAATAGGACTCTGTGGTGGGTTTAGGGGTTCAAGATCGTCGAAGTTTATCTTACTATATGATTTACTTCGGGGAAGAGCTTGTGATGACTCTAGTTCCGAAGGTGAATCTAGAAGGATATTGCAAGTTTTAGGTACAGATCTTGTTCTACGGATGGATCTATTGGTAGCTAGATGATCAGTTTCAGAAGCTTGCCACAGAATCTTCTCTGGGTCATCTACTATGATAGGGGGATTTGGGTTTGGATGGGATCTGGTATTGATTCTTCGGGAAGCCAGATTTTAGATCCAGAGTTTAGGGAGAATGATATTGGTGAATGTTCTGGATGAGTGGGTTTTCTAAGGTTTTACTAAGGTGAAGGATGGTCAAAAGTAACAGGATGGATTAGTGGAGTCGCCAGGTGGAACTGGGTTGTTTTTGTGAAGATAGCTATGGTCCACCACCAAGACTAATCTGAGAATGTTTTTTGGATTTTCTGAGTTTTATGAGCAGCCTATGGTTTGTTAAAGTATCCTAGACTTTGTTTCAACACTTTGCTAGGGTGATGAGAACAAAAAGAGTTTACTCTAAAAAATGAGTCTATGGACTGCTTGCTTGTTTATGGTACCTAAAGGACCAAAGAGTCTATAAGAGTTTGCTGGACTATTATGTACTCAGTGTCTTACCATCTCCCGCTATGTTAGTGAGTGATGGGAAAAGGTCTATTGGATAGTAGCCTAGAGTTTGGTGAAATAGTAAGGCTTACTAGAAGTTAGTGGAGTCGCCAGGTGGAAAATCAGTTGTTTTGAGATATACTTGTATGGTCCACCACCAGTAATGTCAAAAGCCAATCTAAGGGAGTGTTTTGGGGTTTTTTGAGTTTTATGCGCCTACAAGGTTTGGAAGAGTTTTCTATAACTGACTCATCATTTTGCTAAGATGGTGAAAGAGCTATTTCCACCCTTCAGACAATATCTAAATATACTAAGCTTGACTGAGACTTCAAGAGTTACTAAGGTGTACTTAGATTGTCACTAACTCAGAAGGTCCTACTGTGAGTGTCACTATGTTAGTGAGCAGTGGGATAAGTCAATCAGATAGTATTCTTTAAGGTCTCTTAAGGTCTAGGGAATCTAAGCTTTTAAACACTCAGAGTCCCACCGTGATCGCCATTATGTTAGGGTCCCGTGATTTGGCCGATTGGCTAGCCAAATGACGATGTAACATCAAACCAAGCTTTTGAGCCCAAGGACCTAGCCTTCCTGGACTCAGAGAGGGCTCTCTCTATATGTGTAAAAGATGTCGGTGTGTTTACTTGCGGTGTTCTGATATTAGGCTAGTTATGAAGTGTGTTTTTGGTTTTTTAGTTTTTAAGTTTGTGAGGGATAAAAATGATCAAATACATAAACTGGATAACAAGATGTAGATAAATTGGGCTATGGGGTCAAACAGGTCAAGGAAGCTATGAGGTGATGATGTAAAGCTGCTGTAGGGCCGATTTGATTCACGGTAGAAGGGATCTTCGGGCAAAATGGATTAAATGGACAATAAGTTGGTGAAAGACAAGGGATTTCAAGTGTAACTAGTTTATAGCAGACATAAACATGTTATAGCAAGCCATTAATCATGCTAAATGCAACTATGAGCTAATTAAAACATTGAAATCAAACATTCCAGCCATACATAGAGGTATAAGACCCTCTAACTTCGGGAAATGGCTATCAGACTTTGGGGAAAACAAATAAGACAAACTAACAACTCATAAACTACGCCGGAACGCCTAAACATAGTCTCTAAGTCATTGGGCACTTGGACAAACAAGTTTTCATAGTTTTAGGCAAAGGGCTAGATCGAGACTAGGCCTCCTTGGTTCAACAAGATGATCAACAAATCAGTGAAAGAGGAAGTTTTATGGACAGAACTATGGGCAGCTAATAGGTAGGTAGGGCAAACCATACATCCTACTCAACATACATAGAACTTATGAATAAAACTTAGCAACAATACCTTAAGTTACTAAAGAGCAGCTAAGAATTCTTTAGCATAACTAAGGGAGAGGAAAACATCAAGCTATGAAGATTCGGGGATTTTGAGGTGCCTCCATGGGCATATCTCAAAATCAATCTTTACTGATCTATAGCAGCAAGAAATATGTAGTATGAATGAAAACTAGAAGACAAAACACATTAAGAAGCACTATACCATTCTACCATGTCAAGGAATCCACCAACAATCCTTCATCATTCCTCAAAAGCATCCAAGAGGCAGTCCAAAAATCATAACTCAAGTGTATTCTTCAAAGCTCATATGACCAATGTATTAATTCTTCTCTCAAGTTTAGCCCCTGATTTACAATGAAACCCATGGAATAAATAGGCTTGAGGGAGGAAAACCTCATGGAGCAACTAGCTATCCCATTGGCCAAGTCAAAATATCTAAACTTGTCCTTGAGGCTTTGCAAAGCCCAAGGCACAAAATATCCCATAAAATATCTAAAAAACTACTAAAATCGGAAATTATATTGACTTTACATCATTTCCCAATGATAAAAATAGCTTAACACACATTTGGGAAAAGCAGATTTTTGGAGTTCAAAAATTACAAAAATACTTCATATTTATGCCTGAAAAAGGTCCCCTGACTTGCTGGATGCAAATGGCAGCCTTCCCGATGTCGAAATGAGGCTCATGAGGGCTTGCTGGAAAGCTTTCTGTGTCTATTTTCTGGCGCAACTGGAACCAACTCAATCCGAGGTACAGAAGTCATCCAAAACTGTACCTGTGTGAAAAAACCCAGAAAATAGCAGACTGCTGATATGGCGGGCAGAATGTGCAAAATGAGGGTGTTTTTCGCCAATTTGAGGGGGCGAATGATCTTCAAATGCCCTGAAAATCGCTGGAGACCTGCTCATGGAATTATGGCATCCATCGGTATCATCCTCCTCCCTTGACAACTCATCAAACTGAAATGGTGAATTTATGAGTTTTTGGCCAAAAACCCAAAAAATGCCAAAAAACAAAAAGTTGCCGAAACAGGCCCAAAATTGGCATGCATGACCCTCAAGGGTCCATAGAAACATGCTCCGAAGCTGAAGCCAAAATATCAAGGGCTGATATGCTTTTCCCTTCCTTCCGTGCTAGGCGCCTCTCCTTCAACTTCTTCAATTTCTCTTGTGCTACCTTTAATTTTCGCCTGGCAAATTGATTTAGCTTCTGAAAGTGAAGAGTCCTTTTTCTCTGTAGCTCAAGATCCCTGTTTGCCTTCTCAAGCTTTGTTTCCAAATGCTGGTTAGCCCTCTCAAGCCATGCTTCCTTGTTTTCCTCAATTTCCTGCTCAAGGAGGGTAGTGAGAGGAAAGGCTTTGAATTCAGCTTGTTCTTCTGCTCTCTGTTTCTCCAAGGCTCTTCTAAGCCCGATGGTCCTAGGCCTCTTTCACCTAGGCTGGTCTTCTTCTTCTTCATCATCAAACTCGCCAATGAGCTCTTCAACTCTTACTTGCGCCTTTTCTACCTCCTTTTTATACTTGATCGCCCTTGCCTCATGAATGGCTGCATGATACTTCATTTGTTTGTTTTCAACCTCCAAGAAGTGGTTGAAATTCCTCGCCCTTTGAAGGTCTTCTTGTAACACCTCAATTTGCCCCTCTTTGTGAATGAGGAGGTTTTCAAGGAGGCGGGCCTCGTTATCACTGTCATCGCTCGGGATAGGGATGACAGCTAATTTACCTCCATGCTTGGCACTTTCTCCAACTATGCTTTTGCCTTTGAAAGCCAATCTGGCGCTTTTCCTCCTTGGCAAGCTCAAGTTATCCTTTGGGCAATTGACTCTTTAAGACATCTTTAGTCCACTTTGTTAAGGGAGGCGGCTTAGAAACTTGCTGTCCTTCCTCAACATCTTGTCCAGCTTGTGGCTCAAAAGATGCTTCAATTGTTTGCTCAACCTGCTGCTCTTCCAATTACATCTGTTTCTTTTGTCCCTCTTCTTGTACACTATTCTTGTTCCTCAACTGTGTTTCTTCTTCGATCTTGAAACTCAATTCTTCGCTGTTCACTAATCTCCAACTGCTGCTGTTCCCTCAACTCCTCTGCTTTCTTTCTTTAATTCTTTTGCCTTCTTTTTCTCCACTGTGGTTCTTTCCCCTCTCCTTCTCTGGTGGCGGCCCCCTTAGTGGTCATCCTTGAGTTTTTGGGAGATGACCTACTAGACAAAGGCCTTGAGGCGATGGACGGGTGATAGAACACAAGGCAGGAGGAACAGTGTAGAAATCTGCATCAGCTAATGAATAGATCCCATGGAAACCCCATTTTCTCCAAGCTAGTGTAATAATGTCTTGATCAGAATAAGTGAAGAGAAGAGTTGTGAGGTGGAGCTTTCTTTTGGACGGTAAGAAGCCATTTTCTCTATGCTTTTGGACAAAAAGTATGGAAGGTTTAGCTGCCTGCTTCTGGTAAAAAGGGGTAGGCCTACTAGATAAAGGCACTGGGCGATGGACAGGCTGAGTAGGAGACACATGAACAGGAGGGACAGTGGCGAAATCTGCATGGCTAGTGAATGAATCCCATGAAACCCCTTTCTTCTCCAGCTGGTGTAAGAAGATAATCTTGATCAAGGAATGATGAAAGAGAGAAGGGATTTGCTGAGGTGGAGCCTTCTTTTGGATAGTAGCTTCCATTTTCTCTATGCTTTTGGACAAAAAGTATGGAAGGTTTAACTGCCTGCTTCTGGTAAAATGCATCAACAAGCGGACATGATAGGCAAAAATTTGACTAAACCTCCCTTCACAAGTGAAATATCTCATTATGGCTTTCATCAGCGGAGCATAACTGTCAAGAAGATAGGAGAAAGGGAAAATAGCAGTGATGGTTTCCCTATGTTTAGGTTTGATGAAAGGTTTATAATCCTCCAGATCAAGATGAGCTTGTTTAAACCACTTTTCACCATGATACGGGATCTTGGTAGCCTTGGATACATACCTTGGAGAGATTTTGAAGTCAAGACCTGCTAACTGGAAGTGTTTGTCCTTGAATCTCAAAGTGCACAAATGTGCAAGTGGCGAGAAACTCTTGACTTCTTCTATCCTCTGACAGAAATCAAGACAGCCTACTTCATGGAAATTGAAAAGCACTGATGGGTGAGCATTGATTTCTTCTATGGAGATAGGCTCATATCTCTTATGTGGACCGCTCTTGTGATCTCGTTTTGGAGGCATTTTGACTTTGACCAAACTTTGGAAGAGGCAAACTGCCTTTACTGTATGAACAATGCTCTGCTTGTTTGAAACTGGCCACTACACTGTTTGGACAGATATGGACCCTGTGGTGTTGAATAAAATGCAACAATGTTTCTTGGAATAAGCCACCTCTGCACTTATTAAAAACAACCTTTCAACTCTGTATGCACTTCAGCCATGCAAACTTTTTAACAATGATACCATGTGTAAAAGATGGGATAACCGCTTTGTAGATTCCCTGTGCACAGTTTTGAACAATCACCCCTCTTGTGATTTGGTTAGGCCAACCTGTATGTGTTTAGGAAAACACCTTTCACTTGTGAATTTTGAGAAATCAATCACCACCTTTGTACCTATGGCTTCAATGTTAAACTCGATCATCAACAACGATGCCTTCTAGAAAATGGCCCTATTCACCTTCAGAAAATCCCTGTTAACAAATCTTCAACATGATACAATATGGTTTTTGTAAAGGTAGACCCAAGTTAGATGTAAAATCAATGCACAGTGTTTTAAGAAATACACTCTCTGCTTGTGAGTTTAAAAAGTCCACCAACACCTCTATACCCCTGCCTCCAATGTTTAACTTCTTATCAACAAACTCTGCCTTTTTAATGTGCTGTCACCTTGGGAAACTCTCTGTCAACAAATCTTCAGAATGATACAATACAGTGCAAGGAAAAGGCATACCTAGTTTAGGTGTAAAATCAATGCATAGTGCTTTTAGGGAAAACCACCTCTTTACTTGTGAATTTCAAAGTCAACACTACACCTGTACCTCTGTCTCAATGTTAAAAGCAATCACCAACAACTCTGCCCTTTAGAAAGTGGCCCTTTTCATTTGTGAAATTTTAAGAAATTACACACTACTTTTGTACCTCTGCCTTCAATGTCAAAATTTAACCATCAACAACCTCTGTCCTTCAATATGCTGTTCACCTTTGGAAACTCTTTATTAACAAATTCACAGTGGGAGAATACAAAGGCAATCTGCTTAAGTAGTGTGCTGTGAGAAAATGCCACTGATTACTCTGTTTTTAAAGTCTTTGATGTCAACCTAAACACAAAAACTCCTTGTTCAAGGAGGCTTTCAAACATCTAACAATTCTGTCCTGTGCAAGTGTGCCCACTTTCCACTATTTGCATCTCAAGCAAATCACCACACATATGCTAAGAATGTCAATACACATGTTTGGGGTGATAATGACAGAGTTTTTTTAGAAGACCACAAGCCTTTAGGTTGAAACTATGTGAGCTTTCCTTTTCAAAGAAAATATGTCACAATTCCTTCCACTGGTTGCATTTCACTGCTTTGACAATGTGGCAATGTCTGGAGGACTGTGAGGACAGTTTTCTCTTTTAAGACTAAACCCTGTCTTTTCATAACAAATTTTTCTTCTAATCAAAACACAAATATTTACAAGACAACTAGGAAAACCCCGTATCTCTATGTGTGCTCTGGACAATAGGTGTTGCTATCATATTGCAATAGTTCAGTTTACTGTGTAGAAAGGCTGCTTTTGTTTTTAACAATAATGGCAAGGTCCGGGGTTTTAAACCTTATTGTCCTTTATCAAAACCTTGAAATTTGATGGGGGAGCATATAAAATACCTCGAACTTTGATGAACATCCGCTTTTGAAAGCTGAAACAATGTTGGGGACTCTGGACAGCTGCGCGGCAACCTTTGAAGAAAACCCGTCGCGCAGCAAGTGTTTGTCGGGTCGGCCTGTCGTGTGGTCGGGCGGCCTTGTACAGGCACGTCGCGCCAACGTACAGGCACGTCGCACCGACAAAGAGCCCTGTGCAAAATTCCGCCCAAGCACGTCGCGCTGCCTCTGCACAGTGTATACTTGTGAATTTTCGACCGGATTTTCTCGCCTTGGTGCTAGAGAGGCGCGGGCTCTTCTTCAGTTTTTTGGAAATGAAAACTTTACACCATACTTACCCTTTGATGCTATGTCACCATAACTCTCCAACGGTCATTTAACCTTTTGGAATTAACATTGATCTTTAACTCTGTTTGTTTTTTTTTAAACAGTGGGTTTGTTATTTGAATATATATACCCGCACATTGATTCTGACCCCGAGCTCTGAACTTTGACCAATCAAGTCGACCAACTCCACCACTTCTGCTACGGTGTTTTAATAGCACAGGTAATTTGTCACTTTGCTTTGACAACTCTTGGTCTTCGGAAACTTCTTCATCTTTTACCTATAGTGGGTTTTCAAATCTCTGCTTGTAGGTGTAGTATACAATACCCTTTTTCCCTCAAAATAAAGGTTGTGCTTCTTCTTTTTAAACTATCCAACAATGATCACGGTGAAAGACCTTTGGAACATAGTGAATAATAACTTTAAAAATCTTCTTGGTGACATGGTTCTAAGGTTGCAATACGGGTCCTTTTCCTTCTGCGATTACGTACTTTACATCGCCTTTGGAATGATGACCATTGTGTCTGTTTTAGGATATATAAACAGTGGCAACTCATCAAAACCAAATTCTTCTTGGTGATTGTTGTGTTATTCAACATAAGATGGCCTGTGTTCTTTCAAAGTGTTTGATGATTGCTGCTTCTAGGTGATTCACAAGCTTCCCTTGGGACTGTAAGTGTGTTCTTTTGATGGCTTGCTTTCACACTCTACTTCACTGTTTACTCAAAAGGACCTTCTTTAGGCTACTGTGCAAGTAATAGTGAGATGCCTTTAACCATTTCTCTAAAGCAACTGCTCCTTTTGGTATCAATAGCATACCTTATTCATAACATTTCCTTCTTTCCACTATAGGTACAGTCTGACAGATAGCTTTTTGAAGAGGGAAATCAATACCTTTGCATCATAAACAATAACACTTACCTGTGCAATGACTCCTATTCAGTTTTTTGGTATCCTTCCATTATATTTTATATCAATCAGCTTCAGCAACTTGCAATGGCTTTGGCCCTCTACTCATGCATGGAGGAGGCTCTTCATCAGGTAAGGTATCCGAAGGCTTTTTTTTACCACTATGTTTGACACAGCCTTTCTCTGAATGTGGTGGTAAGTAAACCATTTGAACAACATCAATCTAGGCATCACTACTTGCAAGCATCACTGTGTTTTAGAAGGAACCCTAGCCACAGTGACACTGTTCTAAGGTTGCTGAGATATTTATCATTTGGCTTGTTCATCTCATGACCTGTTACTTGACAAAAAATCTTTGTGACTATGAAGGTCAGTGCTTTTTGAAAAGCCAAGGGCTTTCTTTCTGCCTGTGTAATGGCATTGGTTAACAGCATCTATTCCATTTGATCTTGGACAAAACAGGCTTCTTATGATTTGGATGTTTACTGATGACAGGCCCTTCTAAAGTTCAACAATTCATATGATTTGCAAGTTTGAAATGAGCTCCTTTATCAGACCAAACTCCCCTTTCCTTTGAGCTAGCATATTTCAACTATATTCCTGTTATGATCATCAATTACATCCATAAAACCTGAAGATATTGTTTCATTGTTTCAGTAAAGGCAAACCTGGACTTTTGCAACCTTCTGAGTCAATGCTGGCCCGCGCCCTCTGCTTGTGGATGAAGGAGGTGCCCTAACCCTCTGCTTGTAAATGAAGGAGGTTCTGGGCCTTGAAAATTTACCAGTTTGCTGAGACAGTGGTGACCTTTTCTTACTGTGATTTTCATGCTGAAAAGAGCTGTAAAGTCCAGATGAGTAGCTTTCTGTTTTGCAGACATATCTAAAGGCTCAAGTTACACTTAGAAGCAGCTGTTCCTCTAACTGTAAACTCAAACATTTACTCCATGAGATGAAATATATTTCCTGTCTTTGTAGAACCATAGAAAACTGTGAAAAACCTAATAGTCAGCTTGAGATTGGATTTTATGCAGTGCTGAGATCTAGGGGGGTATGAGTGGCGCGACTTAAGGCTGCTTGTCAATTTCATTTGCAAAGTAAGAGGTCAGTCATGGTAGGCCTGTAGCAGATGGAGGCTTTTTGGCTTTTTGATGATTGCCAAGGGTGAAATGTCTTAAAGCGCCACTTCCTAACATAGGGGAGACTTTTGAAACAGATGTGGATTGGCCTTTTAAAGGTGATGGGAAGATCAAGAAGGCTGAAGCTAGGTAGGCTTGTGACCATGAGGTTTTGACTTCGCCAGAGGTGGACTGAATAGATAGAAGGGCAAAAAAAAAGTTTTGGGAGGGTTTTCTGGATGACATATTGACATAAGGAAATGAGTTTCTAGAAAACTCAGCAGTAGATATAGTCATCACTAACATGTAAAAAATACTGATGGCTAACAGTGGCTCCATTTGGGGAGGGCAGCTCCTCGTCAGGAGGTGTCCAGAATTCAGATTTTTGGCTTATGAAGACCATTGCCTTATCCATTGGCGCAAAATTTACCCTTCTCTTGATGTTATTTCTGAAAAATGACAGCATGGTTAACATCAATGATACTTCTACCTACCCCACTATCTTTCCTAACATTTTTTCTTCTCTTTGGCGCATTTGAACTAGCAGCCTTTTGACAATGCATATTTTTCTTTTTGCAAAATGAACCTATCTACTTCTACTCTTATATCTGTCGGGAGTTCAGATTAAGCTGATGAACTCCTTCATTTCTCTACCTATGCTAGATCAACTGTCAAGATTAAGCAGTTTGACAGGATTTCATTCTCTAATCTACAACATGAAATTCAAAAATGATCAAATCAGGATTAGGCAGTCTGATTTGTCATGCATTTGCGGCATAAAAGACAAGCTGCACACAAATGTTATTTTGCAATAAAAGGAAACTAGACAAGCGGGGTTTAAGATGTACAATGTGTTTTTCATCCCTCGCTTCTCTCTTTGGTTCTGTTTTAGGCATGTGGAACCAGAATCTCTCCCTAATCTAAGCTCTGTGATAAGTCAATCTTACACAATGTTGACTATCTTGGCACTCACTAACTTATCGGCAAATAAATTTAAACATGCTCAGCTATGATTAGGCTAGATAGCTGAACAAGACATTGAAGTACTAGTAGCGGCATTTAGACTTGCTCGCTTTCCGAAAGACTATTTTCTTGGAACATGGGGCCTTTGTTCTATCTTCACTTGCCCTCTTTTCTGCTTTTTACTGTTTTTGACTTTCCTATCTTTTACTGTTTTTGATTTTTCTATTTTTTTCAATATTTCAAACAATGGTATGTACAATGACTGAAAGTGTTTCAAACTCAAAAATCTTGGAAATGACGGAATTTCAGCATCTTATCCTCGTAAGGATCTCCTCTCACCCTTGGCCCACTTAACTCTTGAAAAGAAAAATTTGGGAAATTTTCTCTCTCTAACATGACATAGGGATTCATGCAAGAATCTCTAAACAACCCAGTATCCTCCCTCTGTACCTCTCTGAATATCTGATTTCCACTCCTTTCCTTACGGTATGCTTTCTTCAGGTAATGTATGTACTCTTGATAATTCTTGAAATAGATAGTGACATCATCAAGGTATGCAAAAACACAGAAATTTAAAACTGGGAACATGGCCTTCATGAACAGATTTCTGATATTGGGTGGTTTAGCAATTTTGAACTTGAAATCAGATTTACCTCCCGCAAACTGGAAAAAATCTTTAAGTTGTCTACTTTGCAAAGGAATCTGATGATTATGATCTGAAAGATGATCTTGTAAGAATACATGATTAGAAACATTTTCAATTGGTGAATCATGATCTTGAGTAGAAAAAACCTGATTTTTTTTATATGGAGATGCAGTATTATTTCTAAAATCAAAGAAAATTCTATGGCCACTAGTTTTCTCCTTGATCATTTCAGTTTGTCTCAGTTTGCTGTGTTTGCTTTTGTTAAAGTTGTTCTTTGAGGAAAAGGTAGTGATACAATGTTTTCCCTTGTTTTTTCTGTAGAAATTAGTATTTTGCATGAGATTCCGGATTTTAGCATTTCTAAGTTCTTCATGAAAGGATAAAATCTGAGCTAATTTCAATAGTTCAGGTATGCTGGGATCATAACTGTCATTCTTGCTCATAAGAAGTTCATCTGGCATTTTCTCAAGATGTTGAGCTACTGAGGTTATGGTCAAAGTTTTATTTGCAGTAGGAGGGTCACATGATGGTAAATCTTTGAGGTATGGTAGAAACATTAAACTTCCTTTCTCTCGGGTTCCGAATAGGTTTATGATGTGTAGGTCTTCTAAAGCTTTTAACCGGAAGAAATTTCCACAAGTTACTGCTGGTGTTTGACTAAAGCTAGAGCAATTTTCTTGATAGTACATGAGGGTTTGTGCTTCTTGCTCTAATCCTACTTTGGAGAGGGTAAACTTACTTTCCTCAAGAGACAGCTGTTCATGATCATGGTAGTTTTGAGTGTCCAGTTCATCATAAGGTACCAGGGACAACAGATGTGGTGGATCTAAGTCTTTATCAGTTTCTTCTGACTCTTCTTCCATGTTTACATCAATATGCATAATGAAAGAGTTTAGGTCGGACCGCAAAGAACACATTGGAATGTTATCTGGCCTATCTTGACTGTTGATCATGTATTTCATGTGTGATTCGCGGTACAGTATTCTGGTCTGACCAAACACAGGAATGGTGGCATATGACATGTCTAGTTGGATGTTCCCTTGGAGTTTGGCTCCCCAAGATCGGGATAGGAGCATCCCGTACTTGGGAGGAATGTCTGCCACTACTATATCCATGATAAGATGTTTCGCGGGTATTTGGGCCAGACTAAAACAAAGGTCTTTGATCAAACCCAGGCATTGGACTCTGCTTGAATCAAATGAATACAAGTCTTTGTATGGTCTTGTGATTTCCAAGCCTAATCCCTCCATTACTACCTTCGGCATAAGATTATGCGAGGCGCCGGATTCTAGCATGGCATTATGGAGGATTTGGTTGTGGATGTTTAGGCTAATGTAAAATGGAAGAGTGACTCCCTCTTGGAATTTTCCTTCTACCTTTGGACCAAACAATACTTCAGGAATGTCATCAGTGAGATTAACAGTGTTCGCATCATTCCCTAAATTTAAGACTTTTAGTACTTGGGATTTATAAGAGTTTTGGGCAATGAGTTCAGTAAGAGGCATGGTGATTTTGATCTTAGCGATCTCGCCTTCGAAGCTAAAAGGCATTTGAAGTTTAGATATGTTTGTTTCAGCTTTTTCAGCTAAGACCTTGTCTATGTTCTGAGTTTGTTGACCTTGTTTAGGGGTTTTGTTTGCCATAGTTGTTTTGGTGACCTTTGTAGAAGTATCGGGAGTATCTGAGAGAGGACTAGTTTGGGTAACTTTAGCTTGGCTTTGGTCAGTCTTTTCAACCTTGATTTTGTCACTGCTTGATGCTTTTTTGAGGATGGTATCTGGAGCTTTAGCAGTATCAGAGTTACCTTTCTTGACATTATCTTGGTTTCTTTTGCTTCTAAGGTCATATTGCCTGTGGGCTTCTACAATAGCATTTTGAAACTCTATGGCAGGGTCATCAAGATCTTCATAATTGGTCTCATCTTGATCATGCGAAAAGAAGGCTTGTTCTTCTTTGGTGAGGTACACCTCACCTTCATTGTCAGACCCTATGAGGTTTAAATGATGTTCATCAAGAGGTTCTGAGTCCCTATCATCTTCTTCCACATAGTTTTCATTGAATGGTGGCCTGATCTGTTGGTCATTATCCCTTGGTCTGTTTTGGGGCTGCTCCCTCCTAAAGTTTTGGTTTCGGTTTCTGATTGGAAGGTTTGGCTGGTTGTCCCTAACAGGAGTTTTTTCATTGATCTTTTCCCACATTTTAGCCATGGATTTGACTAAGTCATCTATTCTGGGATCTAGGGAAGGTGATGAAGTGGAAACCTCATCTCTATATGTGACCTTTCTTTCTGATCTAGTTCTAGCCCTTTTTTCAGCTAAGTTGGCATCTGCTTTTATGGCTATTTGTTGCATTTCCTCCAAGGTAGGGGGATCCTTATCTCTCAGATGATATGTCATGTCTGGATCAAAACCCTCAGGAAATTTTGCCAAAGCTAAACCAAGTGGAGGTTTGAAATGAGGTGGAAGGGAGTTATATACACTGTTGAACCTAGTACAGTAAGCTTGGACACTTTCCCCATTTTCTCGTTTTAGGCTGTTATATTCTGACAGGATTTGAATGGGGTTTCTTCGGATTTCCCACCTGTTTCTGAAAACTTGATGTAGTTCTGGGATATCATGGATATTGTTTGGAGCTAAGCTTTTGAACCATGCTTTGGGTTCACCACCAAGACTTTGGGCGAATATTCTCATTCTGACAGTCTCGTCTTGTACCTCTAGGTATTCATAAGCATCAGTCATCCTACTTATATGCTGTTGAGGTGTAGTGGTGTCTTCTCCAGTAAAGTGTGGGATTTTGTCTTGATATTTATTTGGGAGAGGAGCCAAAGGCGGTGGTAACACCAAAGGTGTGTACCAGGCTGCCATGACGGGAGCTAATGGATGATGTACAAGATGAGGACTAGTAGGCTGAGATGAGGTGGTTTGAACAGTGGTGGTTTGACCAAGTGTGGCGGATGAACTTGGACTAGTGATCTGGTTTTGAGCAGATCTGGGATGATAGGAGCCAAACTGATAAAGAAGCTGGAAATCAGGAGGAGTAGTGGGTGAAGCTTCTCTAATAGGACTCTGTGGTGGGTTTAGGGGTTCAAGATCGTCGAAGTTTATCTTACTATATGATTTGCTTCTGGGAAGAGTTTGTGATGACTCTAATTCAAAAGGTGAATCTAGTAGGATAGTGCGATGTTTCGGTACAGATCTTGTTCTACGGGTGAATCTACCAGAAGCTAGATGATCAGTTTCATAAGCTTGCCACAGAATCTTCTCTGGGTCATCTACTATGATAGGGGGATTTGGGTCTGGATGGGATCTGGTATTGAATGAACTTGGACTAGTGATCTGGTTTTGAGCAGATCTGGGATGATAGGAGCCAAATTGATAAAGAAGCTGGAAATCAGGAGGAGTGGTGGGTGAAGCTTCTCTAATAGGACTCTGTGGTGGGTTTAGGGGTTCAAGATCGTCAAAGTCTATCCTACTATATGATTTGCTTCTGGGAAGAGTTTGTGATGACTCTAGTTCCAAAGGTGAATGTAGTAGGCTAGTGCGATGTTTAGGTACAGATCTTGTTCTACGGATGAATCTACCAGAAGCTAGATGATCAGTTTCGGAAGCTTGCCACAGAATCTTCTCTGGGTCATCTACTATGATAGGGGGATTTGGGTCTGGATGGGATCTGGTATTGATTCTTCGGGAAGCCAGATTTTAGATCCAGAGTTTAGAGAGAATGGTATTGGTGAATGTTCTGGATGAGTGGGCTTTCTAAGGTTTTACTAAGGTGAAGGATGGTCCAAAGTAAAGGGATGGATTAATGGAGTCGCCAGGTGAAAATGGGTTGTTTTTGTGAAGATAGCTATGGTGCACCAACAATAACTATTTTGAGAATGTTTTTGAATTTTCTGAGCTTATGTGCAGCCTATGGTTAGTTAAAGTATCCTAGACTTGTTTCAACACTTTGCTAGGGTGATGAGAACAAAAAGAGTTTACTCTAAAAAATGAGTCTATGGACTGCTTGCTTGTTTATGGTACCTAAAGGACCAAAGAGTCTATAAGAGTTTGCTGGACTATTATGTACTCAGTGTCTTACCATCTCCCGCTATGTTAGTGAGTGATGGGAAAGGTCTATTGGATAGTAGCCTAAAGTTTGGTGAAATAGTAAGGCTTACTAGAAGTTAGTGGAGTCGCCAGGTGGATTGTCAGTTGTTTGAGATATATTTGTATGGTCCACCACCAATACTATCAAAAACCAATCTAAGGGAGTGTTTTGGGGTTTTTTGAGTTTTATGCGCCTACAAGGTTTGGAAGAGTTTTCTATAACTGACTCATCATTTTGCCAAGATGGTGAAGGAGCTATTTTCTACCCTTCAAACAATCTCTAAGTTTACTAAGCTTGATTGAGACTTCGGGAGTTACTAAGTTGTACTTAGATTGTCACTAACTCGGAAGGTCCTACTGTGAGCGTCACTATGTTAGTGAGCAGTGGGATAAGTCAATCAGATAGTATTCTTAACAAGTCTGTAAAGATGAGGGAAACTAAGTTTTTTAATCACTCAGAGTCCCACCGTGATCGCCATTATGTTAGGGTCCCGTGATTTGGCCGATTGGCTAGCCAAATGACGATGTAACATCAAACCAAGCTTTGGAGCCCAAGGACCTAGCCTTCCTGGACTCGGAGAGGGCTCTCTCTATAAGTGTAAAAGATGTCGGTGTGTTTACTTGCGATGTTCTGATATTAGGCTAGTTATGAAGTGTGTTTTTGGTTTTTTAGTTTTTAAGTTTGTGAGGGATGAAACTGATCAAATACATAAACTGGATGACAAGATGTAGATAAATTGGGCTATGGGGTCAAACAGATCAAGGAAGCTATGAAGTGATGATGTAAAGCTGTTGTAGGGCCGATTTGATTCATGGTAGAAGGGATCTCTGGGCAAAATGGATTAAATGGACAATAAGTTGGTGAAAGACAAGGGATTTCAAGTGCAAACTAGTTAATAGCAGACATAAACATGTAATAGCGAGCCATTAATCATGCTAGGAATAACTATAAGCTAATCAATACATAGAAATCAAACATTCAAACCATACATAGAGGTATATGACCCTCTAACTTCGGGAAAAGGCTATCAGACTTTGGGGAAAACACATGAGACAAACTAACAACTCATAAACTATGCCGGAACGCCTAAACATAGTCTCTAAGTCATTGGGCACTTGGGCAAATAAGTTTTCATAGTTTTAGGCAAAGGGCTAGATCGGGACTAGGCCTCCTTGGTTCAACAAAATGATCAACAAATCAGTCAAGGAGAAAGTTTTATGGACAGAACTATGGGCAGCTGATAGGTAGGTAGGGCAAACCATACATCCTACTCAACATACATGGAACTGATGAATAAAACTTAGCAACAATACCTTAGGTTACTAAAGAGCAACTAAGAATTCTTTAGCATAACTAAGGGAGAAGAAAACATCAAGCTATGAAGATTCAGGGATTTTGAGGTGCCTCCATGGGCATATCTCAAAATCAATCTTTACTGATCTATAGCAGCAAGAAATATGTAGTATGAATGAAAACTAGAAGACAAAACACATTAAGAAGCACTATACCATTCTACCATGTCGAGGAATCCATCAACAATCCTTCATCATTCCTCAAAAGCATCCAAGAGGCAGTCCAAAAATCATAACTCAAGTGTATTCTTCAAAGCTCATATGACCAATGTATTAATTCTTCTCTCAAGTTTAGCCTCTGATTTACAATGAGAACCATGGAATAAATAGGCTTGAGGAGGAAAACCTCATGGAGCAACTAGCTATCCCATTGGCCAAGTCAAAATATCTAAACTTGTCCTTGAGGCTTTGCAAAGCCCAAGGCACAAAATATCCCATAAAATATCTAAAAAACTGCTAAAAACGGAAATTATATTGACTTTACATGATTTCCCAATGATAAAAATAACTTAACGCACATTTGGGAAAAGCAGATTTTTGGAGTTCAAAAATTACAAAAATACTTCATATTTATGCCTGAAAAAGGTCCCCTGACTTGCTGGATGCAAATGGAAGCCTTCCCGATGTCGAAATGAAGCTCATGATGGCTCGTTGGAAAGCTATCTGTGTCTGCTTTCCAATGCAAGTGGAATCATCTCAATCTGATCTCTGAAAGTCCCTCAAAACTGTACCTATGTGCAAAAACCCAGAAAATAGCAGGCTGCTGATATGGCGGGCAGAATGTGCAAAATGAGGCTGTTTTTCGCCAATTTGGAGGGGCGAATGATCTTCAAATGCCATGAAAATCGCTGGAGAGCTGCTCATGAAATTATGGAATCCATTGGTATCACCCTCCTCCCTTGACGACTCATCAAACTGAAATGGCGCATTTATGAGTTTTTGGCGAAAACCCCAAAAATGCCAAAAAACAAAAAGTTTCCGAAACAGGCCCAAAATTGGCATGCATGACCCTCAAGGGTCCATAGAAACATGCTCCGTAGCTGAAGCCAAAATATCAAGGGCTGATATGCTTTTTGCTTCTTTCCGTGCTAGGCGCCTCTCCTTCAACTTCTTCAATTTTTCTTGTGCTACCTTCAATTTTCGCCTGGCAAACTGATTTAGCTTCTGAAAGTGAAGAGTCATTTTTCTCTGTAGCTCAAGATCCCTGTTTGCCTTCTCAAGCTTTGTTTCCAAATGCTGGTTAGCCCTCTCAAGCCATGCTTCCTTGTTTTCCTCAATTTCCTGCTCAAGGAGGGTAGTGAGAGGAAAGGCTTCGAATTGAGCTTGTTCTTCTGCTCTCTGTTTCTCCAAGGCTCTCCTAAGCCCGATGGTCCTAGGCCTCTTTCGCCTAGGTTGGTCTTCCTCCTCTTCATCATCAAACTCGCCTATGAGCTCTTCAATTCTTACTTGTGCCTTTTTTGCCTCTTTCTTATACTTGATCGCCTAGCCTCATGAATGGCTGCATGATACTTCATTTGTTTGTTTTCAACCTCCAAGAAGTGGTTGAAATTCCTCGCCCTTTGAAGATCTTCTTGTAACACCTCAATTTGCCCTTCTTTGTGAATGAGGAGGTTTTCAAGGATGCGGGCCTCATTATCACTGTCATCGCTTGGGATAGGGATGACCGCTGATTTACCTCCATGCTTGGCACTTTCTCCAACTGCACTTTTGCCTTTGAAGGCCAATCTAGCGCTTTTTCTCCTTGGCAAGCTAGAAGTTGTCTTTTTGGGCAATTTTCTCTTTTTAGGAACAGTTTTGGTCACTGTCAAGGAGGCAGCTTTAGCTTGCTGTCCTTCCTCAACATCTTGTCCAGCTTGTGGCTCAAAAGATGCTTCAATTGTTTGCTCAACCTGCTGCTCTTCAATCTCTGTCTGCTGTTGTTCCTCTTCCAACTCTAGCTGTTGTTTATCAACATCTAGCTGCTGTCCACTGATTTCCAACTGCTGCTGTCCCTCAAAATCTGGCTGCTGCTGTTCATCATCCTCCTTTTCTCCCTGTGGCTCACTGCCCTCTCCTTCTCCCTGTTTACTTGGCTGCCCAGTGGTCATCTTGAGTTTTTTATGGGTAGGCCTACTAGATAAAGGCACTGGGCGATGGACAGGCTGAGTAGGAGACACATGAACAGGAGGGACAATGGCGAAATCGGCATGGCTAATGAATGAATCCCATGAAACTCCTTTCTTCTCCAGCTGGTGTAAGAAGATGATTTTGATCAAGGAATGGTGAAAGAGAGAAGGAATTTGCTGAGGTGGAGCTTTCTTTTGGACAGTAGCTGCCATTTTTTCTATGCTTTTGGACAAAAAGTATGGAAGGTTTAAATGCCTGCTCCTGGTAAAATGCATCAACAAGCGAACATGATAGGAAAATATTTGGCTAAACCTCCCTTCACAAGTGAAATATCTCATTATGGCTTTCATCAGCGGAGCATAACTGTCAAGAAGATAGGAGAAAGGAAAAATAGCAGTGATGGTTTCTCTATGTTCCGGCTTGATGAAAGGTTTATAATCTTCCAGATCAAGATGCGCTTGTTTAAACCACTTTTCACCATGATACGGGATCTTGGTAGCCTTGGATACATACCTTGGGGAGATTTTGAAGTCAAGACCTGCTAAGTGGAAGTGTTTGTCCTTGAATCTCAAAGCGCACAAATGTGTAAGTGGCGAGAAACTCTTGACTTCTTCTATCCTCTGACAGAAATCAAGACAGCCTACTTCATGGAAATTGAAAAGCACTGATGGGTGAGCATTGATTTCTTCTATGGAGATAGGATCATATCTCTTATGTGGTCCGCCTTTGTGATCTCGTTTTGGAGGCATTCTGACTTGAAACAAGCTTTGGAAGAGGCAAACTGCCTTCAATGTATGAAAAATGTTCTGCTGGATTGAAAACTGGCCACTATACTGTTTGGACAGATATGGACCCTGTGGTGTTGAATAAAATGCAACAATATTTCTTGGAATAAGCCACCTCTGCACTCATTAAAAACAGTCCTTCAAATCTGGATACACTTCAGCTATGTAAACTTCTCAATAGAAAACCATCAATAAAGATGAGACAATATGCTGTATAAATTTCCTGTATGTAGTATTAAGCAATCATTCCTCTTGGTGAGTTTGCTAGGGATCAACCAACACTGGTAGTTGTGTTTTCAAAACAAAACTCCAATATAAAAAACCCTGCTCTTTAGGTCATTCACCTTGAAAAATACCTCTGTCAACAGATTTTTGTAGAGAGCACACAGTGGAAAGAAAGGAGACTTTTTGGTTAGGTGAAGTATCAGCTCACTGTGTTTAGGAAAACACCTTTCACTTGTGAATTTTGAGAAATCAATCACCAACTTTGTACCTCTGGCTTCAATGTAAACTTGATCATCAACAAGTGCCCAATCACTAACAACCCTGCCTTCTAGAAAATGGCCCTGTTTCACTCTCAGAATCCCTGTTAACAAATCTTCAATATGATACAAGGTAGTGTAAAAGAACAAGTAGACCTAGGTTGGGTGTAAAATCAGTGCACACAGTAGTTTAGACAATACACTCTTTGCTTGTGAGTTTTGAGAGATACACCAACACACTCTATACCCCTGCCTCCAAGGTTTAACTTCTCATCAACAAACTCTGCCTTTTTAATGTGCTGTCATCTTTGGAAGCTCTCTGTCAACAAACTTACATTAGTGAAATACAGTGAAATAGGGGCAGATCTCTAGAAAGGGCTTGTTGTGATAAGTGTTTTGATAACCCTGTTCTTCAGAAATGACCTTCCCCTCGAAATATATCACAACAACAGCTCTTCAAAATGACACCATTCAGTGAAAGAAAAGCAGAACTATGCTAGGTGACATATTAGTGCACTATGCTTTTTAGGAAACACACCCTTGCTTGTGGGTTCAAAAGATCTATCAATACATCTATGCTCCTGTCTCTGATGTTAGAGTTCAACCATCAAAAACCTCTGCCCTCAGAAAAATGGCCCTATTCACCCTTAGAATCTCTCTGTCAACAATTCTTCACAATGATACAATGTAGTAAAAAAGAAGAAGCAGACTTAGCTTGGGTGAAAAAATCAGTGCAACAGTGGTTTAGAGAACACACTCTCTGCTTTGTGAGTTTAAAAAGTCCACAACACCTCTATACCCCTGCCTCCAATGTTTAACTTCTCATCAACAAATTCTGCCTTTTTAATGTGCTGTCACCTTGGGAAATTCTTTGTTAACAAATTCATAGTGGGAGAATATGGTGAATGAAAGGCAATCTACTTAAGTAGTGTGCTGTTGTGGGGGACTGTGAGGACAGTTTCTCCTTTTCAAAAATGGTCAAAGCCTTTTTAACCATGCACAGTTTCAAACCACGGCACACAGGTTTTAAACTTGATTTTCCGAGATTTTCGAGGTAGGAGGTGAAGTACCTTGTGAATTTTTGAGGAGAAATCCTTTGGAAGAAACTTGAAATGCACCGGAACCCTCCAACACTAGCGCGGAAACCTTTGGAGAAAACCCGTCGCGCAGAAAAAACCTTTGTCGGGCCTGTCAGGTTGACCTGTCGTGTGGTCGGGCGGCCTTGTACAGGCACGTCGCGCCAACGTACATGCACGTCGCGCCGACGAAGGGGCCCTGTGTAATTTGCTGCCCAGGCACGTCGCGCTACTTTTTCTAGGGCAAACCTGTGAATTTCCGACCGGATTCTCTTTGTCTCGATGCTAGGGAGGCAAGGGGGTGATTTTTGTTTTGAAATCGACAATATTTTCCCTCAACTTCATTCCTTTATATCAATTCAAAACAAGCCTTTAACGGTCTTCAAACTTTGGGAAATGAATTTTGGTTTGTTTTGACTCTGTTTTGTCTTAAAACAGTGGGTTTGTTATTTGAATATATATACCCGCCCTTTGATTCTGACCCCGAGCTCTGAACTTCGACCAATTAAGTCGACCAACTCCACCACTTCAGCTACGGTGTTAGCCTTGTCTGCAGGTCCTTTTCCATGTAATTCTGTGCCACATTTGTCCTTTGGAATGATAACAAGTGTGTTTGTTATAAGACATATAAACAGTGATAATTCATCAAAACAAAGTCCTTCTGCCTAATCATAAGATCATATACCCATTTGCCTCCTCCATCCGAAAAGACAAGCTTGTAGAATATGAAAACAGGGCTTTTTGATAAACAGCCCTTACTTTGTTTTGATCAGTGTGTTAAACCCTTTTTTGTCAATAGAACCATTTCGTGACTGAACTATGTTCATTGTTTTCCTCTCTTGGCGATTGTTAGCAAGGAAGGGCTATTCATAATGCACCAAAAACATTTGAAAGCTGTAAACACCATTTCTTGAAAGGCGCTTCTTTGGACCTTTGGTGTATGATATTGTTTTGTTGCTTGACCCTTTCCTCAAGGAGAAAGTCTTCTTTTTCGTATCAGTGGCACACATATATTCAATATTGTCTCTTTCCTACTGTAGGTATAGTTTGACAGATAGTTCTTTGAAATAGGAGTACCAATATCTTTGCATCACCAACACTATCATTCATCTGTGTAATGACCTTTATTCCTTTTTGGTGTCCTTCCACTGCTTTCTTGTATCAATCAGTTTCAGCAACCTGCAGTAGCTTTGGCCATCTACTCATGCATGGAGGAGGCTCTTCATTAGGTAAGGTATTTGAAGGTTTTTTAACAATTCTTTTCGAGACATCCTTTCTCTGAAGGTGATGGTAAGTAAACCACTTGGAAAACATCAGTCTTAGCATCTTCACTTGCAAGCATCATTGTGTGTCAGCAGAAACCCTAGCCAGAGTAATAATGTCTCCCTGTACTGTCCTAAGGGTGATTGAGATATTTGGCTTGTTCATCTCATGATTGATTACTTGACAAATAACCTTTGTGACTATGAAGGTCAGTGCTTTCTTGAAAAACCAAGAACTTTCTCCTGCCTGTGTAATGGCATTGGTTATCATCTGTTCTATTTGATCTTGTGGACAGACAGGGTACTTATGCTTTGGAATGTTTACTGATGACAGGCCTTTCTAAAGTTTCAACAATTTACCTGACTTGAAAGTTTCAGATGATCTCTTTTATCAAATCAGACTCTCCTTTCTTTTGAGCTAGCATATTTCAAGCTCCATTCCTGTTATGATCATCAATTACATTCATGAAACCTGAAGATATTGTTTCATTGTTTCAGTAAAGGCAAACCTGGACTTTTGCAACCTTCTGAGTCAAAACTGGCCTGCGCCCTCTGCTTATGGATGAAGGAGGCGCCCTAACCCTCTGCTTGTAAATGAAGGAGGTTCTGGGCCTTGACAATTTACCATTTTGCTGAGACAGTGGCGACCCTTTCTTACTGTGATTTTCATGCTGGAAAGAGATGTAAGGTCCTGATGAGTAGCTTTCTGTTTTGCAGACATATCTAAAGGCTCAAGTTACACTTAGAAGCAGCTGTTCCTCTAACTGTAAACTCAAACATTTACTCCATGAGATGAAATATATTTCTTGTCTTTGTAGAACCATAGAACACTGTGGGAAAACCTACTAGTCAGCTTGATATTGGGCTTGATGCAGTGCTGAGATCTAGGGGTTGTGAGTGGCGCGACTTAAGGCTGTTTGTCAATTTCATTTGCAAAGTAAGGGATCAGTCATGGTAGGTCTGCTGCAGATGGAGGCTTTTTGGCTTTTTGATGATTGCCAAAGGTGAAATGTCCTAAAACGCCACTTCCTAACATAGGGGAGACTATTGAAACAGATGTGGATTTTCCTTTTAAAGCTGATGGGCAGGTCAATAACGCTGAAGCTAGATAGGATTGTGATATGAGGTTTTGATATTCGACATGGGCGAACTGGAAAGGTAGAAAGGTGAAAAAAGTTTTTAGGAGGGTTTTCTGGATGACATATTGACATAAGGAAATCAGTTTCTAGAAAACTCAGCTGTAGATATAGTCATCACTAACATGTAAAAAATACTGATGGCTAAACGGATCTAGAGGAGAGTGAATTTCCATCATAAGCCTGGTTGATGGGACCTGTTACACCGCCATTACGGACGATTAGGGCCCTTCTTCATGGGGCCAGAGCCTCTGGTCCCGGCGACCACCGCTGTGTGGAGAGAGGAAGCTACCGATCAAGACTTTAAAACCATCCTTTCTGTTTGGTGTCCTTTGGCCTTAATTGGGTATAAAGGGACTAGTTTCCCAATAAAGATAATGAGGTGTGTTTGCTTATAATATGTGAATGAATGAATGATTTAATCTTCTTTATAAGGTTCATTAAATATATATATTCTAATATTTGCAGGATTGTTCTAATTTTAAACAAACCTTGATATAAAATGATATGTAAAAATTAGTGTTAATAAAGATCATTCGATAGTTGAAAGAAATTTCAAAAATTAATATAAAAAACGATTATTTACAATTGAAATAGTTGATAGAAACAATTGTGAGATATATATCACATTCATTTTGGTCAAATATAAAATAAGGAATTATAGATAAACATCGATTACGAGAAGCACATTTAAAATTCACCTATAATAACCAATCTCATACATAATATAGATAAAATATTGCTATCAATTGAAGAAATAGAACTCAACATAACATGGCAGAAATACCATATATGTGTTGTACTACTCATCGAATCAATAGTAATGGCACTATATTCAAGTGAAATAAATTCAATGAGTAAAAAAAATGCAACCAGTTAAAAAACACAATAGAGAGAAAACGGACTGCCATTCCCATTAATTCATCAGGCACTCTTGAGCATAAAAAAATTGCATTCACTTTGCAAATGTTTTAATAAAATTTTAAGTCCTTCTCTGGTAGCAGAAGAGTTTAAATACTAAATCAATAGGTTAAAAAATAGCTTAACATATGGGTGCAGAGGGAACAACAACGCTACTCATGCTGATAAACTAAACTACAATATAGAAATAAAGATAACAATATTAACAAGTGGTGACATTATTTAGTCATTTGATCTTTAAGGTGTGGCAGATATCACCATCTGGCTTGGTGATTGTTTTGTGTTATCCCGGATCATTGCCTTTAAACACGACATTTGATACGGAAATTTTTCTTAGTGGAATCGATTAAGGAATGTAGATTCCTTCCACTAGTGATGTGGTTTGATAAAAAATTTAAAGTACTTTTCTTAGTTAATAAGATTTATCTTCTTGATAGATTTTTCACTGTGTCTCTATGCTTAATTTCAACATGTTTTCCAATAGTTTTATTTCAGGATTCTTGTTTGTATATTCTTCCATCGCTCAACGTTTAGATATTGCTCCATTAATAGACTCCAATGATCTCATTTGCCTGAATTTTTCCGCCTTGTTCTTCTTGTTGCCGTCTCAGGCCATTTACACGAGTCTTTAAATAAAATATCTTTGTCAAACTTGTCCGTTTTTGGAGATCAAATTTCTTTCCTTTTTGAGATTCTTGCCATAGAATGAATTCGAGAAATTTTATTTTGAATCTTTGCATTCTAGGGTCTTTCTTATTTTCCACTTGTTTGGATCAAAATTTTACTTGTCTCACAATATGAATTGGTAGCTAGTTTAAACAAAAAGTCTCTTTCTTTGTGCTTCAATTTTGTCATTCAGTGCATATTTATAAGCTTTCCATTTTGAGCGGCTTTTAAAAGCTTATCCTTCTTCCTCTGTCTGTATCCTTCTCGGTACTTCATGATGTAACTTTTAATATTTCAAAAGTCTGTTCTGGTAGCCATTTTAAATGTCAATTTGTTTATTGGAATTAAGCTTTTCTTGTTCCAGGACTTTCTTTCCAACTCTTGAAAATTTATCTTCCTTTTGTTTGAGCGAAGTTTCATTTATGCATTGCTTTATCGATCGTAGCAATTTCATATGCACCATTGTAGTGATTTTGGTAAGATATTATGGGATTGAAAAGGTATCTTTCCGGACAACATCTACTAATTCATTATTGAGAGTTGTCAATGTTTCATCAACTCTTCTTCTTTTCCTCCTCTTTACTACCCATCTTGTGAGCTGGTGTAAAGAAGCATCTGGTGATGTTTATCGTATTTAAAATTATTTCTTCTATTGGGTAAAATATATTCTCTCACCATTCTTGAAGCTCTCGTATTTGTAGAAATTATCATTGTTGTCTGTTAGTTTAGGTTTTCTTGAGAGTTTGAAAATTAGTGGAAGTCCTTGGTTAGGATTGGATGGTGTCTCTAGTACTCGGTGAACTTTTCCATTGTATTTTAAAATGATCTGCTTGAGATTTTACCTTTTGTTTAGGTGTAGCTTGAACTTGTTGAACCATATTTTGAAGATGATTTTGGCAATTCGACTTCTGTTTATCGGTTGTATGTCAATTCCTTTAATTTTCGTCTTCAATTATCTTCTCGGGACTCTCGAGTTTTACTTTGATTCCATTCAGAATGATACCGAACTTTGAGATTGGTGTTGTGAGACAGTGCTCTGAATCCATTGAATTTTCTTATGACTAATCCTGCGGCGTCTCTTTTCTTTGTCCTCTAAGCGATGCGGGAGTTGGCCTTAAGAAATATTCCCATTAGTAATAAGTCCCATTCAGGGTTGTTTTCTAATCTCTTGTTTCTATACTCTTGAAAAAGATTTAAAGTACGCCTGGCAGGTTTGCAGATGCCATTTTTTAAAACTTGTCTGTAAATTTCTCAACTCCTTCAAATAAATAATCAAACCTTATCAATACTGGCCATGAAAGGTGAGTTTAAGATTGGTGGTGATGCAGGACAACATCATTTGTATCATCATGTCCCATAGCCTTCATCTGATTCCCAGTGATAATTTTTGAATTTCATGTCGCTGCCTTTATTCCATAAAAAATGAAATGCACACCAGCATATGGGAATGTAGGCAAATGGCACCTTACAGAATCTATGAGATGGCACATTATACCATTTACAAGAGTTTGATATACAATTTATCTAGATAGGGACATAACAGGACATAGTAGGTGAACATGAGAAGAAAGCTGCTCCTAAAAACTTTGATGCTTAGTAAAATTTTTCTCTCCAAACCATACGCTGCAAATTATAATATTGCATTGGCTTCCTTGAAATTCCTGGGTGCTCTCATTAAAAATGGTCTGATGGATGAAACATAACTTCATGACAAATATTATAGAAATTAAAAATAAATTGAACTCCCAGGGCTTTATGATAAATGTGAATAGGGTTAGGTGGGTAGTCCATTTCCAACCCATAATAGGAAATTTAGTTGAAAACATATAGCCTCCATGATATATGTGCTCATGTAGAAAGGAGGGTTAATATAGTTGAAAAGACTCTATTTGTTCTTAATCACATGGTTTTGGTGCTCGAATAAATTTTTTCCCAATTCCTTGTTGGTGAGATTAGTGAACACATAAATTAAAGAAACCAATTCGTGGAAAATTTAGTAGTATCAAGTCTAGAAAATAATACGCATCATTTCTACTACAGCAGAGTAAGGTGATGGAAATTGCGCTATTAGTTGCATATAGAACATCCGCTTTAACCTTGGTCTTCGTATTTATCATACCACTGCTAATATTGAGGTCTTGATTCTTGCTAAATATTTCCGGAAAGCTTTATCATAGGTTTTATAGCATAGGAAAATGATACATTGTTCACATATCCTAAGGCGTAAATGGTGCTTATTCTCTAGTTTGGAATTCTTGAATGTCTTTATCACCTTGTGTTGAGATTGTCAGCTTGACGTTTACCATATCATTGTATGGTGAGATCATCTTGGGTTATCTCTTGTAAAAATAGACATGTACTTTGAATTGAAAGGTTCTTGTAGGCTTATCATCTACGTTGTTGTTTTATTTATGGTTCTCTTGGATGTTCTATATTTATTGATTATATACATGGCTTCCATGAATATTTCATACGCTAACCATTTGCGTGGTTTCTAAAAATAATTGGAAGCATGTTTGAGCTTTCGATGAATGCTTGAACGATGATTTGAAGTTTCTTTATCATTTATGTTGATATTCGCTTTGTAGGTAAGTTCATAATCATTAAGACAAGTAAATTAGGTGAGATAGTGAAAAGGAACATAGAACATAGTTCGTCTTGCAAATAAATAAAAAACGTGCTTTTATTTGAAATAAGCTTTGGGGAAGATATCGAATTGTTTGAACCACTGTACTTACATTGAATGCTCGTTAATAACCCTTAAATCATTTGTCAAATATTTTATGTCTTTTAGTATATACATTCGAGCGATCTAAATCATTAAATTTTTAACGGATTGATTGATTAAGGATCATTTCAAGCGGCTTTAGCTAATTAATGTGCTGCTTCGTTCAAATTTTATTATATATTATAAGTCTTAACGTAATGTATACGAAAATGCAATTTGTAATTGAACATCACCGCGCGAACGGATATAACATAATTTGATTTGATAATGGAATGTGATATGTACTAAAACCATTTCACTTTGTATTATTTTTGGATACGTTTCGTTGTTAGTTTATTGTTTTATAAATTAAATCACTTCGCAATTTCTTTTAATATGATATAAATTTGTCTTATAAGGAGGTACGACACGATTTATAACTATAAGCATTTTCTTAATCTTTAAACGGGGAACATCATATAATTAAAGGTTGGGCGCTTGCCTCGCAATTGAGATTCCATATGTGTTTAACATTTTAACTTTTGAGATTTGCAATTTAGCTAGTCGCAATGAAATCAATAATAAAAAATTGTTCATGCCTTTTATTTCTGAATTTTAGTATAGGCGAAATAATGTTTCCTAAACTCTCTTGTAAAGGTCCCCATTTTTTATTCATAACTTTACTCGTCATTTAAAATACCAATGAAGTTGTTTTATACAACATATACAAGGACAGTCTGGGAAATTAGGTGGTGGATTTAGATGGATCTATAAGGTGGAAAATTTATTGCAACTCAAAAATAGAAGAAAAAGAGATCAGCGCCTTAGAAATAAGCCACGTCGAGGGTGAAAACTCCTTTGTTCATAAATATGAACAAATCTTGGATGAATACAAATGAAAAGACCTCCTTCTATATGTGCCTTGGGAGTCAGCAAGTTCACATACTGATCTCTGATAAACATAACAACTGTAATAATGCTGAAGACTGCAATAATAACGTATTTGAATTAAAGGTATACACAAAAGCAAAAATAAAGGGCTGCAACACGCAACAATGAGAATACACTAGTAATATGAGGACCTAACATATATCTCCTTCAAAAAATTGTTGTCCTCAATGTTGGAGTAGCTACAGGTATACCTTATAAAATTTTCATCATACGCGCAGAATTTTTAATTAGGTAAGTTCTTCCCGCACTCTAAATTAAGTCGATTTCTCGTAGCTATCGAGTTCTTGTTTCGCCAAACTACTTGATTTCAATATGATTTTTCCTTCCTCATGTGTCAAATTCTGGTAATATTGTTTGAGCTGGAATTTTTCCACCTATATTAAATGTTTAAGCATGAACGGAAAAGCGGATGCACTCGCAAGAAGCGAGAGCTCCAATGTGTGTGCCATAGTACTAATATTTTGTAGCACCTTGTAAGGACTGTAATGCTTGCAGGATAATTTATTATCTGTGTCCACATTGCTTGAGGGACATTTGTTTGTATGGTTGTAGCCATAAAAATACCCGGTCTCCTACATCAAAACTTCTCTTCTTGCAATGTTAATTTTCCTATTCTTTCATTTAATTTGTTCCAAATTTACAGGATTATCTACTATGGGAGTTTGAGAGAACTTCTTGTTCGTGCTGTCGATGTGAGTCTTCCACTGTGAACCTTGGGGTGCCTCTTGAGCGCTAAGGTATGATGGATGGTGGATGATATCCATAAAGTGTTATAAATGGGGTCATTTTGTGCATGTGGAAGGAAGTGTTATATTACACCATTCGGCGAGAGGTAACCACTTGACCCATTGTGTTTATTTATCGGATACAAAACAATGAAGATATCCTTCAAGAATTTATTCACTATCTTCATTGACCATCATATTGAGGATGATAAGATGAGATGTGAGCTAGTTGAATACCCAAATAAGAAAATAATTCTGTCAAAAAATTCAGGTAAAATGGGATCTCTGTCATGATAATCTTTGGGTATCATGACATGAATTATTGCATAAATGTAGTAACGACTATACTTTTTAAATGGATAGGACTAATTTTTAAAAAGTGTATGAATACATGGTACGTCTGTCAAAATATACCACCATGATGACATACTCATTCGGGCTTAAGTAAACTTGTGATAAAATCAGTGAAATCTCCCATCGCATTGACTTAGGAACGAAATAAAGGTTGTGAAGATTTGGGGTATTAATTGTCTCACTTTATTTGGTGGAAAACAAACATTCCACAAAATTTTGAATAACGAGTTACAAAATGTCCAAAAAATATTTCTTCTGTGGTAAGTTTTAAAAATCACAGGTGTCCTCCTAAAGGAGAAGTGTGCAATTAAAGGCAATATTTGTTTTTTGAGTTGAAAGGTCCTTTAAATATGTAAAGAAATATGTTTTAGTATGCCATAAGGAATCATTTTTTCCATACTAAATGTATCATATGTGCTAATGATCCAAATAGAAAATAGCATCCACCCATGGTATTCAGCTATACAACCACTTCATCACCACTGAGAATTTACCCACAGTATTGTAAATGGCATCGACCCATGGTATTCATCACCATTGTATTTATTCGTCCATGGTATTGTGAAAATGACATCTATCCATAGTATTCATTCACCCATGGTATGTATCCACCCATGGTATTCATCCACACACTTAAATTCTTGACGAGTATTGTAAGTGGTATTGACCCATGAGCATAACGCGTAAGTGTCCACCCTTGGTATTGTAACTCAAAAAAGCGATAAATAACAAGCCTCACTTTGTAAAATAATGATTGTTCTGTCTCTTTATAAATTCTAATTTTACGAGGATCTTGTCGGATCATTTAAATTTTTCTTAGGTCTTGGGAGCTCTTTGAGTCCGGAATCGATGGTACCATATTCGGGTTGCTGGTCATGGGAATAGGGTTTGAAGCATATTTTGGTTTCAATTTTGGCGCGACAATCTTCCATAAACTCATGAATTTTTTGGGCTTGGCGAAATTGGAATAAAATATAAACTTTTGATGAAAAAATTTTACAAAATTGAAGACCGGATGGATTCATGTAAAAATTTGAACAAAAAAAAAAATGGCCCGAATTGGAGTTCGGATGAGGGAATGTCGTTGATTCTTTACTCATCAGTATTTGTAGAAAGAATTTACCGCGACAATTCATGGATGGTAGCTCTCCTGTCATTTTTTTTTTTTTTTTTTTTTTTTTTTTTTTTTTTAGTGTGAGGTGCAGTGACTGTATATACGAGCTCCCCTTGAAAAATCACCGATTTCAAAAAAACAATCGGTCGAATTGGAGTACGGATGTGAAGGTTATCGTTGATTTAAAATCAACTATTTTTCTTTCGAAATTTTTGTAATGGCGAGACAGTTCCGGCCACGAATTTGAGAGTCTAGAAGTCTCAGGATAAGCAGTTCCAAGCATAGGAAGATGAGATGAAGATGTTATAACAACGAGTTATAATATGCTCTTTGGAAGGTTTCGACAGTACGAGTTGTGCCATTTTAATTCTAGGCATTCGGTGGGTTCCCCTTTGGAGACGTGCCCTCCCACCCCACTTTAGTAGGCACCTACTTCACCTTCATCGATTTCGACATAGAAGCATTTAGAAGCAGTTTATTTTGAGCGTGCCCTCCCACCCAAGCTATGTATGCACCTACTACTTCATCAACAATCAACATCATGGTGATGGATATTTTAAAAATCATTCTCATCAAAGTCCATTTTCTGGGCACATTGTTGTTAGTAACGATTGATCACAAGCATTATAGGGTATCTCTATCCTTAGATCTTTGTTTGTCTGTGATTTGGGTCATCCTGACTTACACTTCATCCCAGTCCATTTTCTAGGCATACTATCAATATCTGCAGTTTGGTCTGCAAGCATTACGGGGTATCTCTGTTGGTGGATCTTGCATTCATCAGAACATGGGTTAACTACGAAATTTGCTTCTCTTCAGTGGCTCTTCATGTTCAACAAAGGCTTCTTAGGAGAACTTCACGCAATGGGGACCATTGCTTCTTAAGAGGAAAGGCCATTCCCGAATGGAAAATGGCGGTACCCATGGTATTCATCCACCCATGTTATCCATCCACCCATGATATTGTAAATGGCATCGACCATGGTATTAATCACCCATTGTATTTATTCACCCATGGTATTGTAAGTGACATCTATCCATGATATTCATTCACCCATGGTATACATGTGTAGTGATGGCTGTCCCTTTGTGAAGTTACCCATGGTATTGTAAGTGGTATTGACCCATGGTTTGACCCATGGTGTCTACCTATGGTATTGTAACTCAAAAAAAGGCTATAAATAACAAGTCTCAGTTTGTAAAGGACAGATTTGCCACTGCATTGTAACTTCTCCCCAGGTTATTCTATGACTTGCTAATAAAACAAGTTTCTTTGTGGTTTTATTTGTTGTGTGTTCTCTCTTTTTGTAGCATTCTAATTTTAAGATCTTCTAGGATCCATTTCATTTTAAAGATCTTGCAGAGGCCTCCCCAAGATCCAGTTGCTCTGGATAAACACTGCTTTTGAATGAGTGTCCACATTTATTCATCCTTTTTCCATTCATGGCATCCCTTACTTTCGGTTTAATAAATGGTTGGATGGCTAGAAATGGAACAAAGAAATACTTCACCCTCTTCATTCTTTCTTGAGAGTGCATACGCAACAACATTTGGCTTCCCTTTTTGCAGATGATTTTGCAGTCATAACCAAACATATTTGTGACATTTTCTGTCTTAAGATACCTGGTCTTTTTTCCAAAAAGGTTTTAAGACTATCATGGTCAGTTTTACCTTGAATTGTCTTCATTAGGTAAGGTCACCCTTTCTTTAGTGGATCTCTAGTATTGCTAACATTCCTTCTCATAAATAGCTTTATGTAAATGCTCCTTTGATTGGATAGTTTTCCAAAACAATGGGTCTTTCTTAAAACTGAAACAACACAATTCCATTTCTGGTCTGGTGTTCCACCGTAAAGGTTTGTAGTCACAGTGTAGCTAAGACGAGTGTAGGCATTTCCTCTTTAAGATGTTTAAAGATGTTCTTAGTTGCTTCAGGGTCAACGAAATGCATGTTTTATTAAATAATGTTATTAAATTGTTTCTATTCTCCCATAATTCTTAACAAACTTGCTATAATACCTTGTGCTTAGAAATCCTAGCAACTACTTTGTGTTTGTGGGAATATCCATTCATCGGTGGCTTTAATTTTGTTAGGGTCTACCTTAACAACCTCGTGAGATATCGTATGACCCATATGTTCCACTATTTTGTCCCAAATAAACATTTTGATGTTTTTTTGCATATAATCGTTTCTCCTCCAATAGTTCCGACACCTTGTCAGCATGTTGAACAATTATTGAAGGTATTTTGTTGCGATTAGTATATCATCAAAAAATACTACTTCAAATTTTTTTTTTTCTAGAGGAAAAGTTTGAAAATGGAATTCATAAACCATGAAATATGAAAGGTGCATTGGTAAGGAAAAAGGCATGACAAAATTCATAATGACCCTCGTGAGTTCAAAATGTTGTTTTGAGAATATCTTGATCTTAAAACAATTTGATGATATCTGGCTGAAATCCAACAAACAAAATCAAATTTCTCCATGTAAATTCATACAATAATTCATCAATCACGGAGTAGAAATTTGTCTTTAATAGTGAGCTTATTTATCTCCCTATAATCTGGACCCATGTGCCATAGTCCATCCTTCTTGTGCACAGGCCTTGGGCAGGAGAAAGGCATGACTACTACTAACATTTTTGCAATCATGCCTCTTTTGTACATAAGGATATCTATAAGGCTTGATGTTTGGAGGAAAACTTCATGGAATCAAATGAATAGCATGATCATGATCACCGAATAGGTGGCAGTCCTTTGGGATTTTCAAACACCTTGGAATGATTTTCAGGTCTTTTTGGAATCTATAGAGAAATAGATAATGATTTGATGTTGGAAATTCATAGTGAGCATAATTGTGAAATTCGCCTGCGTTGTTCTTTCTTAAAAAAAGCTTTGTCATGACATTAGAGCTTATTATCTTTCTCGACTTCCACTGCCAATACATAATTCGACTTCCTTTCCCTCCAAAAAAACATTTCAAGAAAAGTTCTTTGAAAATTAAAATCTACCATTCTGACCATTTGTAACCATTGTACTCCTAGTACAACATCAACACCTCCATTGGAATGGAAAACATTGGACTATTAAATATTGTATTCTCCCATGGTTGGCTTTGATATTGGCATTTTCAAGAAATTTATATTTCCTCCGGTTTCAACTTGTCTGCTTGACATTCGGTGTTGGGTACAAGGAAACAATTCAATTCTTAGCTACCTTACAATGAATAAAATTATAGGTACTACTTTTGATCACTCAAGACTATTACCTTTTCTTCTTGATGTACGCTTCTATATTGAGAGTTTGAGGAGTATTAATTCCGCCAATGCATTACACGATATGGTGGACTCATTCTTCTTCTTCTAGGGTTGTTTCATGGTGTGTCTCTTTTTTTTTTGAAGTTTCTTGTTCATTTTATTCCTCTTCACCACAATCTGTAAAATAATTTCTTCTCGGCCTTGTGACATTGGAAGCGCATTTTCTATCACCGCCCATAACAATCCCTTTTCTATTTTTTTCTTCCAAAATACATTGCTGTGTGTCCAACCTTGTGATTGGCAGAAGTCCGGGGTAGCAACACTTTGTCACATAGATGTGAGTGATAGGCTTCCTTGTGTACGCCATAATTTTAAATTCAATTTTTTTCTTGCCAACCTAAATGCCTTCTCTAATGAATCGATTTCCCAAAATTGAACCTCATATTAGATATTTATCCTTTAAAATCTCTGTGAAGACATCTCATATAATACTCCCAAAATGGGTTTTCTGTTTACTATTGGGAGTATTTTGAAGTTATTACCAATGTCGGGCTTGCGGTCATGAGCGAGGAAATCGCAGGCAATGAGCGAGTGTAAAATAACATCATATCGGCAGATGAAGAAGAACCTCAAAAACAAGATGGCCTATATTCTCCTTCCCCCGAGTGGGGAAATGCAGCAGTGGGGCATAAAATTGTTGTCTTCAAAAAATAACGCTATACAGAACGAGAAATAGGACTTCATGTCCCTTAGAATACATGAAATAAAACTCACATGCAGAATTAGAGGTGAAACAAATCACTCTAGCCAACATAAACGCGTGTAGATGTCTGAAGTCAGTACGGCTCAAATAAGCCAAACCCCATAGCCTAGCTTTTGAGAAAGTCTGTGAATCAAGAATAGTGTTATTTTTATGAGGGAATTTGTCATAACGACCAGCTGATGCAAGATAGATGCGGGGTATATAATGCATCAATGGCTAAGAAAATTGAGGATTCTCCCCTTCTTGTAAAAATAAGAAGTAGCAACAAGGGTTTCTTAAAAGCACGATGTACAAAAATGAAGATCTGGGGATATGGATCTAAAAAAGTAAGTTTCTTTCTTATTTACTAAATAAATATGGTGAAATATACAAGTGACAAAAGAAGAATGAAATAAAAGGCTCCGGGAGAAAGGTTGGGCGTTTTCTCCGAGAACTAGCTCACAAGAAAGGGATCAAACCTTGCAGCTGTTGCTATGAAAAAACCAAAGCGCGATTTCCCCACAGTGCGTGCTTTGTGGTTGATGAACTCAATTGGCCACTTTCCAAGATGTCAAGTAGGATAAAACCTCACCGTACGGATCTTGCAAAGAAAAGAGAACTCCCTCCTCTGAAAGATAAGCTCAGAGCTAGTGTTGTGAATCTCACTTTGCACACCCAACAACATAGTGTTCTTTGTTGCAAGAATAACATTGTGGTGATGCTTAAGAATTGCTAGGCCTCAAGCACAGGATATGGGAGAATGAAGAACAAAACTCCTCAAGTGATCTCTCAATAAGAGGAAAAGGGAATCCCTAAGCAGGAATGCCTTGTGCTGAACAGCACGCATACATGGCTCAATGAGTAAGAGGAAATTCTCATAAGTGTCCTGATAGACATGAGAAATGTAATCCATAAGATAACCCCAAAAGTCTTCCATCTTTTATCCTTAGTGTTTGTGAGCCTCCTCACCTTGGGTCCCACCTATTAGGGTTTCCAACACCATGTGAATACATTCCCTCCAAAAGTGTGTTTGTCTTCTTCTCCGGCAAGCCACTCCTTCTTGGGTAGCATTGTTGAGCGAGTGGGCTTTGATGCAAGATCATCATGATCCTCTTCTGTTCACACATGGGGTGAAAATCGAGCCACCAAGTTATCCCCTTTTCACACAAGAGGGATTTTATGTCAATGCAAGTTAAATATGGGTCCTTTTTCCCATTTATTCATCTACTGAGTGCAAAAATCAAAATCTAATATTCCAATTTAACATGCTAATTTTAGGAATATTACGGTCCTCCCTCTCAAGGAATTTCTTGTCCTCAAGCAAGTGCAGAGATGGTAAGGTTATGTCTCCTCCCTCTCCCTGCAACATATATGTATGATGATCTCCTCCAAGTGAAGATGATATATAACCAATGAATCCTCATAGTGCCTCTCCCAAGAAAACAAATTAGCATTTGGTGGACACCCCAAATGGCTATCATCATGCGAAGTAACATGTAAGGAGACAATATGTCTTCATCTGGGGTCCTCCTGAGGCATGGAGCATATAATGCATGGAAATCCTCATTCCCAAGTGAAACCTCCACCTCGAAGCTATCATCCATATGAAATGGTCACCCTCCAGCTTGGCAACTCATGAAGAATATCACTCCACCTTTGTCATGTAGAATAGGTGGGATAAAAATGCGAACATGGTAGACAGAATGGCCACTACCCCCATCTTTGTATTCCTCTCCACTTAAGATATGTGTAGAGAATTTTCTGATCCTGGGCTATAATAATGCTATCCTCAAATGGTGAAGAAACTGAACACTCCAAAGGTCCCTTTTCTAGCGTTGTGCTTGAGATGGCCCCAACCACCTCATACATGATGGATAAGAAATCATCTTCATGTGGCATCCCATCCATCTCACAGCTCCTCATAAATAAATAAAGAGTTTTTTGTAGAGGCCATGTCTCTTCATGCTCCCCTTGGAGCTTGTAAATGCAGAAAATGTCAAAATGCTCCCCACCAAGGAGCACATCCACCCAATGTGTTCCTCCTCCAATCTGCTCCCCATAAAAGGAAAAAACAAAAATCAAAAAATGGGCTCATGATTAGCATCGAAATAAAAAAAGAAAAGTGAAGGTTTCATGTGGTGCTGGAAAGTACCAATAGTCTCCCAAGTGGCCCCAGCGCAGTCCTTCCCACTGCGACAAAATGGGCAAGTTGTTGTCTCTTGACTTGGTTTCGTTAACATGTGAAGTCATCACACCACTGATAAATAGTAGATGGTTGAGTATATCAGGCGGGCATACAAGAGTGACTGAAGCTTTCACTGGATTATGTAATAGATAGTTTGTCCATCATAATAGCTAGCCAAAATAGTCCACTTGGAGCCTAAAGAAAGAACACCCGTTCGTAGAACAATGCATTGCAAGAAGGTGGTAAGAGCATGCAAATATTTTGTTGAATAATCACTAATGGTAGAAAAACAGAATTCTTACCATATGTTGAAAACAATATGGTGACAAAATCCACGGATGGATCCCCCATGGTGGTATGACATACCCATATGAAGAGGGAATGAACACATCTTGCGCGAAAATCCTCCTTCTCATGCGGAAATCAAAGTCGAGGAGAACATACCATAGTGAAAAATAAGTCCAACCACTACTCTACCAATCTCCCACTCCTCTTATGCCACCAGTGCATCAAATATGAGTGATCTGAACACTCCATCAACAGTTCCTACTCCAAAGTGACGCGTTGTTGGCCTATGCAAATAGCTCCGCCAACTCATAAATCCATCCTTTGACGGCCACCCCATGTCAAAGACTTCTCCATGTGTTCTTGCCCTTTAAAGTTCCTTCCACGGTTGAAGTACTTCAGTTGTCTAAGGCTAAGGAGTAGCCTCCTTGCACTACGATAGTGTCATCCCCTATGTGACATCATGCCAAGTGTGAGATCAAATCTGTGCCCGCTCTCTCCCAATCCTCCCAAAGAAACAAAAACCTTTTCTGCCTCCTCATACCTCCTCATACAACCCATGTGGTGAAAACATAATGATCACATCATCATAATGCATCCACACCGCCTTTCTCCCCCATGATGCAAGTACTGCCTTACCGAAGTACTCCTCCCACATACCCTTGGAAAAAGGATATGTCTCATGATGGCAAACTCTTTCAAGAGTAATAACGAAATTTTCCTCTTGCATTATCATGTGTTTGCAAGTGGATCTCGACTTCTTGTCTCTATCCCAAACTCCACTTGTCCATGAGTGGATGCCTCCTACCATTATCCATCTTGGTAGTCCTCAAAGAACATTACCACTCCTCCCATATTGGATTTTCCTAAATGATTCGTTGGGATTTTGACATGCAACTCCTTGGAGATATCTTAGAAAAGATCTCACACTGGTAGCCATATTGAATCCATAGGGATCTGATGAGTTAAAGGAAAATATATACTTTGCACTACCATTTGACGTGGCATTGTAACCTTCCTCCATGGTGTTTGGTTTGGCTCCTTCCAACTTTCAAAGATGAATCTGCTGCCCTTGTATGGTAGACATGATCATGACATTCTCAAAGGTTGCCGCTCAAAACTCAAGAACATGTAAAACTCAACGATGATACATGAGATTGATAAAACCCATCCACCTCCTTGAACAAATAAAGATTTTCAGCAGCAATGCAATCTATGTCTGTCTGGGCGGTGGCTAATGGATCACGGGTCATATGAAGACAGAAATTCCCACAATTCTGAAAACGGTGCCAGCTAGGCAAGGCAGAAATGTTTACATGGTGGATGCGGGAACCTCTTTGTCTCACTGTGGGGAAGCTCCTCCCCTCCAATGTAATAGCTGCCTAATTACGATACAGAAAGGAAACATCTCCAGGCGCGATGGCGCGCCCGTGCTTGTCTCCTCCCATGGTGGTGTTGGGTGCTCCTCATACCCAGCATTTATAAATAAGGACTGGTAGGCTATAAAGTGAACTAGAAAAAAAAGTCACTCTTGTGTAGCTTAATGGTAGCCACCCAATGGTGGCCACCATACGGTGGACACAGCTTCCTGCGCATCACCACCGCCGGATGAAGTAGGAAGAGTACCTCAGCTTCCTTGACATAGAATCTTGTTGTGATTGTTACTAAGGCTATGGACAGCTGGAATCTCGCTGTCTTCCAGTTTCTCTTTGTTTGGGGTCTTCTTCTGGGAGTTGAATAAATAGGGGAAAATCATAGGGTCTCTTTGAAAGCCCTAGGACAACTTTGCATTTACAATGCCTGGGGATTTCATGTCTCGTGAATACTCCTTTCTCTCCCACTTCCTCTATGAGAGCAGGAGAGTGCATGCATCACTCCCCTATGCTGCCTCTGAAAACCTTCTAGAGAGTCTCCCCGCTACCGACTCTCTCCTCCTTGGAAACCCTCTTGAAATTTCCAATGCATTTTTTCTTCTTTCTTCTTAGATCTAAAAATGGATGAGAGTAATCTCACATCCTCTCCCATCATTTTTCTCCTCTCCTTCTTATCTTCTAATTGGATATAAAAATCATAAAATAAGCCAATATAGCAACTATGATACCATGTAATATCCCAAAAATGAACGGCTACACTGTGAGGTCGCTTTGAGATTATTCTGTTAACAGAGCTTCAGCAAAATCATGAGCACTTTTAGAAATATGGTGACAAACAATTTAAAATAACATCTGTCATCAGTTGAAACATAGCAACAGAATGATGGCTACCATTGTCACCCAAGTGAGAAATGTCATTGTCCTGGGGCATAAAATAAAATAATCTTGGAAAATAACATATACAAGTGAAAATGAGTCTTGGATCCCTTATAGTACATAATCTCTGGCATAAAGTTGAAATTATAAAGTGAAAAAAATCCTTCACTTCAACGACATAAGCTAGATCTCCCCAAGTCAATAAAGCTCAAATAGCCCAAACTTGCTAGCTAGCGCGAGAAAGTAATAAATAATAAGCGTGGCCCGCGGGGGTTTATACGGAAAATAATAGAAATAAGATAGATATAGATATAATACATCAATGGAACAGAAAATAAATTATACATATACAAAATAAAATATTAGCGGGGTTTAATAAAAACACAATTATTAAAAAAATACGAAGGAGTGAGATGGGACCCCGAAAAACCGAACACACGCGCGCGCGGACCGAACGAACGAACGCGGGCGCGCCGAAGAATAAATACGAAACACGGGAGAAAAGGTGTGCTTTCTCCAAGGAACTACGCTCCACAGCGAGGATAAACCCCGCATTCCAACAAAACAACCGCGATTTCCCCCCATACAACTCAGGTTGCAACGGATGGGAACTCAGTGGCCCGCACAAAAAAATTAATAAATAGCTTGGAACCTCTCTTCTCAGGATGCGCGGGGGGCTCCATCTCTGATAAAAACAAAGTGGTGTTGTGAGTCTCCACTACCCGGCCATTTCGTGTTCTGTACAAAAATAACGTTGTAGTTGTGGGAGGTGCGACCTCGAAGCCGGATAACGAGACAAGCCAACATAGTGATCCTGTCTCAATGAAGGAGAAAAGTCCTAAACGTAGATGGCAACGTTGAGCAGCAACACGACTCAGCGATGAGTGTCAGAGTGTCAGGCATGAGAGTGATCTCCCATGGCTAACTGCAAAGTGTTTAAATACCTCCTTATGGTGCATGGGCCTCCTGTCACCATAAGTTCACTAATGAGTTCAACACCATGTGAATACATTTATAAAAGTTGCGCTTATCACCCCCAAACTGAGCCCATCATGTGGGCAGCGACTGTTGACTTGGTCAACAGTGAATCAATGTAGGTATATTGTTCACACATGGGGAGGTGCAAAATCAATACAGGAGTTATACCTTTTACTTTGAAGGAGATTTTGTATCATGCAAAGTTAAAATATGAGTCCTTTTCATTTGTTCATCAAGTTAAAAAATCAAAATCTAATATTCGTTCAACATGATAATTTTAGGAATATTACATCTAATATTATTATCTTGATCTATGGTTATATATTCAATTTTGGAAGTCTCGATGTCTTCTGCTGAACCCTTTTTTAAGTTGTATCAATTGGCTAAAAAGGTGTTTCTCTTTTATCCTCGCGGTATATCATTCCTCTGTAAAAATTAATGGTGACCTTTTTTCACAGGAAAAAAACTATTCGATACCATACAAATGTATTTTTCTAAATATAAAATTCTGATACGCCCTTTGTGTGCATTGAATCGTCTTCTCATCTATATTATATGTTCACAGGACTATGCCAATAAACTTTATCATATCGATATTTTGGAATATGGTGGGTCTTCCATCCAACATTAGAGTTTGTGGAAATCATGATTAACATTTATTTTTTTTTTTTTTTACTCAGCTCTTGGAATTTCCTCTACTATCTTTTCTCCATTAAGAAACATTTCTTGTATCAAAGTTTTCAAACACTTCCATCTTGCTTTGGTCGTTCTTCATGTTTTCCATTTTTTAAACAAACCTTGGCTTCCGTTCTCTTCAACTTTTCAGCTTCCATGCCATCATGCCATTCTTCAAACCATCCAATGTCTTCCATGTCTTTCTTCAAACCATCCATCTTAGTTTCCATGCCTTTCTTCGACTTCATTTTATTTTGAGAGAGAAATTTGGTGCACTTGCTATTGCCCATAATTTTGATATGTCATGTTGCATTCTTCATGACTACTTTTGAGTCGTAGTAGAGCCTTACGAAGGCTTAATGGGTGTTGAATTATTTTTAGGGGGAATTTTATAACCCAGTCTGAAATGTCTGTTCACAATACTGCATGGGATAAATTAAAGAACGGAACTATTTTAATGAACAGCAATTCAGAAAAAATGCACACATTTTCTTGCTTTGAAGGGCTAGTGTTGAGAAGCTTCATTCTCTGTGATTTGGTATCTTCAATATCTAAGGTCGATCTACAACAATAGCCACCTCACAGTCTTGTTCCATTCCATAGGTCCTAACTGATTTGGGATGTTTAGGTAAAGCTATACCCAATCTCTGACAAGCCTGATTATGGACTTGTTTAGTAGTGAAAACTTGTGTCTGTCATGTGCATAGTACTGTGTCCAGTATTCCTCATTAAACAAAATTGACAGAGAAACTTGGCTGTGTGCTTGACCAATTTTTACTCAGGTTTAATATGATGCTTGGAAAGTTGTGGCAGTTTTCCCCAGTTACTATTTTTTTAGTTAAAAATTCTGAAATTACTGCAAAAACCCTAACACGGTCATATATCCGAAAATGTTGTGAACAATATTTGAAATTTTCTGACATTCCTGAGTTTGAGCAAGCGTGATAAAAGTTATTCTAAGCATGGCTAGAAAACTGGACACAAATTCTAGGTGAAATTTTTGGGTGAAATTAGAGCTAAAAACCTAGTTTCAGGATAGTAACTATTTGTAAATATTGCAAACCAAGATACGGAAATTTTTACACGATTTCCTTGTAATTTCGACTTCGCGTGGTAAAAAATTTCAAGCAAGATCTTTGTAAAACTAAATTTATAAGAAAACTCTAGGGTGGCTTTGTTTGAACATTAAGGCTAAGGTCAAAACTGATGCCAGGTAATAGCAAAACCATCTCCAAAATAGAAAAGAGAGATCAATGCCTTATAAATAGGCATTACCACTTGGGGAGAGGTATGTTGCCTTATTCATAAATGATGATTCTTAGGACTGGTGATAGAGAAAAACCTGTTAACATATGCAGAGTCCATGGAATTCTCCATTATAGTCCAGTGTTCTTGTGTGTGCAAGGGCACAGCTGGGTAATATTGGGGTTACGGAGGTGGCAATAAAATGACTGCAGGGCTACACTGTAACAAAAAGGGACACATAGTGACCTTCGGGATGATAGGCAAGGATATTGGGTGTGGAGAAGTACAAGACGTAGTTTTGCTTTACGAGTTCTCCATAAGTTGAGGGATTGTTCGAGGAGAGTTTTGCACCGGATTGGGGTATATCGATTAGATCTATCCTTGCAATCTCGATTACGGATAGGTTAGTAAGATACATCATATGGATGTGAAGGCGCGTTGCTCGATGGATTTATTGAGGAATAAGTCTACATTGAAGCATCGAAGGTTTTGAAACATTTTGACAAGGGAGTGTGTGTGTGGACTCGAAGAGAACATATATGAGGTGGAAAAATAAGCACACCTCATGTTACACGAGATTGACAATTGTTCTTCGGGTTGGGATTCACGAAGTGAAGCGGATGCGAACCTATACCAAATTGTTGTTGTGGTAAGCCTTTGATTATCGTGCTTTATGTTGATGATCTTGTTATAGTAGGTGATGAGCAGCTCATAACTTCTTATAAGAAAATCCTTGAGGTTTGATATGAAGGACATGGGACTCAATATTTCCTTGGTTTGGAGATATAGCGTTAGGATGGGGAGCTATTTGTTTCTCAAGGAAAGTATGCCAAAGAGATTCTAAGGAAGTTCCACATGGAGGCGTAAAACCATGGAGACTCCTCTGCGGGGGGAAGAGTTTGGAGAAGGAGATGCTACTTTAGGTGAGGTAATGAACACTACTATTTACGGAGCAACTTGTGGGACCACTCATGCACTTGGTGAACACACGACTGAACACCACTGCTACGCGATTAACGAGATTAGTCAAGCTGTGATTGGCCCGAACAAGCTATTTTGGAAGGCAGGGAAGCATGTCTTGAGATATCTCGGGGCACTACGGTGTGGATTGTGGTACGGACGCGGAGGAGGGTGAATATTCAGAGCTTCCCGCTGATGCCGATTGTGGCGAAATTCCATCGAAGGGAAGAGCACATCGAGAGGGATCTTCAACATAGGATCGACAACAGCCCACTGTGAGCGCGCCGAAGTGAGCTTAGTTGCACTCGATTCCGGGTCGAGCGGTACATGGCGACCGGTCGGTGACATGTGAGACATATGTATGAGGAAGAATCGCCCATTGGTTGTTTGGTCATTACATGGATCCGACGGTGATACATTGTGATAACCAAATTTGTATAAAAATATCGTTTAATCCAATATTCTGTAAAACTCCAAGAATATTGAAATTCGGTACCACCATCTCATAGATTGTGTTCGGAGACGCATTATGTTACTTCGGTACATTGCTACGGAGGATCGAAGATGCGGATATTATGACGAAGGCACTGTCAAGAACAAATTCGAATACCATAGAGCGGGGATCGGGGTAGCCGGTAATCCCTTTCTTGTTGAGAGGGTGTTGAAAAGTCAACATGAAATGTGTGCTAATTTAATTTCCCTTAATTAAATTGGAGCGATAAATTGTAATATTATATCATAATCACTTGTAATAGTCAATTGAGTGTGATAGACTAGGACGGATCATGAAATTTGAGTTGATGGTAGTTGGTGAGGCATGTGAAGTGATTCTACTTGTTTTAGAGTCCAAGTTGCGATTAGTGTATTAGTTTAATGCATGATAAATCGGTTAACTCAATTCAAGTGATTAAAGTCGGTCTATTGGTTATGGCAGTTGTACTAGTGAGGAAGAGTCAAGTAATTAAATACGATTTAATTCACGTACGTTGATATAACAAGTGACTAATGATTTACTATTAATAGATGCATGCATATCGATTTGATGAAAGATACGATTGAGACGAAGGTTAAGGGATATTGTCTATCGGTTGTTAGTAAATTGTTGGCGCACAATTGAACAATGATAGGATTGCCACTTGATGTGTTGCGCGGGATTTGGAGGGTTGAATTTCCTAATTAATATGGATCAATTGTTCTTACAATTGCGCAAGCAAAAGACAGCTCGATGAGGTTGAAGTTAGCTAAGTGTTGGTCGATTTTTCTCGGATCGGTGTGAGGCAGTTGGTAGAGTGTGAGACTCTTGTGATAAGAGTGCATTGTATTGTTTCATGATTCCTTGGTTGATTATACAATAAAGATAAGGGGTTTTGAGCGGAGAAGCAATATTTCCCCAAGAAAAATATATGTGTTGTACGATTTATTTTCTTCTTTCTCTTTCTTGGTGTGATTGTGCGATTGTATTTTTATTTTCCGAAAATTAACGGTAGAAGGTTTCAATATCTTGCTCTAGAATATTGAATTATCGTATTGAATCTATTGGTATGCATATTGTTTGTATAATTTCTACATTACTTGTTCATCCATATTCTTTTATTAATTCAATACATATAGGGAAGGGGTTTTTGAGCGATTTCTCTCCCTAGATAAATATCTATGTATGTGTGTTAAACGATGTGATGCATGTTTTTATATGCCATTTTCGATTGTGAATTTTCTTGAGTTGATGAGTGAAATTAGATTTGAATCTTATGTTTTAATACATTACATGGAGGGGGATTTTGAATCTACATTAAAATTCTACATGGTATTAGAGTACGAGATTACTAATAGAAAGATCATTCCAAGGCCGTCTTTGCGGGGGGAGGATCGAAAATGGATTTCTGTGGACTAAGGTTCAAGTATTCCCTTGAGGCAAGATCAAAATTGTATTTGGCAGAAGGACCGCATGGAGCGATCTTTAGAAGATAATGGGTTGAAGGAATTTGTTGATAGTGACATTTTGAAACGGCCTTAGCGGTACTCAAAATCTAGTAGAGTGGAAGAAGCGTGTATCCGAGCGAGAGGATCATATTAGAGGGGGTACAGGCCGTATTGTCTCAAATACCAATGTGAAGAAACTGTGTAAAATCTATCAGAAACGTGACGGATCTATTCCAAAGTATTAGCGACCACGGGAAGTTGGCACTCAAGGACAAACTTCGAAGTATCAATATGTAGAAGAATGCATTCAATTCAAAAGTACTTGAGCGAGTTCATAAGTGTTGGTGAGCTTGCATGAGTCGAGTCATAGTACCAAATGATGATTTTGTGAGCTTAGCACTTCTGGGTCTTCCCAGAGTACAGCACAACTACCAAGATTTGGTAATGGGAGGAGCTTCACAAATTGGGAGCAACTGCGGTTTGATTTGGTACCAGGAGAATAAGGGTAGCATACCGAGATGAGACCTCATCTAAAGAAAGAGGAAGATGATTTTGAATTATTAGTCACCAGGAAGGAAGGCCGGGGAGAATTCCCAGGCGGGTTAATTCTAGCCTAGAGAGAAAGAATAAATACTTGTCTAAAATAAAGAGCTTTCTTGTCATTGGTTAGGGCACTATGCCTTCGAGCTGTCCACAAAATAAGGCGAGCAAGAAGGAGCATGCGATGGCGGCGGTGGGTGAATCTCTGGTTTCACAATTGAGATTCGATTTTGCTCTCATTGAATGCATGGCAAGCATAATAATAGAGTCATGTGGTATATGGTATTGATGCTTCGCTCCACATGACGAGGATAGATATTTATTCGGTGACTTGGAGGAGAAATACTCAAACAAAACATTAAGTTTGGAGACAATAGAAGGTACAAAACGCATTGGTATCGATACAATCACATTTTAAAGGGAGTTGGGCTCCCCTCTTAGACTCGAGGATGTGATGTTTGTTCTAGGACTAAAGAAGAATCGTGTTTGTCGTAGTGTTGGAAGAATGTGGCTACGATGTGATATTCAACAAATAGGAGTCACAGAGACACATTGCCACAAGACAAGTAAAGAAGATTGGTATGAAAGTCAAGAACCCATATGCACTTGAGGTAGAAGATGCATGCAAAGCCTTGAGGATCAGGCTAGGGGTCCAAGAGACTTGGTGGTTGAGAGGGAGCATAATTTACACTCTAAAAGTGAACCTCGAGCTGACCTTAGCAAGTTGTGGAGAAGCCACAAATGGAGAAAGAGGAGGAGACAACTAAGTGGAAACATCCTCCAAGCGGATACATCTAGTAGGGGTATATTTGGAGAGCTATTTGGGAAGATGGATTCATGCGACCATACCTCCGAGTGTGAGGTGAGGCAATGTGAAGCAATAGTCCCATGAGTGCATCAGTTTGGGCAAGGTCTGACACGGGGTGTTTTTTTGTCTCATGGATCATTACCTTGCTAAGGACCCAAATTACTCATTGGTAGGAGGATCAATGTTAGTCGGAAACACTAAGATGCCAGGAGGATTTGACGATGGAAAGCAGTCTCATGCTCCTTTTAATTTTCTAATAGACGGTTGCATATTGATTCAATGATTATTTATATATATTTTTATGTATGCTTCTTGGTTGAAAATGTTGTGCAGCACGAAAAACACTGGGGAAAGTGTTGCCTTTGTTCGAGATTTTGGAGTGGGGTATGTGAATCACTTTCTTGCTAAGAAGGGATTGTTGAAAATGAAACAGAAATTTATAATATAATTTTTCCTTTGATTAAATTGGGAAAAATATAGGCGGTATCGATCGGGTTAGATTAGTTGATTTGAGTTGGGGGCATGAACAAGGTTTTCTCGGGTGATTCCTAAATTTTGAGGCCTAGGTTGAGTTAATTTCGGTGATAACAATTTAATTAAGCTAAATTGAGTTATGTTTCAGTTAAACTACTTTTAATTGTTGGAGGAACTAGTGGAGGATAGTAGTGGGGTGTAACCCGGTGTTGTATGGCCCAGTCAACCAGCCTAAGTTAACTCATTGTACGCAAAATTCAATTTACCCAATTGAGATTGAAGTTCGAGCGATGTACTATTAGTTGTAAAATTTTCCGAGTTATAAGTGGTGCTTGCCGCGTCAAAGAAGGTACTAAAAGGAATTGTGCAATTCTCGACAGAAATTTCCCTAATTAATAGGGGTTGGTACTCATCAAACAATGAAAGGAAATATGAGCTTGGAAAGATTGAAATGAGCTAAGTGTTGGTGAAAGTCAATCGGTCGGGCGAGAGGATAGAGAAGATACTTGTGCGGTATGCTCAGCTTGAGCAAGCATATTGTGTTCATCTATATTTATTTTATTAATGCAATACATATGGGAAGGGGTTTTTGAGAGCAATTGCTTTCCCTAGATAAATATTTGTGTATGTGTGTTAAATCATGATGCCTTTTTTTTTATGTGTGTTCTTGATCATGAATTTTCTTCCTCGGATAATTAGAGTATGTTTGAGTCTTATGTTTTAGTACACTAAATGAGTAGTCTTGAATCTACATTAAAATTCTACGATACATCGATTTTAACATCTCCCCATTTTAATCTCTAGCTAAAATTGTAATTAATTGTAGTTAAATTATCTAATTATCTATGTTAGCGAGTTGTGTCGTTATGGAAATAATATGAACTAGATAAATCTTAGGAACAATGTGAATGTGCATAATGTATTGTCTTGATTAATAAAATATGTTGACGCTAACTAGGAAGATGGTGTTGACACAAACACGCAGTACGTAAGGTGGCTAGGGGGGTGCTTCTCAAAGCCTTTCACCTTTGAGAAATTTGAATTCAAGTGTGATCCATTGCCCTCTTACCCAAGATCTCATTGATTGAATAACCTAGTGGTTGGAATAATCACCCCCATAAATGCCCAGAGTTGGGGTGTCGGCTAAAATAGTTACTCTAGGTCGATGGAAGGAATGCTTCGGTAACAGCAGCACCTTTGAATTTCGAAGTTGTACCATGTATTTTTACGGGAAAATGAGGCGAATTTGAGGATGTACAACATCAATCTACATTGATAATGGATAATTATAAAGAGGAGCACAAATATTGCATAGAAGAGAACAGGGAGAATGAGTTGAGAAAAAAAATACAAGACAAAGAAAGATAATAACTTGCATAAGTGGAGTATAAAGAAGTGTAAGTTTAAGAATGCGGATAACTCATGTTATGAGTGGATGACTTATTAAGTTGAAATCGAGCCTCCTAAGCTTGAGAATTACTATTGTGTGAAAAAACATCGAGACCCAAAAACGAGCTGAGAGTTGTGGTTTGGAGCTTTCTCAATGAGAAATAAAGAAGTGAGAAGAGGGTTTTCTAATGGAATGCATGATAGTAAATGTTCCCCTCATATGCTTGTGAGTTAGTTGAGAAGACACCCAAAATCACGGAGAACTGGGCTCAATGTAAGAAGAGACATCTGTTTTTGTATTAATGGCAGGGAGTGGCCTCCACTTACCTTTTACCATTAAGTGATTTTACTCCTTGTGGTAAATTATTACTATATCGAGGGTGGCCAACTATAGAAATATATGGTGTAGTTGAGCTTATGATCAATGGGTGGACAAGCCTCATTCCCAAATGAGTTCCAACTCTTCAATTTTCAGCAGTATTTTATCTTATTGCAATGGAATATTTATATTTGTGAAAGAGTTTCCTTTTTAAATATTACTAGTACAATTTTGTATTAAAATATTAATTTCAATAGTGTATGTTTAAGCGACTTTAGTATAAAGCTGAATAAGAATTTATTGTTGAGTAGTACCCTATTATAGTTGGAATATATGTTTATGTATGATAAAGAAGAGTTCTAAGATTGGGAGATTGATTCTCTTTGTATTCATGTCAAAGTTTGAATGTTGTGAATTAAAGGACATGAGTGGAATGCATACAATATTCCATCTATGTACATTATTCATGACGCATTAAGTATATATATACTTACCTTTGGCTTTATAGTTTAATACACATAAGTAACGCCATTGTATAATGTTGGTTGATTGTCTAATAAAGTATGTTTTGGTCTAATTTGGTTAATGAATTGAATTGTATCATTGCAATATTTTTCATCCATCTTGAAACATGTAGAGGTAAAATTGGAGGAATTAGTTCATGGGAACACTTTTTTTAGTGTGGGTCCTAGTTTGATGCAAAATTAATTTGTAGAAACCTTCCAAAAGTAGTTTGAGACATCAAGTGGGGTTTTAGGTAATTTTTTTTTAATAAAATTCCACATGCCCTAGGTCTATTCTACATAAATATGTTTCCAATGGTGCCAGGGTACGTCACAATCGGTGGTACGTAATCCAAAAGTTATGCCACCCAAAAGTTGAACTTCTGTTTAACCACCTAGATTCAAGAGGATGTCACATTATCCCCATTATTCATGGAAAAAGGGGTCAGCCACATGGTAACGATGAAAAATAATCTATAATAATAAAATTGTAACTCACAATTTAAGAGTTTAAGGGTAAAATTAACCCTTTAGTAGGGTATCGGGATGTGTTATGCCCAAGCCACTGGGAGAAAAAGAGTTCCATTCTATTCAAATGCATTTGTTCCATAAAGATGAACAAAGTAGATGAGAGTGGATACGAAAAGGTAGATAGTTTATGTGTTGTGGCATCCTGAAGCCTAGTTTTACTCCTTTTGCACTTGTCCATTTCCATTCGAGAAAGAACGAAACAAGAAAACCTCACCTTGTAAAGCTAGGTTTTCTTTCGAAAGGAGTTTTAATTATTGAGTAAATGTTTGTTGATTTTGAGTTTTAATTTTTTTTCTCTGTTTTCATGTTGCTTATCAAATGCTTGCATAAGCATAATAAGATAATTAATGAATTCAAATATCTAAAATAAATAACCCTCATAGTGTAGATTTCAAATTTTTAAATATATTTTAGTTGTTTTATTGCTGACAAACTATCCAGTGGAATATCCATGACACTTTGTATGGATCAATTATGCATATAAAAACATAGTTCCTTGTAAGGAAGTAATCTTGTGTAATTGGAATAGTGGATTGTAGGGTTCAGTTAAAAGGCAGGTTGTAGTAATGTGATTGTTTCTATTAATGTCTCTTGAGAGAGTGATTTTATGTCCCTATAACATCCTTTGATGAGTCATATCTATTGCTCGTTGAGATTTTTCTTGAAATAAAAGCGAGTACCATATGACTTAATATGTATGCACTTTTTTATGTGTGGTTGCGTGTAAGTCAATTTAGAGTTCTTGAAGCCTAAGAGAACTTGGCAAATTTCCCTTTTTTGCTCAAAGAAAAAAATAATAATCAGAGCTAGTGATGCAAAGTCTTGGTGGAAGAGAAAGTTGACATGTTTGATACATCGATGATACAAGGATAAGTCTTGATTGATAGATTAGCGAGACAAAAGTCTTAGTTTCTACATTGACAAAGACAAAGATAAATATCGATTGATATGTCAATGAGACAAAGAAAATTCTAGATTGTAAAATAATATATTCATTGGAAAAAGAAGGAAATATTGTCAATACTAATACACGGATTTGACGAGAAAAGTGTAGCATTGATAAAAACCATATCAACATCAAGAAAATATAGTAGTTTGATAAAGGAATATATATCTGCGTTAAGCATGTCATGGTTAAGCTTATTATATTAAAGTGTAGGTATAAATGTGTTTGTTGGTTTAGCCAACATCCAAATCCAAAAAAAGGAGTATTGTTACAATTTATTGCATACAGCCAACTAGTGAAGTAGCATGGTAGAATGATCGGGTAGGTATGTTGTACATTATTTTCAAAATTTGTTCATATTAAATGGATGAACGTGCTCAAAAATATGATTTTGATAGATTTTTGTGAAGGGATATTTCAGATGATAAAATGGCTAGGTTGAAACTTAAGAGAAAAGTCTCACCTGTAAGCGGAGAAATGTGTCACGTTGCATGCCTTTTAGATATGTGGCCAACATCACCTTTGTTTTATGTGCACATTTGAAGAAATATTACGCAATGCCATTTGTGTTTCATTTTTCATATTCATGTAACCTTCTAAAAAACTTTGTATAAAAATTGTCATTCTTTCGTAGTTCTTATGCTTACTTTCTTCCAAAGAACTTTCCTAGAAAATGATGTTAAAATGACCTAATTTACAAAGAAAGGTAAGGATAGTGCTACGGAAACAGTGCAAGTACTACAATGAAAAAAAGTCTCCTTTTGGTTAGATCATTACTATGGTTTTGAATTTAGACATTATTTGGTCAAATTACCTATTTGAAAGTGAATAGGTCTCTATTGTATTTTGGTGGAAATTGAACAAACTAGATTTCATTAGCCACATGTGGGGAGACCAATAATTGTTGACTTTGCATGGATTTTGAATATTTAGGAAAAAGAAAAGTGTTCTAAGTGATAAATATCTTACTAAGGTTAAGAATCCCCACTAAAAACCTTTCTCCTCAGTCCCCTTATTTGTTGAACACACAATGTTCTCTTCGGTGCTGTCTTGCTTTCTCATTCCTCTTGTGTCCTATCTACTAGTCATCTTGGATTCAAGGTATCATGGCTTTATTGAAGTCTTTGTTATTGCTACTGTGTTTTAAAGGATGGAGAAGGATATTTGTGATTCCCACTTTCATTTAATATTAATTCCCATCGGGCTTATACCCTACTAGAGAAGGTCTTGGACACGAGACTTTATGTGATTCTGTGTATTGCATTCAAATTTCGATTGCAGTTAGAAGAAAATGGCTTCCAAAAGGAAATTTCAATGAAGCCCATAACAATATTGTCCAACAAAAATATCTCCTTCTCTACGTAGAATAATTTCCAATCAAAACTACACTTTTAGTTTGAAAATTGAAGTGAATATCATGCTCCTCAGTGAATCAGATGTATGCTCAAATGGAAAAGCTCCAATAGGAAAATTATAAAGATGAAAGCATCCTCCAAAAGAATTTAACAGGAACTGTAAATAAACATAGTGGATGAATTGTAATTTTATTTTTTGATTGACTACTTCTAGCGTTGTTATAAATGATGTATCGGAATTACTAGCAATGACTATGTAAAAATAAAACACCTAGAAAATAGAAAATGAGGATTGTATGAAACTAGAATTAGAAACCATGAAAGAAATGTCTCTAATCAATTTTGGCATGTGAAATGCCGACTTTACACTCATGAATTTTTAATAAAAAATATTCACGATTTATGTTAAAAAAGTAACATTTTCTATGGGCGTTATTATATTTGGTGGAAATTAAGCAAGCTAGATTTTATTAGCCACATGTAAGGAGACAAGTAATTTATAATCTTCATATGAATTTTGAATATTTAAATAATGATGAGTGTTAAATTTCAACGTAAAAATATCTACTAAGGTCAAGATACACTTGATAATTTATAATCTTTATATGAATTTTGAATATTTAAATAAAGATGAGTGTTAGAGACTAAATAAATATGAATCACTTAGAAATTTTCTGCAGTTAATATAATGTTGAAGTTAAGCACTTGTAAGACATTTATAGAGTGAAAAGAAGTTTTGTGGGGCTAATTAATTTTATATTAGAATTTACAAAAATCAAAGCTATTATAACAAAGTTCATAATAACATCACTTGTAGGAATTGAAATTGGAAAAAGGAGGAAATTTTGGAAATGGATGCGGACAAAAGTTGGATAGCCAAAAAATTTCAGCCTTCTTCTTATGGTTGATCGCACGGACACATCTCTTGACTTGGGAAAGAATTCGTAGGGCGTGGAAGGGGGATTCTCTTTTATACCTATGTTTCAAAGAAGAGGAACGTTGAAGCGTTTATTTATTTCATGCAATTTTGCAATAAAATGTAGAAACTATTTTCTAATATTTTGTTAACTATCGGGCATTGTTTGATGTCACTAAAACCATAATACGAATGGTGTTCGTTCACAAAGAATTTTGAAGAATCCAATCATCGATGAACCTTGGAATCTCATGTTTGGGTTTTATTTTATGGAGTATTGAAGGAACTTAATTAAAGAATTTTTAGAGATAAAGAGAAATCCACGTTTGGTTCAAAGATCACGTATTTTCAAACCTTCCATAAACTCTTATAATTACACCTTAGACATCACGGAGTTAGGACATTTATGAATTACGGTTTATCTTTGAGAAACGTAATACGGATTGAGACAATAGTACAGAGCAATACCTACAAATATAAGGAAAAAAATTTGTTGTTACTTCTTGTTATAGTCCTCCTTCTATGTATTTTAACGGCAATTTTTGACGAGAGCTTAAAAGGGAAATATAGGCAAAGCAGAATTTGAGTATTTTCCGAGATGTAAGATTCAATCCCTCGAGAATATATTCAATGGATTGTGGTGGGGCAAGAAACAACTATGTATAGTTTGTAGCTGCGGAGAAAGGACTGTGTAGATACGCAAGAAGGATGTTGAAAATGCAACAGACGATGGAGCTTAGTGAAAATGAAGTCGCCTTCACTAAGTGGGCCCATGGAAGGGCTATTTACAGCGCAAAGTCTATTTTTAGACTATGTTTATTTTTAGACATATGGATCATGGTCTATGAGTTGCAAGATGCTATTTATGGATGATTGGTCGAGTTGGTAAATATAGATGGACCTCTATTTTTAGACATTGGGTGGATTCTATTTTTAGACTGCCGGGCTAAAAATAGAACAGTCAAATATTATTAACCCTTAATAATATTTAGACTATAAACATTATCTTTTCCTCTTGGAGCACTTCAGTTTGATGCTTGGATGTGGCACATGCAGCTGACAGAAGGAAATACACTTTTCCTAAGGGTTAGTTGAGCTATTGTATGGTTGAATTCAGTTAGAACTCATGTGGCAGAGTTTGGTGGAGTTGATGAGACAGTTGGTGGAGTTGTGTTCGGTTTAACTTAGTTGAACTAGTTGTATTTAGTCTAACTGACAAATACACTAGTGATGAGTGGTGTTAATTAATTATTAATTAATTCACTAATTATTAACTCATAATTCAACTAAAGAACACATCAGTTAACTGCAATGCATGGACAGTTTAGTGGAGACCAGTGTTAGAGGTGGGTGAAAGGGTGAGTCTACTATGTCGCAGTTGAGTTTTGAGCTTGGAATTCGAATTTTGCAGCAGTTTGTTTTCTTAGTGCTGGAGTTGAAATGTCTTTCAACGGTTTGCGACTCGAGTATGCCCTTGAGGGTAGTTTGAATTATATTGCATGGAAGGACAGAATGGCGGTGGTATTAGATGATAATGGGCTGAAGGAGTTCATAGATGCTAAGGTCCCAAAGCCTACTGATGCTACTCAAGTTGAGGCTTAGCAAAAGAAGATGGCGAAATGTCGAAGGATTCTGTTGGAGGGCAAGAAGGATCACATTGTATCCAGCCTGCATGGAAAAGCTTCTCCATACTTGATGTGGAAAGCATTGACAAATCTATTCCAGAGAAAGAGCGACCAGAGGAAGTTGGTGCTCAAGGATAAACTCAGAAACATTAAGATGGAGAAAGGCGACAGTATCACCAAGTACCTCACGAAGTTCATTCAATGCAGAGATGAGCTGGGAAGTGTGGGGGTGACTGTCGATGATGAGGACTTGGTAGACCTGGCTCTCCTTGTTCTTCCAAAGAGTTGGCATTCCTATCAAGACTCTTTCAATGGTCGGGAGAAGTTTCCTGGATGGGAGCGACTTTGGTCGGATCTCATGCAAGAGGAGATAAGGCGGACTACCAGGGACGAATCTTCATCAAAGCCATCTGATGAAGAAAATTGCGCTTTGGCTGCCAAAGAAAAGAAGGGGAAGAGCAAGAAAGCTTCTCAATCTGGTGCGAAAGGCAATAAGCAAGACATGTCCAAGGTGAAGTGCTTTCACTGTCACCAACACGAAAATTATGCCACAAATTGTCCGCAGAAGAAGAAAAATAAGAAGGCTGCTGGATCTACAGCAGGAGAGGCGTTGGCCTCCCAGTTTGAGCTAGATTTTTCACTGATCGCATGCTTGGTTTCAAGTGTGATGGGATCAGTATGGTTCTTGGATAGTGATGCGTCATTTCACATGACCGGAGATCGAGATTTGTTTTCAGATCTGGAGGAGAAAGATATTGGAGTGCACATCGAGATGGGCGATGATGGTAGATACAGTGCGACCAGTATCGGTACCATTTCCTTTGAGAGGGAGTCTGGTAAACCCTTCGTATTGAAGGAAGTATTGCATGTTCTAGGATTTATGAAGAATCTGATCTCTGTGGCGATGTTGGAAGACAAGGGGTATGATGTGGTCTTCAGCGAAGGAAAGGCTTTCCTGCGCAGTAAGACAACTGGAGAAACCCAGAAGATAGGTGTTCGAGTCAAGAACATTTATTAGTTGCAAGTAGATGGATGCGCAACAATGGCATGCAAGGCGGAAGGAGTGGTGAGCCGGGATGATGGTGAGCTGTGGCACAGAAGATTGGGCCACCTTCACCATGGAGCTTTGAAGATACTGCAGCAGATTTCTACTAGGCTTCCTAAGGGCACTCTTGCACAGTCAGATCAGTGTAAGGGGTGTACCTTGGGAAAATTTGTGAAAGCCACCTTTCACGAGAAGGATAGTCGCGCCACGACGATCCTTGAGAGAATTCACATAGACGTGTGTGGACCTTTCTTAGTAGCTTCGACAGCAAAGCACAAGTACTATGTGATCTTTGTTGACGATTTCTCTCGGAAGTGTTGGATCTTCTTCATGCAGAAGAAGAGTGAGACATACTCAAAGTTCTGTGAGTTCAAGGTGCTGGTTGAGAAGTAATCGGGGAAGCATGTGAAGGCTCTTAGGAGCAACAATGGTGGTGAATTTATCTCTGTTGAATTCAAGGACTTTTGCAGCGCAAAAGGGATTCATAGAGAGCTCATCGCACCCCATAACCCACAGCAGAACGGGGTTGCTGAGCGGAAGAATAGAGCGATCATGGGTGCTGCACAGGCGATGTTGCATGATCAGGGCCTACCCCTTCACTTGTGGGCGGAGGCATGCAATACTGCAGTATATGTGTAGAACCGTTGTCCTCACAAGATACTTGGCATGAGTACACCGGAGGAGGCGTTTTCTGGCAAGAGGCCTGATATTTCCCATTTGAGGATTTTTAGCTCACCTGTCTACATGCATGTGACGAAGGACGCCAGAAAGAAGCTGGATCCTACCGCAGAGGTTGGGATATTTTTTGGGTACACTGATACGCCCCACAACTATCGTGTGTATTTTCCAGACAGTCGCAAGACTGTTGTGCAACGAGATATCAAATTTTAGGAGGAGAAAGCCATGCAGTGTTCGCTTGAGAGGGAGCCACACTTGCATGCAGATGAGGAGCTATTAGTTCCTAAGGATGAGCTCCAGGATGTGGATCAGCCACATGAGGAAGTTCATGGAGTGGAGGAGACCAATCATGCAGCGCCAACCATCAGAGGGTGCAAACGCACTATAGAAGCTAAGCGACTGGCTCAAGATGCAGAGAAGGTTTTAGGAGCACCTACGGCCACCGGCGCGGCCTAGTGCTGGATCAGGACGGTACCTTTGGAGGTCCTGCTCTTGTGAGAAAATGTGTCGTGTGAGAGCCATCCTCTTTCGAGGAGCGCATGGAGGACCACATGGGTAGATGCCATGGTGGAAGAGTATGATTTGATTGTCGAAACGAGTGCATGGGAGATTGTCCCGCGGCTAGGAAGGAAATCAGGTGGGGTTCGCGATGGATCTACAAAGTGAAGCGGGCGGCGCGGGACTCTCAGCGCAGATGGGGTGGTACATCCATCAGATGGATGTGAAGACTGCATTCCTCAACGGATTCATTGAGGAGGAGGTGTACATAGAGCAGCCCGAAGGTTTCGAGATCTTCATCAGTGAGTCGCATGTGTGCAGACTCAAGAGAGCACTGTACGGGTTGAAACAAGCACCTTGTGCTTGGTACACACGGATAGACAGTTATTTCACCGGACTTGGATTCTCCAAGAGTGAGGCGGATCCTAACCTGTACCAGATTGTGGTGGAGGGGAAGTTGCTGATCATTGTACTGTATGTAGATGATCTGATTTTGACGGGTGATGAGCTGTTGATACTTTCATACAAGGAGGATCTTGCTAGAGAGATTGAGATGAAGGACTTGGGCCTCCTTCATTATTTCCTGGGATTGGAAATTTTGCAGCGCAGTGATGGACTATTTGTTTCTCAGGGTAAGTATGCCCGGGAGATACTGGAGAAGTTCAAAATGCATGGCTGCAAGCCTGTTGATACTCCTCTTCCTAGAGGTTGGAGGAAGGAGGATGCTACTTCAGCGGAGGTAGTGGATGCCACTGTTTATCGACAGTTGGTGGGGTCGCTTATGTATCTGGTCAATACATGACCCGATATATGCTATGCTGTTAACCAGCTTTCACAAGCTATGGTTAAGCCTACCAAGCTCTTCTGGAAGGCAGGCAAGCATGTATTGCATTATCTTAGAGGCACATCGGGATATGGCTTGTGGTACAGACAGGAGGATGAGGTGAAGCTATGTGGCTTCACGGATGCAGATTGGGCAGGGAGCCCAACGGACAGAAATAGTACATCTAGAGGGATCTTCAGTATCGGGTCGACAGAAGTTTCTTGGTACAGCAGGAAGCAGAGATCTGTGGCCCTCAGTTCAGTAGAGGCTGAGTATATGGCAGCAAGCTTGGCTGCATGCGAGGCCACACGGATGAGGAAGATCCTGGTCAGGTTGTTCGGGTCGCACTTGGAGCCTACTGTGATTTATTGTGATAACCAGAGTTGCATTAAACTCTCGGCTAATCCAGTATTTCATGATGAACCCAAAATCGACATCGGGTGCCATCATATCAGAAGATTGTGTGCGAGAATCATGTTACTTTCATATATTCCCACGGAGGATCTGGATCGACATCATGGCAGAGACGCTCACCGGGAGCAAATTGAAATACAGAGGCAGGATAGGGGTTGTAGATAATCCATATCTTGTTGACAGGGAGTGTTGAAAATGCAACAAGATGATGGGGCTTAGTGAAATGAAGTCGCCTTCACTAAGTGGGCCCGCAGGCTATTTTTGGCGCAAAGTCTATTTTTAGACTATGTCTATTTTTAGACATATGGATCATGGTCTATGAGTTGCAAGATGCTATTTATGGATGATTGGTCGAGTTGGTAAAAATAGATGGACCTCTAATTTTAGACATTGGGCGGTTTCTATTTTTAGACTGCCGGGCTAAAAATAGAACAGTCAAATATTATTAACCCTTAATAATATTTAGACTATAAACATTATCTTATCCTCTTGGAGCACTTCGGTTTGATGCTTGGATGTGGCACATGCAGCTGAAAAAAGGAAATACACTTTTCCTAAGGTTTAGTTGAGCTATTGCATGGTTGACTTCAGTTAGAACTCATGTGGCAGAGTTTGGTGGAGTTGATGAGACAGTTGGTGGAGTTGTGTTCTGTTTAACTTAGTTGAACTAGTTGTATTTAGTCTAATTGAAAAATACACTAGTGATGAGTGGTGTGAATTAATTATTAATTAATTCACTAATTATTAACTCATAATTCAACTAAAGAACACATCAGTTAACTGCAATGCATGGACAGTTCAGTGGAGACCAGTGTTAGAGGTGGGTGAAAGGGTGAGTCTACTATCAGTTGTGCCTATGGCTGTGCATGAGATTTGCACACACATTGATTGAGATTGCCAATGAGGATTGCACAGTTGAAGCTAGTGGGATTCGAACTTGGATCTCACAATTATTCATCTTGGATTGTGCAGTAGAGGTAGGCAGACTTATGGAGGAGATTTGAACCTGTGACTTGTTCATCTTCCGTACTAGTTTGTGTGTAGCATGTGAGATAGTGCTGAGAGCTGTGAGAGCTTTGTGCTATGTATTGTTACATGTTCTCTATCATTATAATATCTAGATAGTTGGGGGTTTTCAGCTATTGCTTTCCCCATTACATAATGTGTTGATATGTGTGCTTGATTATTGTTTTATGTGCGCATGCGACTGTTTCTATTTCTGCATATTGACGATCAATTGTAGAAGAGGTTATGTATTATGCATGAAGCTTAAATAGTGTGTAATCAGGATAATCTCGGTGAATAATTCAGCAAATTATTCAAATTTCTACAAAGGAT